>VWYH01003345.1:102769-237067 GCA_013399365.1 Pampusana beccarii
AGGAGAGGAGAGGAGAGGAGAGGAGAGGAGAGGAGATGTGGTCTGGCAAGATCTGTCATCTTTCTGTTCTGCATGAGTGCTCCATTTTGAAAGTTCAATTTCCTGACCCTATCTTCCTTGAATTGGAGTCTCATTTCCAAGACCCAGATCTGCTTTCAGTGTCACCCAACTATTTATTACCTGTGAACTAAACTGGCTTTAGGAACCTGTCTTAACCTGGTCACCAATGTCTTGTCTTAAAGTAAAAAAAAGGGGAGATTTTCATTGAGAAGTTGAAGGAAAATAAAGAGACTTAATCATCAAGAGACCCTAAATTTTAGTCAATTTCAGAAAAGATTCTGATCTAAATTGTAGGCAAGAAAGAGGCTGAAAAAGAACTGAATGAAAAAAACAAATATTTCTTTTAGACAGCAGATATTGTTTCTCTGTAGCTAAATTTTACTTTTGTACCACATATAACTAGCATAGCTAATGTTAGGGTTCTTGAACTTTGCTTTCTTAGCTGAGGGTGATGTTCTATGTTGGGTTTACATGGCAAGGTTTTGTTGGGGGGGGGGTGCGCTACAGGGGTGGCTTCTGTAAGAAGCTGCTAGAAGCTTCCCCAGTGTCTGATAGAAGCAATACCAGCTGGCCAGCAATGGTGGTAATTTAAGAAGTGTGTGAGGGCAAACTGCACAATTCCAGCTGCAGAGAGGACTAAGAATACGTGAGAAACAGCTCTGCAGACACGGAGGTCAGTGAAGAAGGAGGGGGAGGAGGTGCTCCAGGTGCTGGCACAGAGGTTCCTCTGCAGACTATGGTGAGGCCAGCTGCCTCCCTGCAGCCCACGGAGGTCCATGTTGGAGCAGATATCCAACCTGCAGCCCATGTAGGACACCATGCCAGAGCAGGTGGGTACCCAAAGGAGGCTGTGACCCTGTGGGAAGCCTGCACTGGAGCAGACTCCTGGCAGGACCTGTGGCCCCATAAAGAGAGGAGCCCACGCAGGAGCAGGTTTGCTGGCAGGACTTGTGACCTTATGGGAGACACATGCTGGAGCATTCTGTTCCTGAAGGACTGCACCCCATGAAAAGGATCCATCCTGGAGTAGTTCATGAAGAACTGCAGCCCATGGGAAGGGCTCATGCTAGAGAAGTTCATGGAGGACTGTTTCTTGTAGAAGGAACTCCATGCTGGAGCAGGAAAAGAGTGAGAGGAGTACTCCTCTGAGGAAGAAAGAGGAAGAAACAATATATTATGGACCGACTGCAACTCCCACTCTCTGTCCCCCTGTGTTGCTCTGTGAGGAGGAGACAGAGAAATCAGGACTAAAGTTAAACTAAGGAAGAAGGGAGGGGTAGGGGATGGTGTTTTAAGATTTTGTGTTTGTTTCTCATTATCCTACTCTGATTTGATTGGTAGTAAATTCAATTAATTTTCCCCAAGTCTATTTTGCCCGTTACGGTAACTGATGAGTGATCTCTCCCTATCCTTATCTGGACTCATGAGCCTTTTGTACTATTTTCTCTCCTCTGTCCAGCTGAGGAGGGAAGTGATAAAGTGGCTTTTGTGGGCACCTGGCACACAGCCAGGGCTAACCCACCCCATCCATGCTCATATGCCAAATGAAGATGAAGTGTTTCAATTTTATCATGAGTTATGCCAGGCAAGGTCAACTCAGAATAAAGGAATAAAATTAAATATTTCTGATTATCTAAAGATACAATGGAAATGCATTTTTCAGTTTTGTTTTCCGGTAATTCAGAGGCAATGCTGGTCATTTTGGCAGCATGCTGTGTACCATGCTGTAAAAGTCATCTGCTTAAATCGGCACTTAGCATGTAACTCCCAGCTTATTTCCCAGGTGAAATCACTGAAATGTTCTTAAACATCATAAATCACATTTCATGAATACCAGTTGTTATTTCAAATCTACTCCAGTATTTATGATGCATCTGTGAAAATTCTCCCACCTTCATATCTAATATAATAGGCAGTATTATATTATGAGTTGGTGTTTCACGTCAAAATTATTTGCTCTGGGGATATCTGAAAGATACTGGGCGTTCTAGGAGATGGAAACATGGATATTATAAAACCAGATGCAGATAAACAAAAATCTCTGGGTGTTTTTTTCTACGACTTGCATCAGAGTTGAATCTTAACTTCCGCTTCACATTTTACTGAAGCCTAAATGCACTGACATGAACGATAGTTCTTTATGAATGCAACCTGCCCGATCTATAGGTCTGAGAAAGGCCTAGCTTCTTTCTGTGATTCTCTGGAGGTAATGTGGTGTGTTGACCCCAGCTGGCAGCTATGCTTCCACTCAGTTGCCTTCTCACTCCCCATCTGCAGGATAGGGGAGAGAATAGGAAGAGCGAAAGCATGGGAAAAAAACCTTGTGGGTCGAGATGAAGTTGGTTTAATAACAGAAAGAAAAAAATAACAAGGAAAAGTAAACAAGTCATGCAAAAATAATCATTCACCACCAGCAGATAAATGCTCAGACAGTCCCTGAGAAATAGCTGCTTTGGGAAGATCCCTCCCCGCTCAGTTTTATTTCTAGACATGATGTTATATGGTATGGACACCTCTTTGATCAGCTCAGGTCACCCTCAGAACCTCCTGCCCAACGCCAGCCTACTCACTTGGGAGGCAGAGAGAAAAAAATAGAGAAGGCCTTGATGCTGTGCAAGCACTCTTCATCAATAGCTAAAGTATTGATTGGTGTGTTATCAACACTGTTTTACTCCTAAATCCAAACCAAAGCACTCTGTAGGCTGCTGCAAAGACAATTAACTACACCACAGCCAAATCCAGCACAAGTAAGTTCCACCAACTGCCTCTCGTTTGAGGCCTGACTGAGATGGACTCTTTCACCAGTCCTCCCATCAGTTTCTGCTTCAAATGTAGCTCAGTTTTGCATAAGAAGGGGCTAATACAGGATTTGATGCTTTGTGTAAGGGTCTTGGCATTGCTGATATGGAATTTCAGATGTGCTGAAGGAACATAAATTCAGCTCTTGAACCACTCTTGAAAATATTATATTTTGAACCTTACTGAATAATAAGAAATAAGAAATGAATAAGGCTAAAATACATTCTTTATTCTAGAAACTGACATCACATCAGTAGCTTTAAAATAAGCAGTTTGCATACATTCTGTCTATGTGTTATGCTGCCTGCTATTATGGTATAATTAGTAACAAAACTAAAAACTTTCAGCTGTGAAGAAAGTGAATAATTTTCCACAGGCCTCTTGGTGCTAAATATGTAATGGATTAACTTTAGCTATGCTTCTTTGTGGTATCATAATTTTTATAATAGGTATAACTTTTGCCTGTTGTTTCATTTTTTAGGCACTGTTTTACATGAAAAAAGGACCTGATTTTATATCATTTGCAGTATATTTGTATTGATTCAGTGATATTCCACATATCAGATAGCAAACAATTTTACATATTAGCGAGAAATGTAGAAGGCTAAACCAAAGATTTTGCTGGGAAGTGTAGGAGGGCAGTAAATGAGGAAGAAAAAGATGGACCTGATGTAATTTTTATTGTAAGCCATGGATAAGTATTGGCTGAAAGTTAAAGAAATCTCTATATTGGAATAGAACCATCAAAGGAATTTTCCCTTCCTAAATTATCCAGAGTAGGTTAATTAAGTGAGAAATCCTCTCTTGATTCTGACTCTCCAATGTATTGTAATCCTTTCAAGACATTAAATATTAGTGGATTAATGGCTGTTAGTGTAAGGCTTTGCTGCAGAGGCACATTTTTGTTAAGCAACAGTAATAAAGAATTTTCACTTTGAAATTGAGACATACGTAACTGGAAAGGCAATATGTACCTTTAAACAGAAAACAAGGGACAGTGCAATATTTTAAAATCTTCCTTTCTGTTTCTCAAAGTAATATATAGTGATCTCCATACTGTAGCATATTATAGTTAAATAGTTCATGATTGCAAGAGTGGCCAATGTTTTACAGAGAAGTATATGGTTCTTTTACCTGTTTCTAGGGTCTCCTCCTATGTTAGTAAACACTGACTTTCTTATGCTATTCTCTGTTTATGTACCACTTATGCTTTCCTACTGGTTCAGTTACCCATTCTTGTTCTTCCATTGTTTGACTTCCAGCCTGCAGACTCAGTTTTCTGTTGCTCTGTCTCATTTTTCCCTTTTCCATGACTACTGAGAATTCGTAGAAAAAAATTGGGAATTATGAAGTTGTCACTACTTAGGTGACAGTTTTCCTGAATATGTGATTAGTTTGATTTGACATTCAGCTCAACATTTACTTCATACACTTTCTATTTGAACATCACTTGCCATCAGTCTTTTTTTCAAAATTATACCTAAAACTATTTTTCCCCCCAAATTATTATATCTTTATAATTCAGATACAACTGATACATTTTATAACACAAAAATACTTTTAGTATTTTCTTACCAATAAAGAGTTAAGATAAAGTTAATTTAGCAAAAATAATTGCTTTCTGTTATAAATCTGTTACAAAAATTATTTTAAACAGCAAGAAAAATATTAAGGATTGTATTTGGTTTACATAGCATGATTTTGGTAGCAGTAGGGGTTGCAGGTGTGGCTTCTGTGACAAGACACCAGAAGCTGCCCTGATGTCAGGCAGGACCAGTTCCAGCTGGCTCCAAGATGGACCCACCACTGGCTGAAGATGAGTCCACCAACAACATTGGTAGCATCTCTGTGAAAATATATTTAAGAAAGGGTAAAAAACACTGCACAATAGCAGCTGGGAGTGAGAAGTGAGAATATGTGAGAGAAAGCCTTGCAGACACCGAGGTCAGTAAAGAAGGAGGTGGTGTTCCAGGTATCAGAACGGAGACTCCCCTGCATCCACTCAGGGGAGAAGATCATAGTGATACAAGCTGTTCCTCTGCTGCCAATGGAGGTCCAGACTGGAGCAGATATCCGCCTGCAGCCTGCGGGCAACCCCACACAGAAGCAGTCTGTTCTGGAAGGATTGTACTCCATGGAAAAGACCAACATTGGAGCAGTTCTTGAAGAACTTCAGCCTGGGGTGAGATCTCATGCTGTAGGAGGGGAAGAGTGTGAGGAGGGAGGAGTGGCAGAGACAAACTTTTACAGACTGACTGCAAACCCCATTCACCATCCCCCATCCCCAGGCACCACTCAGAGGGAGGAGTTAGAAGAGTCAAGAGTGGAGCTGAGCCTGGGAAGGAGGGAGGGGTGGGTGAAGGTGTTGTTAATTTTGTTTTATTTCTCACTATCCTACTCTTCTTCAATTAATTTACAATAAATTAAATTAGCTTTTCTAAGTTGAATCTGTTTTGCCCATAATGGTAATTGGTAAGTGATCTCCCTGCCCTCACCTTGACCCACAAGCTTTTCAATGATGGAGCAGCTTGGTGGGCACCTGGCAGCCAGCCAAGGTCAGTCCGCCACAATTATGAAAATAGAAACAAGCAATGTCCTCAACTTTAGAGAGCCTTAGAAAGCGTAGATGCTCCCTATTCAGCAAATTGCCAGCTGAAAACCCTTCTAGCAGAAACCTATTAATTTAGCTTATTTTTGTAAGGAAATAAATTCAGAAGCAAAATATTGTATGTTTTCCTTTCTTTGTTCCACTGAGAAATAAAAAAAATAAGCTGATTATTTAAGAAGTTTGTTTTCCTACCGTGTCTAATTTAGGTATCTAATTTGAGATTACTCGAATACTGTTTTTCAAGACACTCATTAGTGCATGAAGTTGCAACTTAGTGTCCTTGACTCTACTTATTTCAAGACAAGACCCAGTAGAATTCAGGAATGAAATCTTTTTGTGTTAATTCCTTTAAAATCTCGTTGGCCTAGTGTATAATTTTGTTAGTTTTGCTGGTAAATTCTGTTCAGTTACATGACTGATTTGTAAGATTAATTTATATTTTTCTTTTCCTAATCTCAATCTTTTCTTTAAAAATTGTGAAGGCAGTGTTCACCACTAAGACACTGTTAGGATCTGATCTCTGTGACAGTATATTTGTTAAGTTGGTTTCCACATAAACAGAGAATATTGAATTATGTTGTCACAATCGCCTAAAATCATGTGGAAATAAAAAAAAAAAAAAAAGTCATACTGTGAGAGGTAAGAGCATTAACAAAAAGCAGCCCTTGAGTTTACAATTTTTAAATTTATAGGAATGTGTTTGCTCCTAATTTTTCCTGGAGTGCTAGACTGCAAATACCTTTCTGCATTTTAATTCTTTTTTTGAATGACTTTTCATATATTCCTGCCAATCTACAAAGAATTACTGTGTTTCTCAAACATAGCATCATCCCGTATTGGCCCATTCTAGAAAGCTGCATCTTTAAAACAGTGTGATGAGAGGAATGAAAACCTTTCAGAAGTTTTTACTGTAACCTATCATAACAATCTTTGACAAAATGGAAAGAACGATAAGTAGGTGTTAGAGATCAGAAGGGAATATAAGCAGTAGCTGTGCGGAAGAATATCAGAGCAAAAGACGTGTCTTTTTGGGTCAGACCAATCGTCCATTTCTCTATCTCCAACATCTGAAATATGAAATATGCTGGAAGAATCCATGAACCAGAGCCCTTCTATATCTCTTAGCCATCATATGCTGCCAAAATAAAACACCTGCTGTTATAGATATATTAGACGATACATCCCAGAGAAGATGAAAAAAATAATAATTCAGGGGTTTCTTGAAAACAATAATACAGTGTGGGTTTTTTTGTGGTTTTTTGTTTGTTTGTTTGTTTGTTTTGTGTTTTTTGTGTGTGTGTGTTTTTTTTGTTTGGGTTTTTTAAACTTATTTAAAAGCTCTTCTATACCTAGGTCGAGAAATTGCTTTCAACAAAGCAGAACAAGACTCTTCTTTTGTGGGATGTGTCTTTCCAAATGCCAAATAAACAACTGTGATATAATAAATTGCATGGTAATATTGCCAGGTATCTGAAAGGGAACTGTTCATTCTCATTGGACAGGAGTTGGAATAAACACTCCCAGCCCATACTTCACTCAGACAAGTTTAGGTGCTCAGATTGATCCTGTAATACACATTAGGAGACCACAGTTTACTCTGATTCTTTTTTTTTTTTTTTTCTCACTTTGTGGTTTGTTCATGAATAACTGAAATTACATATTTCTTTCTGAACTGTGACAGTTACATTAAATTAGACAATACTTTTCGGATGTGTACATAAGCTGCATTGACATCTAATTTCTATTGTATTTTCTCAATATAATAAATGTCACTGATGATTACAGAAAATGAATCCTGAAGATTTTAATGTATATTGAAGTCAATAGAAAGATGGTTTTTGAAGGATAGAACAGTGATTTAGGATGGTTGCATCTGAGAAGACACATAACAAGCCTTTCTTGGCAGAAGAAAAAATTCAGAGGCTTTTAGTCCATGAAACACATAAAAATGTCAGAGTCAGAAGTTAATGTAAATTACTGGACAAGGACACGCATACTATCCAAACATGTAACTTAGAGGGAACAGAAAAACAGGACTATTTAATTTTACGAATATGTTTGTTTACTTGGTTGAAGATGTCATTTACTATAATTCTGTTATTGTTACTACCAGTTCTTCAAATTAATGTTTTTGTACATTGTTATCAGTGAAATTATCAAATATGTTGGATAAGCCTTCGGTTCCTGCTGAGCACACAGCCACTAATGTGACATTGCCTGGAGATAAAAGCATCATTTTTCTGCACGCTTTTGGATATTGTTCTGCTTTCCTTGCTTAATCCAAGGTCATTATGTCAAACCACAGCATGTTCTCACAAAGACCAGGCATTTCCTCCAGAAGGAATAATGGCAACGTGGTATAGGGGAAATTAAAAAATGAAAAACCAACATAAACTGCTGATCAAAGAAGAGAAATATTGTCAAAGAAGGAAACCGTATTTTTGTTTAAAAGACTGAGCTGCTTACACAGAGGAACAGATAACTGTGAGATACATTTTAGAACTTTGGAAAAATTATTTCTTTCTTTTATATGAAGAAGGATTTGGTTTTATTGTTGCTGACATTTTGTTATGTTTTACACAAACATCCCCATCACCCACCTTTCCCCTCAAGAAAAGCATTTAAATGGCTTATACTGAAACATCACTATACTGCAAGATAAACTTGGTGCCTATTAACTAGATATTTGTGTCAGTATAATTCTGAGATAAAAAAGAGGTTATATTGTTAGATAAAATTGTAATTTCTTAGCAAATCATTACTGGCATATATAAAGCTAAAAATAAAATTTAAGTACATCATGTTCCTTGTTTTATGCAAAAATGTTTATCCATTTTTTAGCTGAGCTTGGTGACAAAAATTGAATTTTTATTCCAAATGATAAGTACTCAACAGAAGAATAAAAGATGTTAAGTTATAATTCTAGGAAGGATGTAAGATCATTGAAGTAGGATTAAGTAAGCACATGAAACAGTGAAATTAAATAAGGGCTTTTACAAGAAGCTAAAGAAGATAGCGGAATATAAAAAATTATTTCCTGTCTTTCCAAGATGGGGAGCTGTCCTGATCTTGACATCCTGTAAATGTTAAGTAATTTCCAGTATTTGCTAACACCAGTGAGCAGCACATTCTAATTGTTCCATAACTGGTGTTCTCATAATACATTGATGCTTACTTAGTTCAGAAGTGCAGATTCCTGCAACAGGATGATTGCATAAAATCCAGCTATGAAAATAAATGAAAAATAAGAGCTTATTTCTGAAATTGTGCACTGTTTTACCTAGGGTTTTGCTGCAGAGCTTGGATAGGTCACTGACCTAATCCATATGTTCAGCCTTCTCAGACCCTCTTCTAGTAATTCATCCACAAGTAAAAGTTTGAAAATCAAACCAATGATACTGCTATAGCTTTAAATCCTCTTTATCCATCCAGATAAGCACATCAGATATAGTTTAGACACATTTGGTATTGTTTTGAGGTATAGGCGTAGCCTTGGTTACCTCTTGTGATGCCGTCCATCTCTTCGATCCATCTTAAATGCTACTCCTGTAATAAGATCAAAGACTATGTACTGATCATATATGTACAGACTTCGAAACCTATCTAAAGGTCACAGTCATGACAGCAGCATAAATCAAAGATTCAGTATCTTTTTCATGAACACTTTTCTCAATGCAAACGCTCCTCATAGCGATCATCCCAATTAAAAGTTTATTCATCTAGTTGTGGCTTCAAAAGTTTTTTTTTGCTTGAAAAGTGTCCTCAGAAGCTTTTTCTCTTCTTGTTCCAAGGCACATATGTTCAGTGATTTAGCAGGTGAATGAGGGCTTGCTGGGTTTTTTTAAGGAATTTTAGATAAAATATTTGAAATACAGCACTGTATAATGTTACTAGTCCATGTTTGCTGCACAACATTTGGCTTTCATGAGGTAAGAATGCTATTAAAACATTGTTGTCTTGATTATTTTAATTTTTACCTTTTCATCTAACTATGAAGTAGAAGAGTTTTCGTGTTTTGTTTTGTTTTGTTTTTTAGTACTCTTTTGGCATCCAAAGGACTTCCAAATATCTTCCAAGAATCTACTATTTTGCAGCAAATAATGGAATGCAGAAAAGTAATTTCTGTCAGAAGGCTACAGTTACCTTCTGTGTATAAGCCTATTTTTAGGAACAGTAATTTTCGTCGCTCTGGAATCTAATTGGAACCATTCCAAAATGACAATTATTATCAACTGTATTAGCATCTTTTGTTTCCTCACACTAATGCCATTACCTTTATGCACTCTCTTGTCTAACCTACAATAGTTCAGTGTTGGGAATACATTTAAATATACTACTGTATTTGAATAATTACATATCTGATTTTTTTTAAAAAACAGTGACACTAAATCCTATTATGAATCACCAAGCGTATGAAAAATTAATCTTATTTTTTTTCTTTTTAGTAGTTATTGAAATGAACCAATGCTGGCAGTGGTTAAATTGGCAAATTCCAAGGGGTGAGGCACTATTACTAATGTCTTGCATAATAAATGTTAAATTACTTGAGATTAATTGACTAGAAAGTTGATTAATGCATTAATTTGTAATACTGTGAATTCTTAATTAAGTGATGCATAGGCTGATGTCTGCATTTGTGCCACAGCAAACCATTCACATTACAAATAAAGAAAAAAAAAGTATGTATACATATACATAAAGGAGACACACATCTCATTTTAAAATCAAGAGAAAATTAAACCCTCTGTTGGTATTTCTTCAGTGACTAAGTACTTCTTAACGCAAGCAACCTGTAAATAAAGTTCTGTAATAGGAATACAAGAAGTGATGTAAGAATTAACATAGCCATCAGATCAAAAGTTTCACAGAATGCTTGGGGTTGGAAGAGACCTCTGGAGATGATCTAGTCCAACCCACCTGCTAACGCAGGTTCACCTAAACTTGTTTATCTGGATCTGAAAGAGGCCAAAGCCCACAGATGTTTGCAATTCCTTCAGGCTACAGCAGATGTTTTCAGGATTCCATCTGATTTCCTTGTTTTGCATCCCCAATTGCCTGTATCCTTTCTCTTATAGTAACATTTGTAAAAGCAACATTAGCTATATATGTCCTTTTCATCAGTAGTTTCCTAGTCCCATGTTTATTTGCTCCCTAAATTGATGGGAGGGGGTCTCAGAAGTATTTGAGTGCCTAAAATATCAATTAACCACAAAATTAATCCATTAGCATACAGAAAAAGGAGATGGAAAAATACAGAATTCAAATTATGTGGGAGTAGAGACAATGTAGGATAATGTATGTAAGTGATTAAAATAGATATTTGGCAGGCCCTTGGCTCTGAGGAGTAAAAACTTCAAATGTACTGGAGAGAGAGAAAGGAAAAGAGTATGGCAGTGAATATTCATGAAAATGGAATGAGAGAAAAAGTGAAAAGAGATTAAGAGACAGAGAAGATAAAGGATGAGGAAAAGAGCCTTGTATAGTAACTTACAGAAAGGAAAAGCAGCTATGAAGGAAATTATACAAAACAGAAAGAAATGTAACACGAAGTTCAAGTGAGAATAAAATATACGTCTTACAAATAACATAACAATAAAGAATTCAGTGCCAGTAAAAATCGGAGTAGTTAAGAGAGATGAATGTGGTTATGGACAAGACTAATTTTTTCCCAAGGTGCTGTGAAGGCTGGTGTTTAATAAAAAGAAGGCATGATGCAGCTCAGTGTTTCTCCTAAACAGTTATAATACCTGCTGCTACAATTAAAGCTCTTCTTTTTGTGCATCAAGATGAAGTCAGTCTCAGCCAATTAGAATGAACAGTTTCCCTTTCAGTTAATGCTAAAAAACTAAACATTTAAATAAAACCAGCACTGGCTGAAACATATCCAATATTTTCAACACTAGTTGTATTGGTTGACTGCTGAGCTGACGACGTCCACCCAAACGGCCTGATGCCTGTGGAGCCGGTGGGTGGAAAGCAATCTTGGGAGGCAGGCAGGTCATACTTTAAACAAAGCTCTGCAGAGAGTTTCCACGTTACAACTTTTTTTTTTTTTTTTTTTTTCTTTAACATATAGCCTTTTTTTTTGTTCTGTTTCCCTTTGTATTATAAATTCCAGGTTCATTAAAAGCATCTGATGGCACAAATACTCAATGCAACAGTAACTGGAAATTTAATCAAGGAAATCTCTTAATTCATTCCTCTCAGCTATACCTGATTGTACAGTCTAATATTTATGTGACAGATTTCCAAAGGTATTTGTGTATTTGACTTGCATTAAAATAATAAAATATAGATAATTTAAATACTAAAATATTTTGAAAAAAAATTATCTGTTCATTATTTATAAGATTCCAATTTATCTTCCATTCTGCATACAAACTGCCATCTGTGCCCCACTCCTATTATCTAAAAGAAAGTTTGAAAATTCCACAGAAAATCTATATTAAAAAACCAACAAAAAAACACAACAAAACAACAAACACAGATATCCAAATTTTCAATAATGAAGACAAAACAGAAGGAAAAACAGATTGCTAAAATCATAAAGACTAACAATTTTTTCTCCTCTGCATTTTTAGAAACAAAGTTATACCAAAACCATATTGATTTTGATCAGATTAGCAAATTTTTAAATCATATCCTCATTCTCCAGTTTCTTTCTTCATAACGCTCCAGCTAGTTTCAGTTTTGGTTTGGTGGTGTGAGTTTTTTTGTTGTTTGGTTTTTATTTTCCTGACTGAAAATGAAACCACAACACCAGTAAATAAAGTCAGGAGTTAAGCTGGTGCCTCTGTTCCTAGAAAACAATTCAACTGCTTCCTCAAGGGAAATTTGCAACACCTGACTTAGAAGTCCCTCTTTATTGAAGATGATGCAGAAAAGCTGCCTCATTTATTCTGTCTGAGTCACCATCTAGGGGCAGTAGTTTTCTCTCAACACAGGTCTGCTGAATGCTGTGTACTTTGTTTTGTGGGCACTCTGTACATTAAGCTCTTGAGCAGCAAACTATCTAGTTCCTATAAACTGATCATAAAAAGCAAGAAGGAATTTCCTATTTCACTCACACAAGACCACCAAGATTCTTTATATTTTTGTGGAAAGTCAACATTCTAATTAAATGTTGGTTTATTGCATGTTTCTATTTCTCTCTTTCCATCTCACTGAAAGGGGCTCATCTGTTCAAAGTGTTTCATCTGTGGCAAAATTTGCTGGAAAAACAAACAAACAATAAAAAAACCCAACCCCAAACAAAACAAAAAACACAGAGGAAAAAGAAAAAACACACAAAAAACAAAAAGCACACAGAAAGACAGCACTATTTCAAGAAAATAGTAAATAATTCTGTACATCAGTGACAACAGTCAGGTTTACTGAATGATATTTTAACACTTACTCTGGAGGTTAAGACTGCTCTGTGTGTGCCGTACATAGGTGTGAACACATCCAGTCCCAGAAGAAAGAATTCACAGTGGAGAAAGTTTTCTGATATAAGCATACAGTAGGGGACACCTTGTGTTTTCAGCTGTCTGGCTGTCTGAGAACTGAAAGAATAGCTAGCAGTGTCAAACTGATGTATAAATGTAGCAACTCCTACATTTATACATGCTAAAATTACATTCGGCCCTTTGAAGGCAACCACAAGGCTGATGTGGCCACCGGTGAAAGTGAGTTTGACACCCCTGTGACCTAATCCTCCCTCCTTGTGGGGACAAGTATTTATTCTGAGCTCTGTGGATTATTTCCTGCTATGAGGCAGTCTGATACCAGGGTTCCTGAATAGCCTAACTTTGACTTGACAACATCAAGATTTCTATTGTTTCGACTGGGTTTTAGGTAAGTCACTGTTGAAAGTGCTGAAACACTCTGAAATAGAAAATTTTGAAATACAAGAAATGCTGGTTCTGCATTCCTAGCACTGACATAATTTATTAGGGCGTGCAAAAACCACTGTTATTGTTTTATTTAATAGGACTAGGGTGACATTTTGATGACTTTCTAGGTTCTGCCAACACACAGGCAGCTGAGACATACAAGGAAGAACGAGAAGAACGAGATCAACAGATGTTAAAAAATGCAGTATCATCAGTATGGCTAGTAGTGTCTGTTATAAACATATTGAAAATATATGAACTCTTCAAAGACTTCTATATCTTTTGAACTCCCTACTATATTCCTGAAGGCAGTGGCACATTTTACTAGAGGTCTTTCACCTTATTTTTATTTCAGAACAATCAATTAAAATTTCTAAGTATACTCTTGACTGACATGACTTTGACATCTTCAATACAAAGAGTCCAATTCACATCAAAAGCAAAGAAAATCTGTTTTATTTTTTCCTCCCCTTGTCCTTTGCTGTTGTGTGATTCAAGTTCAGCAGTGAGTGATTTCAAAATTTTTCAAGCATATAAAGTCATTATAAACAACGACCAAAGGAAAGGTCGTTCATTGTGGTTTTTTGCTGATTCTTGTCCATAAGGCTGTAACAAAAGCAACTGAAGATCTGCTGAGAAGCATACAACTGTATCGAGGGGGATAATTTTGAGTCATTATGAACTGAATGAGCAAAACAAGCAATCACGACTACTTTAGAGTGTTTCAGCTCTAGCAAGGTCTTAGTAGGTACTTGTTAATCAAATTCATTCCAAGACATCATCTTATTGAGTGTGAAGCATTGGGGAACTGTCGTGCTGCCAAAAATAATGAAAAACGGGGTAAAACTCCATGTGTCTGAGGTCCCTGCGCTAAGGCTTGTGCACTCTGCCTCTCCTTCTTCATCTCCTGTGCCTTCCTTCACTTCTTCCAGCCTCTTCCCACCAAACTCAGGGTTTTGCATGTTGAAGTAACAGATATGATCAATAGCTATGGAAACAAAATTTGGCTATGAGAGAGAAGACTAGAAATCTCATCTATTCAGTCCTATGTCCAACATTAGAGAAGCTTCACATTGCTCTATCTGGCTATTAACCAAAGCTAAGATGTGCTGTCAAAGGAATCTTTTTTTTGTTTGCTTGGTTTGTTTTGGTGGATATGAAATGGAATTAAGTCGCGTCAGAGACTGACACAGGTCCTCAGAAACATAAGATGCGAATCTATCTGCTACTGAGCTGCCTCCAATTGAAGGTTAAATCTCCCACTTAACAGCTTCCTAATCCTACTCATGACTAAAAACTTTCTTGTAGACTTGAGAATATTTCTATACCTTAGATTGATCTAAAGGTCACTATCTCACCATGTTCAAAGTCAATTTGTATTTGATAATGAATGAAGTGGAAAGAATTGCAAAACTTCTATTTGAAACACTTTTTTTCCATTCTCTGGTGCTTCTGAGGTTTGAGAAAGGAAGCACAAAAAGGTAAGTGAATTGAAGAGAGAGAAATTATAAAAAGACCCAAGTGATTTTCCACTCTGCCACTATTTGAAACCATAAATTATTTTTCTTATGGTTGCAAGAAGAGTGACTAATCCAGATAATAGTGTACAGTCATATAACATGTCATGAGAGTTGCTACCATACATTAAACAATACTATATGGACAACTGTGGGCTTAATTTATTACTTTTTGAATAGTTTTCTTCTGACTTGATCTGTTGAATATTTTCCTTTCAGTTTTAAACATAGATATAATTTATTATGAAGGTATTGAGAATATTTCAAAGTATTAATATTTATCTTCCTGGGTGTTACGCATGGCTTTCCTTATCAACCAAATATACCTGTTATGAGATTGTTAGTATCTTCTGAACATTGTCAAATGAAATTTAGATATGTGAAATGAAACAGCAGTAGGAGTTCGAGCGCTTGCCATCTAGATGATTCAGATTAGTCTATTCCAATGCTCTCTATGAGATGAAGTAGCCTTGTTCTTATTTTTCAATTTATGTAATATAATTTTGTCTTTCAGTGCATGCATGTGGACTGAATCAGCCACCATCATCAATTATGTCTACCAAGGAGTTTCTCTCTTCAGACAAAGTTTGTGATCTCAAAAGTGGACCCAAAAGCATTTGACTTCCTAACTCTTCCTGGCATTGGTTTCATGTGATTAGCTGAGTTCAGTTTAGCTTGCTCTAGAACATGGAATAAGAATAGGGAACCTAAGGACAGTATTACATGGTCTGAATGTCTCTTTCATCATGTTGTCCCATTCTTATGTGGAGGAAATTTTTTATGAGTATGGTAAAACACTGGAACAGGTTGCCCAGAGAGGTGGTAGGTGCCCCATCTTTGGAAACATTCAAGGCCAGGCCAGACAGAGCTCTGAGCAACCTGATGTAGTTGAAGAAGTCACTGCTCATTCCAGGGGGGTTGGACTAGATGGCTTTTAAAGGTCCCTTTGAACCTAAACCATTTGATGATTCTCTGGTTCTAGTCACTGAGTCCTTATTCATTTATTTCCTCTCTTACTTGAGTTAATATGTACCCAGACTTCCCACTTTCTATGGGAAAGTTCTAATTATCTCTTTAGGCATTCTATGATGTAACACACAGTAAGACAGTCTGTGATGTACTAAGTTTTATTTATAGATGTTTACATTTACCTTTTAAAACTGTTCCACTTAGTATTGATTAAATATCCCACTGTGGATTTTGGAAAGCCAGGGAAGGGGGAAAAAATGCTACGCAAGCCAGTATTATGATTTAACCCCAGTTGCTAACCAAGCACTACACAGCTGCTCACTTACTCCCCCCAGATGGGGTGGGAGAAAGGATCAGAAGGGTAGAAGTGACAAAACTCATGCGTTGAGATAAAAACAGTTTAATAATTTAAGCAAAAGCCGCACACACCAGCAAAGCAAAACAAAGAATTTATTCAATACTTCTCACCAGCAAATAGATGTTTAGAGCCATCTCCAGGAAAGCAGAGCTCCATCATGTGTATCAGCTCTCTTACTGTATGGACCATGCTTGCCAAATGTCTGTAAAATGTCCACCAATGTCCACAAAATATCCAGTGGGTTCATGTAGTCCAGTACTTTGAGCTCCATCTGTTATGGTGTTCATTCAGGACAGGATAGGTGGTGTGTTACATGGAGCTACTGGACACCAAAGCCAGGTCAAGCCGGATCACTGCTGCACTTATACTGCTCCTTGTAAGGCTTTTCCTCCATTGGTTCAGCTGGTTTCTGCTACAGTAATTCCTATAGCATACAACTCAAGCCATGGGTTACAAGAATTTAAATGTATTTCCCTTTGGGACAGGTTATAAGGTTTAACACTACAAAGAATTCCTCCTCTTGCTCCTAGCCTGCCCAGCAGCAAGCGATTCCTGCTGTAGTAATTCCCATAACATGCAACTCAAATCCTGTGGTTAACTTTACTCCTAATTTCTCCACCTCCTTCCCTTCCTTCTAATCAATGCTGGGGCATGTGGAGTGGGAGTTGCTGTCAGTTCATCACACATTGTTTCTGCCAGTCACTCCTTCTCATGGGGAGGACTCCTCAGACTCTTCCCCTGCTCCAGCACGGGCTCCCTCCCACAGGAGATAGTCCTTCAAGAACTTCTCCAACATGAGTCCTTCTCACAGACTGCAGTTCTTCATGAACTGTTCTAGTGTGGGTCCCTTCCATGGGATGCAGTCCTTCAGGAACAGACTTTTTCAGCATGGGTCCCCCACAGGGTTCACAAGTCCTGCCAGCAAACCTGCTCAAGTGTGAGCTCCTCTCTCCCCAAGGCCACAGGTCCTGCCAGGATCCTGCTCCAGTGCAGGTTCTCCATGGGGTCATAGCCTGTTTCCAACATCCACTCCAGTGTGTGGACCTCCACAAGCTGCAGGTGAGTATCTGCTCCACTGTGGACCTCCATGGGCTGCAGGAAGACAGCCTGCCTCACCATGGTCTTCTCTACAGGCTTCAGAGGAGTCTCTGTTCCAGAGTCTGAAGCACATCCCCACCCTTCTCCTTCACTGACCTTGGTGTCTGCAGAGTTGTTTTAACTTGAGCTCACATGGAATTTCCAGCCTGTCCAGTGCAGCAGCACAAAAAGAGCAGTGATGCCATGACCATCTGACACCAAGGTGCACCACCATTGCTGTTAGAAAATATTCCCTAAAATATTCTACCTACAAATCCACATCAAAAGAAGAAACTGAAAAAAAGTTTCATGTATCCGAAGTGAACACGCTCATTTCTGAACTGTGTAGCTGAGACAGTGGGACCATTGTGTAAAGCCTAACTCACTGGGTATGTTAAAATAAATGCCCATCAGGTTCCACCCCAGGAAGAAAATAAATCCAAAAGGGTGTAATTATAAGGCACTTATCAGTGCTGTTGAAAGGAATTGTTCTGCGGTGTCACAAGGGAAGACGGTGAAGCCCAATGATCAGTGTTGAGAGACCAACTGATAGGCAGAACAAGGAGAACTCAGCAAGAGAGAAATCAGACAGAAAAAGAGTTTAAGCTTAATGGAAGCATGAAAGGTAAAGGACAAACATTTGGGCAAGTTAGGGAACTGAAGTATAGCATCAAAAAGACAGAACCAGCAGTGAAAGGGATCAAATGGATCATTAACAAAGAAACCAAGGAAAAGTGCAGGAGACTATGGGAAGGAGAAAGACACTGAAGCTGAAATTAGAGAGGAAAGCTGAACTGTAGTGAGATGATTTGCAGCAATGCAACATGGCAGCGGTTGCAAAGAAGAGACTTCCTGCAAGTGCTGAAAGTGAAAGGAAAACTGAGAGGGTTTGCAAGAAATGATGAGGGGAGTGTCCCAACACCAACAGCCTGATCTGGTCTACAATGGGTACCTGCAAAGATGAGAGGATCAGATGAAATGATCCAGGTCTCTATAATTCAGAAGCTTGAATGTCAGTAAAAGTGTTGTGAATGGCTGTATTTTTGTTCCATTTTATTTTATTATGCTATATTCTATGGGTGGAGGAAATGTTCCAGAGAAAGGAAAAGCAGAACAATAGAAATGGTCATAGAAAATATAAAAAGAGCATACAAGTGGTAGAGATTCTGAAGGGTATAGATAAGTGGAATGGGAATAATAGGCATGTAGGATAGCAATAGCAAAGGAATATAATGTTGGAGAGTTTGCAAAACTATGGGTGTGGGACCTGGATTCCCACTTGCTTGAAAAGGAGGAGAACAACAAAGGAAAACAGAAAAAAAAGGAGAATCTTGAATTTATAGAGACATAATGGTAAGAGGTATAGTAGTACAGCATGAGAAGCTTACGTGATGTATTTATTCAGAATATGGATGTGGATAAGAACTGGGTGAGACATACAAAATTTCTGTGGAATAGTGTCATGGAGGGGAATGTTACACAGCTTTGATCTGGCAGGAATTTAGGGTTTATTAAGGGGGATTTGTTACAATTAAAGCGATTATTTGACTACAGATTCAGTGGTGTCAAGGGTAACACTACTTACAGAACAGTAAATTAAATCACTTACATATATATATGCACAGGTATATGATTAAAAGCTTATACACAAATCTATAAACACATGCATGCATTTTTGCATGTATGGATATTTGAATATATTCACACACTAATCTATAGCTTTGTGTGTATATATGTGGAACATATGTGGAAATATACCTATAAAATTTTCCTCGAGTGAAGTGAATTACTTTTAATCCATTGGCATACCTCAACAGGTGATTTGTTGAAACTCAAGAAGTCTCTTTGCCCATGGCTTTGCAATGTCAGTTCATTGTGAAATGTTTCTGATGGGCATCCCACCTCAGCAGGACGTTTTGAGTCACAGCCCGCTGTGATTCGAGGGAGCTCGAAGGACTTCACCTTTGAATTGCTCTTTATAGAGTGGTGAGATGTCGACTTTGGTAAGTATTTTGCTACTGTAGCCACTCTTAGGATAAGGTAACATTCTGGCAACAACCAGAACTCTCTAGATCATATAGTTCTGGTACTGTTTCAGTCGGGCTGAGTCCCAGGTAGCAGGTCAAAACTGTCAAAAGCAACTAATGGTCAGTACCTTTCCCAGGAAGAAAGGAGGTGTATTACCATATGACAGGAGTCCCAACCAGGAGTACAGAGGGTGTGCATTCATGTCTTGACTTACTGCAGTTGTGTCTCAGCTTCCCCCAGCTTCACTGAACTTACACAATGGGGAATTCTTCTCAGTAGAGCTATAGAACACAGAGGGGAGCCTCAGTGCTCCACCTTACTGCACTTGCACAATGGGAATTGTTTTCCCCAAACATGCCTGACCGCCCTGGTAGCCAGAGTGACATGGGGTGGTAGGGAGTTTGCAACCACCACAAATAGGACTGGTAAAAAGAATATGATTTGAAAAGACCATGAAAATTTGACTAGTTTTAGTTTAGTTTTATTTATGTATTGCTTTGGGTGAAAGCTGATGGACATTATTGCCACATATGCGAGCCGACAAAACCTCTAATGGAAATGGATGATTTGGTTTTCCTTTCTTCTTGAACTGGAATATGGTAGATCTCACCCACTGTGCTCACAGAAACAAAGGTAAATGGTAATCCAACAACTGAAAATACATGAAATTTCTCTTAAGGCATATAAAATTGTTGCAAAATTAGTTGCAATGTTGAATGAGACTGCCTTAATTCTGCCTTAGCTGCAGGAGGTTTCTGGATCTAAAGCTGTTCTAACTGAAATAATCGTCAAGGTTAAAAACCTTCTTGCCTATGGTATTTCTTCCATGGAAGATTACCAAAGCAGCACACATAATTGAGCAAGCTTTTGGATGGGTCCTTTCATGAAAGTTAAAAGCTTTCCATCTCAGTTTGGTCTACTTCCACAGATATTACATGTGCTTAGTATTTCACAGAATATGTGTGCCAGCAGTCTATTTTGTAGCTGAAAGAATGATGCTTCCACTAAACGTTATATTCAAATATTGGACATGTTATTAACAACAGACAGACCTACATGAAGTTGTCCCTGCTCTCACTCTGTGTAGGGGGTGGACTAAATGACATCCCAAAGTCCTTTCCAGGCAAACTGCAATTCTGTGATCCTCAGATATTGCTGGGAAGTACCCCCCCGACTGTGCACTACCCACACAGAGAAAGCTGAGCCTTTGCAGATGCTGACACTTTTCAGTTATAGAATTATAACAGGATAACCTGGCAATTCTTGCTTTTAGTCTTAATGAAACATGATATTCAGAGAAAAACCCTAGCTGATTCGTGTTTTGAGATTGTAATTCAGATTCTGGACTTCAGTTTTACACAAGCAGTCAAGTGCCTTTTTGGGTCAAAGACATAGTCATTATGATTACCCAGCATATAACACCCTGTATGGCAAATCATTGTGTTGTTCTATTGTGTAAGTGCTAGATTCTGGATCTAAATGTCATATAGTAAAAAAAAAAAAAATCTTGTTACTGTTATAAAACAGCATTTGATCCTTAAATCTAAAGTTTAGAACTTGCATGCTGATTGTGGATGCACCATAGTAGGATCCAAGTAGTATTTTATGCAGATATTTCTGTCATCCATAAATACAGGACTATTTTACTTCTTGGTCTTGACTGATGCTTATTCATGTAAAATAATGCCAAAAAGACAACAGCCATCCCTCAAGGTGTTGCTGAATTGTAATATAGTGATTGAGCTCCATCTTGTGGTATCAAGACAATCTTACAGCAGAATATTTTTTTCCCTTCAGAAAAGGCCTAATTTCATTAATTCCTCGTTGAATGCTTTCCTTGTTGAAGTTTTGAACAGATAGGGAAAATAGTTGTTAAAAGATGCCTCACATTAAAAAGATACATTATGATGTGAAAAAGAATTAAAAGTATCGGGAGATAGAGCCACAGTGTATAATGTTTTGGTGAGTATTTTTGTTAATACAAAAGCATTCCTAGAAACTGTGTTGTTCATATTTTGGAATATTCATATAAATATTGGCTTTCAGCACACAAGCTTTTAGGTCCATTAATAATACAACTTACTCTTTGGAAAAAAAAATAGGCGCATCTACCCTTATTTTCTCTTTCCACTTACGTTGTAGAAGAGGTGTTGTGCAATCTTTATGAAAAAAAGTGAATGCATTCTCAGCTGCACATACAGGCAGTCCAATCAGGAGCTGTAGTAATCTACTCAGTTAATATTTTCTGTTAAGGCTATAGTATTAAAGATAGCTAAGAGGGTAAATAAAGTCACTAGGTGTTTATAGCACATATTACTAGACATAAATAATGCTGTCAAGACCAAAAGTTCCTCTTTGACTTGAAATGAAATGTATCACTGAAAGACATTCAATACAATATATTAAGTGTATATTTTAAAAAACTGAATGAACCATCCAAAGGTTCACACACGGATATAATCACTCATGCATACATGTATACAACAGAGAAAGCTACGCTGTATGTTTTCTGCAGCTATTATACAAAGATGAGATCATCTGATGTATTTTTTTAACTGACATACTCCAAGATAAAAGTGTGAGGGTTTTGGGGTGTTTGTGTATATATATATGTTGCAGATATATTTATTTGTTTGTTTGTTTGTTTGTTTTTAAATCAGTCCACTAATATCTAGGCATTGAAAATGCAGACAAGCACTTAGCTGGGGTTTGAAAAGTGTCAGGTATACAACTCTTGTGTGAGTCTTAGTGCTTTTGAAAATTCACTTCGAAGCTGTGTCTCTTTGCGGCTAAATAGGTTTCCAAATCTGACTTTAAAAACTGCGTACTGATTGCACTTTTGAGAAACCTCCTTCTACAGTTATAACTGTAGGTTTTGGTGATTATTTTGAGAGTGTCTATGAGTTATAGTGAAGCATGTGCTCCCAAAACTTCTACCTAGGTTTCAGGTTTATCCATGTTTATATTGTACTTCTAAAGGTTTGACTTGCAGTTCAATGGGTGTCACCTGGGCACAGCATCCATGAAACTTTGGTACTTAGTGTAAAAGCTAAATATATATTTAGAGTCAGTTTTCCACTAGTTTCCGTTTCAGCTCATTAATCATGAAGGGTCATTTGGTCTCTCTTCTATAGAGCCTGCAATACCTGTGACATAGGTATGTGACCAGTGATGAAGGACATAGATTTAACTCCCCAGTATGCAGGAGAATTAAATAAAATATAACTAAATTAAATAAAATACTAAACAAGCAACCTATAACTCCCTTTCTCCTCCTCTCTTTCATCTATGTAAGCTAAGTAAAGGCTGGACTCAGTGTTGTAAATTTTTGATAGCAGTGATATTGATATCAAAAGGATTTTCGAAAGGATTGCCAACCTTACTGAAGACATGGTTAGAGTTTGGGGAAATTAATTTAGTCCACGAATCTATTTTGCATATTCTCCCTATGTGATTAAAGACTGGGAAAAAAAAAAAAAAAAGACAGTTATACTCAGAAAACAATCATCATGAACTGAAACAATGACAGTTTGTACCACACACAAGTTTCCCTTCAGGAACAGTTTGTGATCTGACAGCTGATAGGTCCCACTGATTTCATTTGGGACTGTGGACTTTAGTGTTGTAGGGATGGGATGATATTTGTTCATATGCACAGTCTTATCTTTCATTCTTGTTGGGTAAATGCAAACTCTTCTCCGTAGCTAAAGCTGAAAAGTGTTTTAAAGAGATTGAAGCCTAAGGGGTTGATCAAACTTACAGGGAAATTAGTACTTTCCTCTCTAGTTGAAGTAGAAAGTGGTATGAGGATGGAAAGGATTGTTTGTTTACAAAGCATGGATATTATTTTTAATGCAAGCGATTTAACAGTAAGTATATATGCTAAATGATGATCAAGTTTAGATTGACTTTTTGTTTCTCTCTCCTTTATCAGACAGGTTTTACCATGATCAAACTGTACAAAAATTCGTGATTCTCATGTTTTCTCTATTCCTTAATTTAAATTTTCCCAGACTTCATGAATAATAGTATCTCTTTTTGGATTTATTTTTCTACTTTTATTTCTTTTAATTTTTAGGAATAGCTGTCCTTAGAAAACAGCTTAAATACAATATGTTTCAGAAAAATGTTTGTGGGTTAAATATGGAAAGCAATACCTATATGGCTGGTATATATATTTTTTTTCCTTTTCTGTATCAAATGAAATGCCAGACAATAAAAAAGAAACAAGGAACTGAGGAAAGGTCTTAAAAATATCGAAAATACTCAGAATCATAGAGAGCTTTCATGGAAATCAGTTTGACTATATAGGAAAATACAAAGTGTTATGAACTTCATGTGGAAGGACTGTCTGCTGCATAAAAAATATACATTCCTTTTCCTAGTTTTTCCTTCCCAGTTTTAAAGAATATTGACTGTGATACCCTCACAGTTAAAAGAAAGGTCCAAAACCTTTACTTTCAATAACAAATAACACCTTGAGAAAGCCATATGAATTCACAGAAGAAAAAGAATGTTAGATTAATCCATCAAGTTATATATGAAAATTTATTGTAACCTATTATTTTTATAAATAATATTGATCTATATTATTTAACTAGTTTTACTACTAAAAGTGTAGACTTCTGGGGTACTTTTTATTATTGAAGTATCTGGGTGAATGTTTTGTTTCCTGTAGTGGTATTTTCTGACTATTATTGGGAAAACATCTGAAAATTTGTCTTCAGATTGTAAACAGATTGGAAACCTTCCCATTCCCAACACCCAAGAATCACCCTTTGTAGTTGAAATGACATTTTTTCATGAATATAAGGGGTTTTTTTCAAATGGGCATTTGCTGATTTTTTTTATAGTTTCTATAGCAGGACAGTACAGTCTTGGAAGCAGAAATTACAGGAAATTAGAGGAAAGTGCTTGTCTCAAACTCCATAGTCCAAGCAGGGAATGGTCAATGGGGCTATTCCAGTGTCTCTAACACCTTGGAGAACCTCTGAGGTGTCTGATTGATGTCTCTCATGTTTGTGATTCAGGCAGCTTTAATATTTGGAGTAAAAGGAAAGCATTTCCTCTCAAGTCAGAGAAAAAGGAATTGCCATGAACTTTTGCCTTCCTTTGTAGTGCAGGGTCTGGTCTGCTTACGAGTATTCAGCTGTTCGTACCTAAGGAATTACTTGATACTCTATAAGCTTAAATCCTTAGCACTATTCTTGCTCTTCTCATGTAGTGCATTCTAACTTAATAACAATCTTGTTCTTATTATAATGTGCTGAAAAGTGTTTTCAGAGGAAAACAGAAATGCACAGGAATACAGAAAGTGGTGTTGTGAACCCTACTTAACTTACTGTGTATTACATGACTGCCTACAGAGTTATGTAGAGCCTTCCACTTATAGTGCTCACTAAGTGTCTTGATTTTCCTATTTAAACAACAACAAATTACATAATTATAAGAAACGAGAAAGAACAAATGAAATGTTTGATTATATTAAATCAAAACTGATTAAAAACACTGTAGTTATACATATATGTCTTGGATATTTGCTTTGGGTCATGTGGATAAATTATTTCTCTAGCATGCACAGAGAAAATGTCTCCACTAACCATAATATCTAACTTTATGCTGAAATCTATGCAGATGGAAATGAGGTGACCCAGGAAAGAAGTGAGGGGAACTTTTTAGAGCATATTTGGAATACTCTTCCTACAAAATCCCTCATAAGCAGCTTATATTTTCACTTGAAAACTGAAGAGGTGTGTCCTTGAAAGTAGCAATGGTTGTGTGATTCAGACACTGAAAGGCAAGTAGTAAGAGGCAAATAATACACATATTTGATCCAATTTCATATATTCTTTTTGTCCTCATAGATTTTTTTGTCTTTCTTTTTTTGAGGTTTGTGGGAGAATCAGAAATAGAGCAAGGTCCCTGTAGAGAGTCTTGGTGAAAGAAAGAAGCCTTCAGGGATAGGAGCAATGGGATTTATTATTTATTACAAGACAAGGACATAGTAAAAAATTAGAAAGATGTGGTTAAAACATCTCAGTGAGAAGATCTATGACTTGTTTAGAGATAAGAACAAGAAACCGTATGGAGCTGACCTTAGGTTTGTGACATATTTTTCTTTATTACTACTCTCAAGAACTCTTTGGACCACATAGTTCAATTTCTTCCAAAGCTTTATCAAAGGTTAACGTTGTGACAGGTGCTCTTCCCATCCCCTCCTTGTTGAAAGCAAAAGAAACTTCTAGGCTGATGGACCACTATGGTCATGCACACACGTCTTGACTGACAGATAGGACCCTTGTGCAATGAAATGCCTTGGCTGAGAGGAGTTTCTGGACCATGACCGTGAATGATCACAGCTCACCTTCAACTTAGGGTATAAATGGTGACTGCCAGAGACCCCCTTTGAGTTGATCTTCCTCAGAGCAGTGGGTATCCGGTTGAAGACTCTTCACCTTAGACTGGCCATCTAAGGAACATTCCTTGGGGACTGAGACACCTTGCCAATCTGGCAAGTTGATTTGGATACCTTTGAGAGTCCTCACTTTCTGTAAGTGGGAGATGCACATTTTAAATCATCACTTTAGAGTTTTGAGATCTGATCCCCTGGAGTTTTAAGTGGCTGTGTAGTAACTGAACTCCTAACTAGTATCCAAACCTGTGTTTTATAATGTTGTCAAAGTGCTGAATAGTTTTGGATAAGCCCCATTTGTAGCTGGTTTTCTGATAAACAGTTCTGGTTAGAATAAAGTCTGGTTAGAGATGTTGGCTACCTAAACTGACTTTTGAGGTGCTCTGTGACAAATGCTTTACATGCTACACCTAATTTTCAGCTTACATCCACATTCATGCAGGCTAAGATGTGAGAGAGAGAGGTGCCGAGAAAGGGAGTCCTCCCTGTTTGTAGTGGTGTGTGTACAGGAACCAAAATGTTACCTCAAACTTATCTTGAATAAGAAGGGAAACTATATCTCTAGCAAGAAGGATCAATATACCTGAAATGCTAGGCAGAGATGTAGAGCAGAATGTAATGTAATCTGTACAAGCATCCAGTTGATGTTGGCTGTCCTGCCTGGACTTAAACTGCAGGTGTTTGACAGATGTGACACAGCTGACACAAGTCCAGCACTTAAATGATGCTAGACCCTCAATTATGTAAGCAGATTCTCCGGAGAGCTCTTTTGCAGGCTGGCTTTGCTTGAAATGAAGCAGGTGAGTTAATCCTTTCTATTCTAAAGCTCTCTGCCAACAGAGTTGCTGATAAAGACTTTGGGCCTCATCAGTCTTAGGTAGGATTCTCTCTTCTACTTTTACATTAAGAGTGTCTTAGTACTTTTTAAAGCAAATGGTATCACAAGTCAACCAGAACAGAATTATTTCTAATGCCTGAAATATTCTACATTTCTATTAGATCCCTCCTTAAAAGACCTTGAGCTGGAAATTACCTATGATACAAGACAGGGCATGGCAGGTTTCCTTTCTGAGAAGAACAGTAACCTCCTCAGCTTGAAACAGGGAAAGAGTCTAAAAGCACCTTCAGAGCTGGTCCCAGACTTCTGGAAAAGCTATATGAAAAGTTAAAGTTACATAGAAAAGGAAGGCATGTACACTGACTTCTCCTGGCTGCAGCTATCCCGAAGAACAAGCACAGCTTTCTAAAGGCACTTCTTTGTCTCTTCTGTGAGGGTGCTCAAAAGGTTTATGTGTCTTCAGTTTGGATGCTTGTTGTGGCTCTCTTCCCAGCTATGTAGGCCCATGTTGCCGGTTCTTTTTTGATGGCCCCTAATTACATTTCAGTTGTTACAATTTCTTTAATCATTACATGAAGATGTTAACATTTATTTTTAAAAACAGTGACACCACAAATTTTAAACGTTCACAGTTCCAAATAAAAGCTGTAAATGTGTTTTATATGCACAGAAACAAAAAGTTAAATTTTGTGGTTTCGATCAGATTTCTAAATATAGTTCTGCAAGATTTTGACATTTTTATAGGTTTGGGTTTTAAATTCCTGGTATGAGAAGAGTTCTGTAGAAATCTGAGACTTTTATAGTGGTTTTGTAACATACTATGAACATAAAAACCATTTTTTCTTAAATCACAAATCTTTTCCTCAGAACCAGCTAACTGAAAATAGTGTGTGTTATGCTAAGATTAATTGTATCACTACGATTTACTGAATATTGTATTCTGAAAAAGGCAGAAAGAAATGAATGAAAATGAAAAGAATGAAAGTGTTATCCTATGGACAACAGCTGGACTACACTCAACAGTACTTGCTGAATCATAAGCAACCTGTTATAGCAGCAGAGACAAGTATCATTGCATCCATAAACACAACAATCGTCTGAAACACCACCACAGACTCCAAGTAACAATGGGAAATACAGTTTTTTAAAAATAAAATCTTTTGGGGTCTTAAAACAGATGAGATTTGAGACACTCGTTACGTGTCTTCATGTAAAAATACATATTTTCACAGTTCAAAATAATATTTTAGGAAATATTTCATATGACATTTCCTAGGAAGAGAGTGTGCTTTCAAAATTGGTCATATATGTAATGGGTGTGGCTTCCAGAGCCATTTTGGTTGCAAAGAATATGAGCTTAGTATGCATTTTATGTAAGCAAGAATGAAGAACTGGACATTATATGATATTCTGATGTATTAAGGCTGTAATGCAATTAATATGTCATGTAATAATGATACAATTTGGTTTATCATCACTTCCAGCAAAATCACCTTCTGGAATAAAAACTTGCTCTGAAAAATGCAACAGATGGTGATAGGAAGACATTTGCTACAAAAATATCATTATTTTCTGTATAATTGACTGTAGAAAAGGGTCAGTTCTGAAATAAATGCCCAGGCAGGTGTAATTCAGTATATATCATCTATTTACTTTCACTTTATAGTGGCATTACTGGAAGCAGAAATTTCCTGATAATCTTATATAGAATAGCTAAGAAGTCAGAATCAGGAAATCGGAAATTCAGTCCACTAATCATTTTTCTAAAGGAAATAACATGTTAGTCTTTTTATATAAGTTATTTATTGTTCTTATTCAAAGCCAATCATTTGTGGACTAACTTCAGCTTAAATCCTCATTGTGACAATCTTTACATTTCATTTTTTATTATTAAGTCTACAATAATTAAATCACATTGAAATATAAATAGAAGGAACTAGTAATAAAATATGAATAGCAAGAATTGTTCAAAAATCTCAGCACATTGAGCACCAAAGTCTGATGTATAAAAAGGGATGATTTAACATTATAGAATGTGTACATGTACATATATGTATAGATGTAAATGTGCATACATATTTGTATATATGCAAAACCACACATGCACAAGTGTGGCATATGCATTAAAGCCTCTTCTCAATGTAGATATTTTAAAAGATTCGTTATTGTATTAATGATTGACTAACATGAAATCCAATGTACAACAGTATCACTGTGTAATCTGATTAACAGCTGTTTTTATAGACTCATGGAAAGATTCAGTTTGAGTAGAAAGTCTCAAGATCATCCTGCTGAAGCTCTGGTTCAAAGCAGGGCTGACTCCAAAGCTGGAGGAGGTGTCCAACCAAGTTTTGAAAATCCCCAGGGACAGGGACTCCACAACCTCTGTGCAACCTGCTACTGTTTAACAGTTTTCCCACAGAGTTAGAGTTTAAGATAATTAATTGAAAACAGATTATTATAAAGGTCTTAAGAGCACTGAGGGATTCCAAGGGGAGTTGTTTAGTTGTTTGTTTCTTACATAATTGGACAAATCTGAAAAACACATTCATCTTGAAATTAAAAGGGGATTGCTGAGAAATTAGCCATGCAAATAAAGTCATTTCTCATCTGAAATTCAGATGCAAATTATTATAATGTGCTGGGATCATCGTCACAAACTGAAATGAATATGCAAGTTGTTATTAAAAATAAAAATATTAAACTGATTATAGCTCAGTAACAATATAGTACATGTTTGTAAACAGAAATGAAGAAGAAAAAAAATTAAAGAATGACTAATGTAAGTTAGAAGCCAAATACTGCTCATATTTATATTATTTTTTAATATTGGATGGTATATGTTTTAGCCATTAATTACTCATTACAGCAAATCAGACAAACAGATGTCTATTCTAGTAATGTGTAATGTCAAAACAAAAATAATTCTTTTCTTTATTTGCTAAAATGTTCTCGCTTATTTTTACATATCCACGATGTAAACTAATTAGAAAAAAAACAACTGGTCTTTATTTTTGTTAACAAGTTCTCAGAAATTCCTCACAGGTGGGGAATTCATCCATGTGTTTGGAAGAAGCACCTGGCAGATTCACTAATAAATGTCTTGCATAATTTCTTCAGTGGTACCATTTAATTAATTCTAAGACACCCTTTTAATACAAGTAAGGATAAAGTTGCAATTGTTGAGCAAAGGAAAATTTCTGGTAGCTGCTTCTCAGCACTTAGCTAGCCACGGAAAAGTCTCAGACACTTTAAAAGCACATTCAAATTCGTCTGCAGAAGCAATACTTGCATATTTACTTTCTCTGATCAACAGATTTCTCCAGTTACTTGGCAGTTTATTATGACATGATAGGCATTTTCAGTGACATCTGCTAGTAAAAATATCATAAAATGGTAAAGATAGAACAAACAACATCTAAAACATCCCAGAAATTTTGAAATAAATCTTTGACCAAGGGTGTGGGAGATAAAAGCTCGGTCCTTTGCTGGGGTTTGAAGGAGTATTCCTTATCGATTAAGAAATTATTCCAATCGCAATGAGCTTGACTGTGCATTCTACCCTGGTTATTTAGGTTAGGCACTGAATAAGTGCACGGTAAGACTAAGTGCTAAACTGTAGAAAGAAGTTAAGAAATCTAAATCCTATTCTAAAAGATGTTTCACACCCCAAGTTTAAACCTATGGTTGATAAAAGAAAAATAACTAAATCCTAGTTTGCCATACTCTCCCACGACCTTACCACCACCTAAACTAGATAATTACATTTTTGTTTGATTTAGCTTCTTCTAGTGTGACTTTTCAAATATATATCAAATTACAAGTTCCCAGAATCTTTGAAATATTTATTTTCTGTTAAGTTCTGTGGTGACAGAGAAACTCGGTGTTCCTCTAACGAAACATTATAAGAGGTGGTGTCTAACAATGTGCATGACTGAACCTCTCACAAAATAAGAGCTAAGATGCTATCTCAGAAAACAAAAAAATGAACAAAATCCAGTCAAGAAGCAAACAGAAAACCCTTGAAATGGGTTTAAACTATCATCATAATCTTTTAAATTATCATCTGCTGCTTAAATATTCACAAAAGACTCAATCCTAATGGTCTTCCAAAAACTAGGGTTTTTTCATTGTCCAGGAAGAAATCTTTGGCAAGACTGTCTACACTGCTCCAAATAATACTGTTCTTTTTTCCTTCTGATACAACATTATGATGCGGTAAAATGTAAGAATTAGAATACAGGAGGGGAGGAATCACAGCTCCATAGCTTACTTGGTAGCTCATTCATCAAGCAAAGGAAACTCTTGGATTCTGAGAAGTGTTCCTTCTGGACTGTAAGTGTTGTGCATATATATCGTGTTTTGCAGATCAAGGATAATGTTTGGTTTTTCCATCTCCACCTTTGCCTTCATAACAAGAGGCTCTCAGCGTTTGAATATTTTCAAGGGTTAAGAGGCCATTAAACTGCCTTTTTTGACCAAAAAGAAGCGTATTCTAGAAGCAGTAATTTAAGAACTATCTCCCGTTCCCTCCTTCCCAGGATGAGAATTGATGGGTTTAATACAAACTTCAAGAAACAAAGTCAAATGCATAAAAGACTGCAAGAACTCAGACTGAAGGAAACAGAGTCTTGTGTCTTCTTTAGATAATGATTACCTGCTTCACTCTGGAAAGGTAAGAAATCTGTTTTTTTTTCCTTTGTCCAAAACTGTTTGAGTAGAATTAAGTGTCTGTACTGCCTGTAGCACAATGGGTTCCAAATATTTTTCAGTTCTGTATGGATTTCACTAATAAAATTAATAAAAGCATTATCAATTTCAGGGAAAATGGTAATTAAGTGAAGTTTTACTGCCACTAAGGAGTAATCTCGGAGATTCAGATAAACTATTCTTCTAAGCAGGCTTGTTGTTATATCTTAAAACTTTTGAAATGAAATGCCAATGAGCAATTAAAACATCAATGCTCTTTGTTGCCCTGTTAGCGAAATTACATTGAGATCAGTTATTGGCATTTTTCTGTAAAGGCCATAATAATAATTTCATAAGCGTTAGATTTTATTCCACCACATTGGATGCAACTTTTCTATTTAAGTTGGTTTTAAAGTAACATCATTTACTGCTGGACTAATACTATCAGCTGATCTACATTTCCTACATTTCTATCAAATATCAGAAATGGTAAGCACTTCTGATTTTATTTTTGTTCTTTATGGTTTTGGTGCATGTTATTGTAGATAATTTCATGCTAGTAGGTCTTATTCGAAATCTGTTTTGAAACACAAATCAACTAAAAAGGAAGGTTTGACTTTTAGACAAGTACTTCTAGCTGAGCGCTATGCAGTTGTTGAGTTGGGTTTGCAAATACTTGTTTAAAAGGCTAGACAAACTTGATATGCAATTAAACAACAGCACTAGGCAGCTCCAAGTGGAATGGAAACTCCATTTGGGACTGTGGACATTCCAGCAGTGACTTAAGTTGGTGTCAGGATTTCTAATACAGGCTTTGCAACTCTTTTTTTTAGAGAACTTTGGCAAAACAGGGATGGTAAGAAAGTTAGGCAATGTTGTACTTTATTTAGGGATGGTCTTAAGGGACTATGTGGTTCTATGCCTTATTAAATCATACTACCTAGTCAAAGGGGAAGTTACAAGCTTCAGTTCACTTACCTATAATTTTCTGAAATACATGATCAGCGTGCTTGGGAAATAGGCCCATGAGGTCAAATTATTCTTACACTTCAGATTTTCAAACTACATGCAACAAATTTTGTTGAGTGAATATAGTAATTTTTCCTAGTTAAAATACCATTTCCAGCCAACTGAAAGAGACAGCGATTGGTATCACCCTATGAATTGCTGCTCATCTCTTCGTCATGCTTATTAAGGTACAACATACAACTGGAAGTTAATGTGGGCAAACTAACCCAGTCTCCTGCTGTTCTGTAATCCCTTTCACGAACTTGTTTGGATGTGTCTTGAAAGCTAGTAGATACTATTCCTTCACTACTTCCTTTGGGAGTTTGTTCCATACTCTGACTCTTCTAATAGTTAGAAATTTTCTAATTTCCAGTCTAAATTTATTCATTGCCAACTGCCAACATTGCCCTTTAGCTTAAATGGCTCTTGCTTCTCCTGGGCATTTTTCTATCCTGCTCACTCCCAGGGTATTTACAGGCAGCAATCTTGTCTGTTCCCATTATTTGAGTATTTGCAATTTTTAATGTGCTGTAAATCACATGGTAGTATTGCTGCTGCTCTCTGATTAGATTGCTGAACCTCTAAGAAGCAGGAGGAAGGCTGCTTAAACCAGTTAAAAAATGGTTATATACATACTTGGGGAATGATCCTTTAGACAAATGTCTATTTGCATGAAGCGCTTTGAGACTGAATGCTATGCTACTAATTTTATGGTTTTTACTCTTACCAAGAGCTGCTTCATACACAAAGAATGACACCTGCCATGTTGCAACAACACCTGGAATTGAAAAGTTCCTTGTGTCTTTATGGCATAGAAGTAGGGTGGGGAGGGAGAGGGAGAAAGAAAAAAGAGACAAAGAATACTACTTATCTGGTGTTAAAAACTGTTCATTAGCATGATCTGTGGCAGTGCATTTTAGTGGCTTTTAATCCCTTTAACTCTTTTCTGAGCAAGTCTTTTCGCACCATAAACTTGCAGTTCATTGCTCTCTGTACAAAGTAATACTTGTTTGATCGATGTCTAATGAAATCTTACCTAAATCTTTAAAGCAAACTATTGATTGAACAATTATACTTAATTTATACTGAAGTGTTATCTGTTCCCCTGCTCAGTCCTGTGTTCTTTTATCTGACATTCTATAGACCCTCGTTATAACTCTATTTATAAGAACTGACACATTTAGACTGTAAATCAATTTTCCATTTTCATTGTATTGGAGAAATTGCTCTTCAATAGGATTTTGCTCCCTCAAAGGACAAGTTCAGTGTAGCACTTACATTTAATTGATCTGCTAGGTTTGCTATTGAAGTACTTGCCAAGGTTGCACAGGTGAAGTAATCTGCAGTATTCTTATTGCTGAAAAAGCTATTTCAGTTTAAAAATAATGTTGAACTTTCTCACCTAGAAAATGAACAGCTATTAGGTGAGTTTGTGTGATGCTGAAATCATTTCCCGGTTCAACACCATATTGAACTTGTACATTCTAGGCGATATTTTTTTCTTTCAGCTTCGTGAAACGACTGAGACTAGCCACATGCCTACAGCTTAGGGACATTTTTATTGACAATTAATTACTGAATTTGAAAGTTTGTTAAGAGCACTACCTGGGAGGATTTGTCATCTCATTAAACTCTTAAAAGAAGAAAGAGCTAGCTTCTCAATCTAAACATTTCGTAAGAATGTCCAGAAAATAACCTGGAAAATCCCTTATTAGCAAAAAGAGAGAAACCTTCTTGTTCTTTATTGCTCTATACTAAGCCTTCTATGTTGAAATGATGTCCCAAGACCTGCTTCTTAGAACTGGAGAGGAGGGAAATGAAAATAATATTTTAAACATATTTTATGTACCTGAAACCCAGGTACAGTTCTTTAGGTACAGATCTAGTTCTTTACTAGACCATAAATTTTGTGATGACTTTCTGAACAGTGAATCTTTTCACAGTTATCTGACCAATCTGGTTGGTGTGTACTTGCCCTGAATCACTCTCTTCAGCAGAACCCTAAAGGAGCACTGGAATAAGCTTATGTTCTTTTATGAACAAAACTAAGCCTAGCAACATTCTTTCCATTAGTTTCTTGGAAATCAACTGTCATGTGAAAAACCAAACAGAACTCTCTCTACATATTTGAGCATTTTATTTCTTGAACATTTTCTTGAATATAAATGTAAAAAAAAAAATCTTACATTTGTCTACAGTATTACATTTGAGAAAAGGAAATGTTTTACTAAAACTTATTTATGCTCTTTTTACTTCATTTTTAGATCATTATGTTCTCTGCAACTGTCAATCCTTATTTGGATCAGTGTTATTCACCATCTTTGAAACAGCAGCCCTTTAATTCTGACATCCAAACATCATTAAAAGGTTTCTTCATTTCTGATGAGAATAAGCTCAACTTCCTTAGTATTTCTTCATCAGTTGAATGCTACTTTGCATTAATGATAGCTTGAAAGGTACAAATAAATATTGAAATGTTTGGATGTAAGAATTTAATCTTCAGATCATTAATTTCAAAGTCCTATAAGCTGTTTGTAGTCACTACTTAGATTTTTAAATATATTATCTGTATAGCCTCTGCAAAGCACACCAAGTCAGAGTTCTCAGTTGGACTTAAGTGAATGGAGGTAGATAAGTCAAGTCAAATACAATGTTAAGTCCCTGTGAGAGTGTGAACACAGCAAAACTCAAATATTTTTTAACACTTGAATACTTGTAAACTTGAAAAAAACTATTAAATGTGACTGCGTTACTTACATCTTTTATAACTATTGGAAAGTAGTACCTATGAGTTTCTTAAGGGATTCATTTGGATCTCAACAAAACTACAGTCATAACCCTGAAATTCAACTTGTCTTCTCTGGGATTTTCTAATTTGAAGTTGTGAACTGCATTTGTTAGTATTGGCTCCCTGAAATTAAGTAGTACAGTTCAGTACTCTAGGTAGTTTTCTTGAATCTTAAAATTGGAAAATTAATGTGAGATAGGCCTTTTGGATATTTTAGGACTGTGGGATCACTCTGCTGGAAAATATTTCAAAATGAAGAAAACACATGAAAAGGTTTGATGCTTACAAAATGATATAAAATTTCCTATGTAAAAGGAGTTAAATTACACTGAGCAGAAAAAATAAATTCTGAACAAGTTTGGTTTTTTTTGCATCACTCTTGATATCTGATGTTGTTCTCATGTGGTATTTTTCTATCTCTTCCTTTTCGAAGTAAACTTCTGAAAACAAGCAGATAAAGAAGAAAGAAAAAGAGAGAGCTATTTGTTTGTTTGTTTGTTTGTTTGTTTTTGAAACTGGTTTCATTCCTATATTTCTGCTGTAGTAATTACTATCTAAATATTCACATTTGAAAATTCTTTCACTTTGAATTGTGATGACTTACATAATCACCATAGATTTTGTGACAGTGTTTCACAGAACAACACCAGTTTTCAGAAAATGTTTCCACTCACATCAAGTCTGGTATCATAAACACAAAAGATTCATTCTCAAATGCGAGTAAAATTGTTCACAAAATCGACAGAAATGACTAATACTAACCAGATAAATTTTGAAAAACAATAACTTTAAAGAGCAAGAAATCTCTAACATTTCCGTTAAGTCAAACTAGTTGAATTTCAAAATATCCCTACCAGGAGTCCCAGAATACAAAGAAACTTGCACTTATTTGCACTTAGATAGATACACTTGAAAATTGGAAATATTGTTGCTAATGTGGGTGCTGAAATAGAGAATCTCTCTTTTGCCTCTGTGTACACAGTTGAGTAGCTGTTCTGTACACAAAACAAAACAAACTGGCTGTTGCCATGAAAAAAACAGCAAGACAGGTTAAAAACATGCAACTAGTTGAAGTTTATAAAATTCTAGCCATGAGTTAACTGTTATATATGGCCATTTAATGCTATGGTGAATTTCAAGAGTTAATTCAGAAAGGATTACCCATATGGTTTGCAAATGTCTGCACTTCTGCAGTGAAACATGGGAGACTAATGGCAGGTGTGAATAACATAACATATTAATTGTTGTAGTTTAAAGATTACTGCAGTGATGCATTCTGGTGGTGATATAAAACTTACTTATTCATTTCAGTTGTGATTTGGGAAGCTGAATTTGTCTGGTACCTCTCCAGCATGTTATATTCTTCAAGCTAAATGCCTGAAGGATACAAGTGAACTATTGAGGAAGATTTTGGTATGCCCAGCTGGTTGGTTTTTCTTGTTCCAAGTATAGCGTAAAAACTGCTACTAAAATGGCAATTAACACAAAGTCTGTTGCTAAAATACAATTTCAAATTAGATTCTGACTGGTTATTTTTTGTCATCTTTCATATACCTATTAACAGCCACTGCCTTTTGAAATGAAAAGGAATTTTAGAGGAGCTGCAAAAGATAATTTGTATGGGTATAACAAGCAAAAACAAACTTCCTCAACTATTCTGCCAGTTAAACCCCAGCATTCTTTCACAGACTATGTATTCAGTGTCAGGGAAGTCTTAGCAATAGGGAAAAAGCCATCAATACCACCACCAAAACAAAACAAACAAACAAAAAACCCCCCAAACCACCCAACAAAACAAAACAAAACACAATACTTTTTGAGTCCTCATTAAAATCTGTGAAACTACCATTGTCCCAGCTTCAGCACTATATCATTTGAAGTAGACTAAATATAGTGACTCATAGCAAAGGCCAATAATAATTAAAAAATAAAATTAAGATAAGGCAGCTTAGAAGGTTAACCGTAATTATTATAATATTTATTTTTCTTCCAGCAGATAAGATGTGAAGGAAATTACTTGTATGCTTCATGACTCCATAGAAAACAGTTCAAAAGGTACACCAGGAAGTGAACTCAACCCATTCAAATGTTGGATAAACTGTATCAGACCTTGCTCACTGATATTTGTAACTTTCCAATATTCTCAAACAGTCTATGTGTTACAGCTATGTGTTTTTTCCTAAATTCTTTCCTAAAGCTTAAGTCTTACAGGCTGTAACCCTGTCTCCTTATTATTTGTTCTAGCTTCCACAGAGCACATGAATTCTTCTTTCTGTATATCCATAATTCAAAATGACAGGTTCTAAACAAACCAAATAAAACCAACATCAAAATAAAAAAGAGAAATACGTTCACACACTGCCTTAGAACTTGCTGCAGAGAGTAAAAAGTTAACACTGGTTAAGGAATACATAGTACTTCTACAGTACATAAAAGGAAGATCCACTGAGGTATACTAAATACTTACAGGAACTGTGTCTGTCTCAAAAAAATCCCTTGAGCTGGAAGTATTTGGTTGATGAAAGAATACTCGGGAGTAGCATTATTTTCCTGTTCATATTCTTTCCTCAACATCTGCTTGTAGACAGTTTCAGAAACAGAACACTGAACATCATTTTGATCTAGTATGCTCTTTCTTAACTCCAACAGTTATTTTTTCCACCTTCTCTTCTTTATTCTAAACGTATCTACTGATTAAAGACAAGAGGAGTGATGAAAAAGAAGTAAGAAAAAATGAGTTGATCAACATGAGGACAATGTAGGTGAGAAGAATTAAAGATGAAGCAGATAATAAAACTGACTGAGTGAATAGGGGCAAAGACTTAGAAGAAATGGTGGCAAGAATGGTGAGAAAAGTACTAATGACAGAAATAAATATTTCTAAAATAATAGACATAAGGATTGACTGGCACCTATACTATCCGTTATGCTCTCTTCTTCTACCAACTAGATTGTAAAGACCTGGCCCTTTTCCTTATTTTTACAGAGGGTATAGCTGTATGAAGGCATTGCATCAGTTACAAGGATATAGCTCTTTATCTGCTTTTATGGTATGATATTTCAATCATCTGTTTTTTCTGTGTTTTATGAGGACTATAGTTTTATATATTGAATAGGCTGGAACAGATGGACATCCATCATTTTTTTGACACATTCTTTATGTCCCTGAGCTGAAAGGAGGACAAATATTTGCACCTTCTTTGACAAACTGAGGGCAAATATTTTAACTTGTCTCTTCTCAGAGTGTGCACTACAGTTGACTTCACCCTGGGAATATTCGGTGCTACTACTCAGTCAGTGCAACTTTTCTCAGTCATGTATACTATTACACTCTTAAATCTGAAGAAAACTTGAAGCTCTCTCAATATCATTTGCATTTATTCTCCAAAACAAAACTGTGACAGTTATCCTGCTTCCAGCTGTACGTAGTTGTGTGAAGAGAAAGTAAATTACAGACATATTAAATGGAGATGACATTAGTTAGAGGAGGAATGCCGTGGGGTGAAGCCTGTAAGAAAACACTATTTAAATAAGACCTTGACTACATCTGCCCAGCTCTATCTCATTAAGTTATTAAGCTGGGAACAGTAACAAAGCACAGCAAATTACTATAGAGAAATATTAGCCTAAAGATCTGGACTGTATCTGCCCCTCTCTGATGGTTTAGGTATGCACGGGAAAGAAGCAAAGCTGCACAGTTGAACTGTTAACAGTTTTTCATTTATGAAAAACACATAAGTCAGGAGCCCAGAAGATTACAGGGATTTGATTAACAACAGGTAATTGAATTAGGACATGGAGAAAGTAAAGAGATTGGCCTTGGATTATGTAGTTTATGGCTTAAGCAGAAATTGTCAGTTAGGAAGCAATAAATAGTGAAGATAGTAACTTCTCTTGGGGGAAGCATATATATGGATGTGTTCATCACTGCCGAAGGCTGAATGGGCTTCCAGGGCTTGGACAACTCAACCAGGTGGAACAAGTGTCCCATTTCCTTGAGACCACAGTGTTGATCACAACCGGACTGGAGGCCTTGTCTGATACAGGCATCCTATGCAGAGTGTAGGTGTGTGCATGTGTGAGATAGAACAGAAATTTATATCCACCTGATGTATTCATGCCACTTAGTAAATAAATCTTAGATTTTATATCAAGTGGCTTGGTTCCATCACATGAAAAAAAGAAAGACAAGGAAAGGAAAGAAAGAAAAGGAAAAAAGGAAGTTACTAACTTGGCAAAAGAATGACATTTACCTACTTCTGATCAGTTATTGTAATTTACAAATATATTCACAATGCCTTATTGCTCCTTTTTATGTTGTGTTTGTGCCTCATAAAGACTGATCAGCCACATAAGGAAAATACAGGTCACAAGAAATGTCTGTGGGTGGGATGAAGATCAACTGATATTTACTATGGTAAGAGTATATAGGAGGGGACAATGGGAAGTAAAGAGTACAACGGGAAGGCTGTGAGTGAGGGCTGGGAGTAGACAACCACATTTTAAATAAACTGTAGTGTCTTCTGAAGTTGCTATGGAAGCAAGAAGGCAACTGCGGGTCCTGCTTCTAAGGCAGAAAAGGAGGGGTAGGACCTGACAGAAAACTGCAGGAAGTTTCCTGTTGCTCCTAATAAAAAAATTTGGGGCAGTAATGATGATAGATTTAACAAGGATATAACCCTCTCCCCTTATATGCTTTTGCGTCTTTCCATGCTCTGCAGATAGTGATGGTTATTCCAGCTTGAGAAGGAACTCTTAGTTCTCCTGAGGAAATATGGACAGCTGCTTATTCAAACTCTTCCTAGCAGTGGTTCTCTCTTTTGTACGGTCAGTCTTGTTAGGATCTTCATTAAAGTCATCCTACTAATAAGTGACTCCAGTTTTCAAAACTCTTGTGTCCATCTCCTGCCACTCTCCCTGCTTTCGTGGGAAGCCATGCAGATGTAGGTCCCTTAATTACAGATGATCTGAATTCTAGAAAAATGATGAGATATTATATTGACAATACATAAGTTAAAGATATTCAAGATAAGATGGAACAAAAACAACCAAAAGACAGAAGTGGAATCGCTAAATCGGTAATAGTAACTCAAGTATTTCAGAGAAAAAAAATCTAGTTTTGACACATACAAAATCCTGAGTAAAAAGCAGAGCTGGAAGACAGCAACTGAGCAAGGCTGAGGATCTGTCTATACCATGGAACTACAGACATCTATATCTTCATGGCCCGTTTGGCCTGCAGAGACTTTCACTAGGTGCCTGAACTGGCAGTGGTGAGCATATTCATGTTTAATTTCATGGCATGCAAATCTAAATTATTTATTATGTCTGTTAGATCATGATTAAATTATGTGTTCACATAAATGGTATATAATTCCGCTTACAGTCTTTGAGTGCAACTAAGGTTGCCCAAATAAAGGGGGTTTAAGAGAGGATTATAACCCACAGTACCCCAACAGCACTTAGTGTAAAATTGTTCCCCATCACACAAAAGGAAGCAGCCCTGCAACAATGCAATTTCTCTCCTTCCCCTGCAGCCCTAAGGTTATGGGCTATCACATTAGCAAACACAAATTTAACAGTGGATTTTAATTTAGCCTGGAAGTAGTGTTATGGACATTAGCCAGGACTTGAAAAAAAAACCCAAGAAAATACATCTCAGAATAGCATTTTTCTTGTATTTAGAAGTTTTATTATTCAATCATATTAACCTCCAGTATTGCAAACCTCTGGGTTTAATTTCTTTTGAACTTCAACCATCTTCCTAGATTTCTTTAAATTCTTTCTCTAAGGCTCATTACAGATGAAAGAAATATTTCCCTGTGCTTTCTTCAGACTACTCAGAATTCCAAATGGTGTTTTCAACATTATGTATTAATATTAACTTTTGATCACCTCTGAAATTACAGCATGACATTTATTCCATTTTTTGTGACATTGGTGAGATCATAATAGAAAAAATACTGTTATTGCTCATATAAATGAATTACATGGTTAAGAAAAAAGTGAACTATTTATGTTCAGAAGATTATATCAGATGGCAGGGTTCTTTTCTGAATACACAATAATAAATGATGTGTATAAACCTGTTTTCTCTAAGAGCAGAAATATTAACCTATGACTTTTAAATTAAACTTTACTTACACTGTTCTTCTCAGGAAGACCTAACTCTTTCAATACATTGAAAACAGGTTTTCTTTTAAATACTTTTTAAGTAAACCAGCCTCAATATAATGATAATACAATGATTTTGCACTTCTAAAGGGGATTTTCACTTCAGGATTTCAAAGCTGCTTAGAAGCATTAAAGATGAGATTTTTAAAAGAAAGTAGTATTGACTTACTGATGGTCTTATTAAACTCCGGGAAATTCTCAGTAGCTTCAGTCAGAATGAAACTAGGCCAATGCTGAGTGTCTCGGGACTCCCCACACACACCTTCCACACCCTTTTTTTATTTTGCATAACTGATGGTTTTAGAAAGTAAATATTATTAATACTTCACACTTAAGGACAGAACCATGATTCATTTCATTAAGCAACACAGAAAGAGCTATGGTGACCTTGTTCGGCAACCTGGGCTTGAATTTCAGAATAGTATCATAAACACTATATATTATGATATACTTGTCTGTTGCCTGACTCATCCAACAGTTATATGGACTACATTAAGTAGTGACGATACTTCTAAAAGTTGCTTTTTGACCCCCAGACAAAAGTCAGGTAACTCTTACTGGTAGAAACTGGGAAGGGACTCTTTAATTTCTTACCATTTGTTCGTTTGTTTGTTTGTTTTTTCTTTTTTCAGGAAAGATTAGATAAAGAGTAAAACTGTGCAAAAATTTGCTTCATGGGAATGGAAATAATTTTAAATTATTGTGCATTAATGGGGCAAAAGCTTGTGACAAAATTCAAAACATGAATCTTGGAAATATTGAAAATTTCCATTCTCAGTTTCTCCATTAATGGCTTTTTAGCCATTTGCCTGTGGGTTTCTGTGGGGACAGGAGAAACAAGTGATTTCTCACTTTCTCCAGCAGCTGCTAATTGAAATTGCCACAATTCCTCCCAGCAGCTCAGCTGTGCTCAGTGTGGCTCAGAGGAGACAGGCAGAGAGCAGTGCTACAGGCAGTAGCACTCTGTCACCTTCCTTCTCTCTGTTACATGGACACACAGAGCCCTGAGCAAGGAGACCAGAGCAGGTCCAGTCCTGGTTGCCCAAGAGGGTCACCCAAGGCATGTTGAAGGTCAAGTTGGGAAGAAGGGTCAGCAGGGGAAAGGCCAGCAAGGGGGTGTCATGGCATGGACATCCCTATAGCACAGCCCAAGAGAGGGCCAGGGCAAAGGGTCTGAGCTCCAGCACAGCCCCTATGGGAGGAGAAGAGACCTGTGGAGGCTGAGCCCAGGTCTTGTCCCAGCCCTGACATCCTGCACTGCAGCCCCAGAAGGGGAAGGGAGAGGGATGGGACTGGAGGAGGCTACAGCACTTGTTGCACTTAGAGCCCTGGTGGTCTCATTGTAAGTGTTTGTGCTTTATAGAAGTGCTAGAATATGTCACTGCTTTTCCTCTGTCAAATATGAAGGAAGAACTCTTTCTTACAACTTGTTAGGTTTTCTGCAATAGTGCTAAGTTTCACAATACTTGTCCATTATCTGAGTATTACATATGATCTCAGTTACTCAATCACATATTTATACAAATGATTGTTAAATCTTTGTGTCACTACACAAGTACAAACACTACTTAATCACAAAATTAAGTTTTCAATGTTGTTTATTCTCTTGTCTTCCCAGTAATGTTTCTAAGTGGTGATCATCAGCTCCAAACATCAGAAAAGAATCTTTTCCAGTCATTACTGATTTGAGCACTCTGCTCATTTGCATATGTGTAGATGACTTAACAGATATAGTTAGGAAATTTGCAAAACTACCTGAGGTACAGTTCTTGATCATATTCATTTGCACTTCTTGGCCATTTTATGTTTTTTTCAGATGGTTCATGGAATTGTGGATAATATACACTATTCACCATATGTGTGAAATGGCAGTGCTTCGCAGTTGTCATCAATTCCCCATAAGTATTTTCCAGTTTGTTATCCAAAATTAGCTTATTGCAGATACTGCATCTGGTGAATATTGCCTTGATGATTCACTAGAGTGCTGGCTAATGTTTTGATAAGTTGAATTGCTGAGGAAAATATGACAGCATCATCAGCTGTCAGATATTTCTTCTGCATTCAAATAAATCATTTGCCTGTTGATGCCAGATATATCATGAGTTGTCAAGGAGAAGTATGCCTATTTAATACAAAAGATGGACTTCTGGAACATACGCTATTGTATTAAAACTAGGGGTTTTTTTTCCACAACTAGAGCCAAGAAGGATATAATTGGACTGTTACAGCAGCAGCAAAATATTTGAGCTTGATACTATGAATTTTTATGAACGTTGATTTATCTTTCACTGCTTTTCAGATTCAAATTTTGAAAATAATTTCTGATACACCTTACTAACATCAACATTTTGAAAATGTGACAGAGGAAAAAGTGGCAGAAGTAATTTGATTGGAAACTGTTTACTATGTAATATGAAAATTAATCTTTTTAGGACAATATTGATAACATTTTTGCAGTAGGAAATTTTAAAAAACCCACTGACTTATTATTTTTTCCTATTGATTTTTCTTTCTCAGAAAAGGAAAGTTTACCAAATTTACAAATATACTATTTTCCTTCTCTGATTTTTTTTACTAAGTTATTAATAATTCAATAAAGTAATTTACATAAATTTCTAATGATTCAGTACTGGTTGTAGATCTTATTTCCTCACATTTTCACTCCTTTTATTTCCTAGAATTTTACATTCTAACATTGGAAAACACTCCTGGACTGTAACCTCAGTAGTGTCATACGTTGTTAACTGAGACAGGAGATTATAGCACAAAGAGAGCTTTAAAAGTCATAATAGCAAGGTTCTTACATGTTGCCTTCTTGCTATGTGTACTTTGGTGAAATTTGGTCTGCAGCTAAAAAAAAACCTCATCCTTGTTCTCCCTTACAGTCCCTGAAAGTGGGAAGAATTCACATCCCTGTGCTTGGTCATCCCTCTCTGCGTCTCCTGAAGGAATCACTCTGAAAAAATCGGACTGCCATTAGGTTTATAACCCTTGTGCCGCTAGATGTCCCTGTACAACAAACTTTCAGAAGGTCTGCAGCGGGGTACTGCGAAACTTGGCGAGACAGAGCAGCAGCGACAGGGCATGCGAGGAGAGTCATAAAATTGGATTGAGCAGAACTTGAACATTTTTTTTTTTTAGGTAATAATTGCAATAACTAGAAAAAACAATGAAGATTATCCACCCTGCACCAAACATCATTATTCATTGACATAAATGCAAGCTCCATGGCATGTTATTGACAGTCAGCATCATTTAATTGTCTATGTAATGTTTTCTCCCACAAGATTAAAAATGATGCATTGAAATCAGCCTGTAGTGCCTGGCTATTCTACTTGTTCATCCAATAAACTTGAAATGCCCTTGGTGCTCTTTATAGAAAAACAGATTTAATGAAATAACAATCACAGCTATTTAAGAAAATAACCATAGTACTACTTTAATTAGAGCAGACATTTGCATATACTGATTTGAATACAAGAAAATAATTATTCTGAAAGAACTGTAACAGTACATTTACATTGAAAAGCACCATTTCTAAATTACATTCACGTCAAGCCAAAAAACTTCTTTGATAAATTAGGATTTTTTAAAGATTAGAAATATGACAAATGTTTACAAAAAAATTTGGACAGTAGTGTGTTGCAGGGATACTTGTATTTGAGCAGCACTAGAAAGCTGGTGTGCAGCAATTATTTTGTTGTCTCCTGGAGCAACTAAACTTGGCAAGAAAATAATTACATAAAACCAAACATATTAGATGTCCTCTTGTTGTGAGTATATTTTTTTATTATTTTTTTCTTGAAGAAAGCATTTAAGCTTGGCTCTTTCCTTTAATAAACACTAGAACACTGCTTTGAACAATGTGTTTATTGTGGATTTCTGCTTCAGGAAAATCCTGCTTTAGGAAAAAAAGGAGGTCCCATCCATAGACAATTTTAAAATATTGCTTTCACTAGAACTCAGTTAATTGTATTTGGAATACAACATATATTAAACCAAGATTTTGGTTTAAGTTCTTTTTAGATCTAGCTTTGCTTGTTTGTTATGTTTTTCCCCCCCGAGAGTTTTGTTCTTCCTCTGTCAGTAGCTCTTCATTAGGTACTAAAAGCATCTCATAAAGTAATTTTGATTATTTCCAAGGTATCATCTTCCACAAAGCACATAACTCAAAACCTGTCATGACTGGAATCATGTAACAGAAGTAATTTGCAAAAAAAAAGTGTTTACTGTGTATGACTTACTCCTTTACTCATTTGTTTGAGAGTAAAAAGAATTCTTTAATAATTGTATAGACTATTTCTTCATGCAGTAATTTTCAATGATGTTAAGGTCAGCTAGCTTTACAGGAGTTGATAAATATAGAAACAGAAATATCCATAGACATCTCTCGTGACATCAAAAATGTTTCCTTTTGTGTATATCATGAAAAAATGAAAAAACAGCCTGTAAAGATTCAGGAGACCAGAGGCCAGAACAATACTAAGACAGGGAGAGTGTGTATATCTATCTATCTATCTATCTATCTATGGGCATACGTAATAATAATAGAAACAATACCTAGAAATGTTCCCAGGCACATGATCCTGCATATAGTTATTTGCCTGTTCTGGGCTTGAGTCTGGTGAGCGACAGTTAATGCTATTAAAACGAGTGTTTTAACCACAGTGTCTAGCTCTATGGGCATTCACATGAAAGGGATTACTGTTCTCAAACAGTTTTGGGGCTTGATAGACGTAATAGTATGGACACAGACCATTCTATTCATCTGACATTTGTGCCAGGGAAACAGCACAGATGTGTTTGATTTACTAAGATGCAGAAAAAAAACCTAGTTCAGAAAACTTAAGAGACTTCCTAGGAGAGTGGTAGGGTGAGGAAGCTCTTCACCTGAGCTGCGAGCATGTACTTAAAGCTGTGAAGGTGTCTAATCAAACTGTTGCCATTTTTCTATAATCTCATCTATGAATAAAGGTCCACATCAGCATTTTGAAAATCTTATGATCTGCTGTGCTGAAACAGTGGAGTAAAATGCTACAAAGTGTTTAGATTTCTTTTGCCGGTGGTTTTGTTTATCTAGAAATATCCTGGGGATCATTTGTGTATTAATCATACATTACAGAACAATATCTATTCTCATCAGCTCTGGGTGAGACTATCTGTTAAGACTGCAATGTTTGAATCATATTCCATTCATGGAGAAAATAACCGAAGAGTAAAAGAACTATCATTAAGTTCATAACAGCTGAAAGAAATGTCTCTTTTATGGAAATAGATCAGTACTGCATTTCAGTTTTCATGTGGTACACTGTTTCAGTTCAGTCAGTTGTTGCAGCTCCTTATTTCAGGCTGTTTGATTAGGGAAGTAAAAAATGTGTTTGCTGTTTCTCCTGCTGTGGAAAATGGCATTGTAGATAACACTTTTTACTGAAAATGGAATTTATGAAGTATTCAGAAGCACCTATATGCAGAATAACCTTTCCCGTGGCCTTTTCTTATTTTAAATAGAAATTACGATATTTAGATTTACCCTGACCCTACTATCTTTCCTTTTTATTACTTGCTTATGGATGGGATTTTTTGGGGTGTTGGAATTTTTTTTTGCGGGGGTGGGAAGGGGAGGAGAATGGTTGGGGATGTTTGGGGTTTTTTTTCTTCTTTTTCTTCCTCTCATAAGTATTTATTTTAAACACTCTTTGTTTTCCCTTCAGACCTAGGAAGACAGTAGGAAGATTTCATCAAAGCTTTTTTGAGTCTGAATCGTGGAAGTGTAAAACCAACCCTCAGACTCTCAAATCACGGAAAACACACTGGGGAAGCATCACCATATACTTGTCCTTGTGTTAAATTCTTCCCTAGATGATCACTATCAGCAGGTGGTAAAGAATGAATATAGAGCTAGACAGACCTTGAACAGTTCCTCCTGTATAATGCAAGACATTTCACTTTTTTTTTTTTTAAGTTTGGTGCATGTTTTTTTTTTCTGCAAACCTCATCTACATGAAAGATTTCTGGATAGAAGTAACTATCATGACTTCTTGTACAATGAACTTCTACAGACTGTGAGAACAGAAAGTTGTAATTAGACTCAGATTTGAAAGTATGTATGAAAATACGTCTGCTATTTCATTAGAATTGCAATGGGAAGGCAAGGAATTCATAGCTCAAAAAAAAAACCTCCACAGGGAATGTGTATGAGAGAGTGTCTACAGGGAGAACATTTTAAGGACATTATTTTCCATTAACAAAATTCCTTGTTCAGTTTTAGAAGAAGTTAATAACTTAGTTCTAGTAAGGAACGCGTGACATGAATCTTCTAACAACCTCATGCACTGTTCCTAGACTGCCAAGCTGTGTGCTCAGCTTTGTTCTAAAAAAGTTATACACAAGTAACGACGGTCCTATATTTTTAGCTAATCCACAGCACACTGTTTTTGCAAAGCTTCTTTTCTAGTCACTGCATCCTGTGTGAGCAGCAAGAATTGTGACGAGATCAAATAAACCCATGGCTTTGGGTTAGGATCCCCACTGACATGTCTATACCACTAACTCAAGCAGTCGAATATGTGGCAGCAGCAGCATTTTAGGTAGCAACAGTAAAAGTAATAAGCAGCTGCTTCTTCCTTACTATTTTTCTCGAACAACAGAAACCATTTTTCAGGAATATTTCAGATTTATACAATAATATATTTGTCAGACAATTTTTCATTAACATTCCTGAAGAACTTAGTAGATAGCATTTTGTTCCTATTGTTTGTGCCAATTATTTGTATTTCTTTGAATGAATAGTTTTGACTGATTTTAATATTCTATTAGATAAAACAGGAAATATATTGCAGCTGTACTGGAGAAATGTAAGAGCCAATATCTTTCAATCAAAATGCTTTCAGGATTTAAAAGAATGTTTAGGCTGAACTCTTGATTTGAGATTATCTTAGGTGTGCCTCAGAAGCAGAAAGATTTTAAATAAAACTACTATAGAATTACAGTAAATATCGATTTGCCTCTGCTGTCAGATGGTCATTTCTGCAGGGGAACACAATAACTGCTCAGTCAATTACAGCAGCACCAAGCAGATCAGGAAGTAAAAGTGTATAGATGAAACATACGAATGTTGGAAAGACATAATTATCTACCTCAAATCTGACCAGTAACTAGGTACTAATATTGCTAATTTTGTGAAAGTACCTGGAGATTTTTAATACCAAAATGATGAAGACATTAATTTCCCATCTCATACAGAATATGTCACTTCCAGCAGCACAGCACAAGGTGATTGATGATTACTTGCTGAATAGAAATATTCCCACATGCTGAATCTTCAGTGTCACTTCCATGATTACTCTATGAGACAACCACCTAAACTTCCCTATGGAAGAGAGAGATACTTGGGCTGCTTCAAAATCAGATGCTTAAGAAAGAAGTTAAAAGGTGTCACAGACAATGGCCTTCTCTCTCAGCTTCCATTCTGGCTATCAAGAGAACAAGAAAGTCTAAAATAGCTTTAACTGGGGCCACAGGTCACTATAGCAGCAACCGTAGCAGTAGGAATAGAAGCTTTAGAAAGAGTCTCCTGATACTTTAAAATTAAATTCTCCATACTGACATATTGCTACAAAAGAGCTGCTTTATTAAAGGCATAGCACTATATTGAAAACTGTTGTAGGGAGCAAGAACCCAAACACACTAAACCAGGAAAAGACTTCGAAATAGAAAAAGCCTCTCTCTTCTCCCTCAAACACTGTGTTCTGCAGAGTGACTCATATTCTGATTTAATTTTTAAAAGAAGCACAAAAAATGAGTAATGTAGGTCCCCTTCTTTGAATAGTTCAGCTCGTCATGAAGTCTGACCTTATAGCCTCCCAGAGCTGGAGTAACTCTCGAGGTTATGACTACTTCCTTATAAGCAGTACCCAGAAAATGCAATCATAGCTCTCTTTTTTTTCATTTTCTTCTTGTTTTGATACTGTCCCTTACAACAGGACAGAAGCAAACATACTGAATTTTAAGGAACACCCCATTAGACATGACTATGTCAGCAGTGTGTCATACACTTTTTAATAATTTTTGCATGTTTAACATGCACGGAGAGCTCAGCTGGGGAAGAAACATCTGAAAATGGGATTTTTTTTTTCCTTACTTTTTTTTTTTTGTTTTTGTCAGACAGTGATGGTAACAGTATTAAAAACAAAATATGGCAGAAGTGGTTCATGACAGATAATTGCTTATAAAAATACAGACATGGGAATTCAGAACTCCCAAGGTTTCATGCTCCAGAGAGTTATGCTTTCTTGAATTGGAAACCTCCATGGATGTCATCTCAAAAAAAGGGCATTCAAGGTCTCTAGACTTCCCTTGTCAAAGAATATGAAGCCCTCGGGTTGCTTGCAGGAAATGGGAACCCCAAAGTTTTAGGGTTTTCTTGTGTCAGAATTCCCTGGCAGAATTCAGAGTGTTTCCAAATCCCTCACTCCAAATACTCAGACACCTTTGCTAATCCTCCTCCTACACACTTACAGACACATGTTGAGAATCACAACATATTGCTGTTTTGCTTTATTGAGAACTGAAAGAGGGAGAGAGAGAGAGAGAGAGAGAGAATTGATTAGTTTTATGGGGTTACAGGGCAAGGAGAAATGCCTCTTGCCAGTCCCTAGCTATCCATCTGCATACCAAAGATATCTAAAAGAGATGTACTCTGTATTTTCCAAAAAGCCAGTCTGTTTAGGTGTCTTTGGGGGTCACACTTTGAGTACCTCAGTTTCTATTAAGCTAGCTTACGTGCTTTCAATTCTCCTTTCAGGCTGCTTTGTAGACTAATAAAAATGTAAACTAGCAAAGGCAGTTATAACTATCTTAAAGACGCTTATTTCTACACACCACTTTTCTATTTTTTTTTATCGTTTTATTTGCAAAACGAATTTAGGAAGCCTAAACTGAGATCTCTCCATCCTTGATTATGGCAAAATTATGTTATTGTCTTCCTTAAACCTCTGTGGCTAAATAAGCAGATATCATTTTAATGAATATTTAAAGAAGTTCTGCTTCTCTAAGAGATTCTGTCTGTCAGACTTTCTTCCTTCCTTTTTTTATAGATTATTCTACAATATCCTCATGGTGACAGGAAAATGGTGATATATTACACTGACATGTAATCAGCATGGTGTTTCTCCAGTAATTTATTATATCAAATCATCAACATAGTAACATTACAGCAGTATCACTTTGACAATGATTTAAACCAGCATACCATCAGTGCTACTGTACATCACTTCAGAAATAGAGTATGTTAATGCATGATCAGATTGATGTTGCTATAGCAAGAAGTATTAGCATAATGCAGGGGTGATGTAAGTACAATAGGTAAGCTTTCTACTGCTGCTGTAATATTAAGTATTAGCATAATTCAGGGTGATGTAAGTATGGTAAGTCCATTCTTCCTCTTAATCATTTTTCCAATTAATTTATCTGTGGAAAGTCCATATCCATTCACTTTACACTTGAAGGTCAGATTCTTCTATTTTTGTGCTTATAACTAATTTGATTAGGAAAATCAAGCCTAATATTTACACTTCCGTAGTGAATTAAAAATGTGCTGTTGACTTAAAAGAAATAAGACAAAAGTTTAGTTGAGAAACGCTGTCTTGCCCATTATAAGAAACTTGAATGTTGAAAGAAAGTGTAACCTAATACATTGGTTGGAAATTCAAGCAGGTGTCTTCTGCTTCTAGTGGTTTTCCTATGTCTATAGTGTGCTATTACTCTGTTTATGATTTGGTGCAACAGTAAACTGACTTAATGATCTTGTGTAAGCTGCTTCTCACTGAGAAGTCTTTCATATTATGTCTGTTTTCTTTTTGTTGATTAAAAACTTTTTGTAGTGACTTGTTTAACACTAGTCTTAATAAAATGCTTAATACACCAGAATTACAATTGAGGTTCTATACCCTTCTAAATAATACTTTATTACTTGTTCATACAGTAGTGAGATGGAGAATTTTTAAGTTGAAGAAAGCAGATGACATGCACAAAAATACCTTTTGGATTCTTACGGAGAAAAGCATCCTTACCTCATGCTGCTGAGAGAGGGCTACAGAAATGACGCTGCTTCTCGAAAAGACAGTAGGAGAGAGGAATTGAGTTAGCATAGGACTATGGTTCTGCCACCAGTCAAGGAGGTAGGGCCAGGGGCTAAGGGGACAGAACTGAAAGAAATAAGCCCAGGATGGGGGGCTGGGGGGGTGGGTGGAGGTGATGCAAAGAAGCATCTATTGGCCTGAAGAAAGGAACATAGCACTAGAAAGTGGAAGACTGGAAGCTGCAGCAGCTATGAGACCAAGAACATTAATCAGCAACAGGATCAAAGAAGGTTTTGGCCAGCAACCAAAGCAACAAAAGTTTCTACTTCTCCCACAACTCAGTTTAGACCCCTGAAAAAGCTTGACCCACTCAATCTCCTCATTGCTCTCTGGTGGATGCCAGAGCCACTTTGCAGGGCAGACAGGTTCTGGGTTTATTCCTAGACTCAATATGTTGTTGCTGACTCTATATTCCTGCCCTTGTACTGGGAAAGTCATGATCCATGTCCTCTTATCACAGTTGATGGCTGAGACCAACCAGGCTCTGAGGCTGTTGCGTAGCTTGAAATGCAAGACAGCAATACAAAGTAACAATGTGATGAGTTTAAGTAAAGGTGCTAACAAAAACTAGTCCTCAGCTTTTTGTTTTAGAGGAAGATGAGCATGGCTGGATTATTTCAAAGCCATAAATAATTTTTTTCAAGCCATTCAAACCTGTGTCAAAACCTCCATAATGTTTACACCATAGTCCACTACATTACACAACATTTGCTGAAAATAATTTAGTTTCTTTGTAACCTCTTTATGCATAAGATTTAATGCTTGAAATTTGTAAAAGAGCTTAAGTAACTTAAATCCATTTGTATAGCACAAGGTAAGTCCATGACAGAGCTACTCTGGAGAGTTCTGGTACTTCTACAAGGCAGGGGACAGTGTTGAACAGAGACATAACTTTGTTCCTAACTAGCAGATTTCCATACTGCATTAAAAAATTCTACCACACAACCACACTCAAAGAGTTCTGCTCTTCACATTTTAGTTCTTGCACTGCAACAATGTGGCATTAGAATCCTGTTGCCTGATGTCATTAATGTTTAATTAAATTAGAAGTATTAGGTGCATCAGTGCATATTGTTCTTGTTTTGAGTGGGATAGAGTTTATTTTCTCTCTAGTAGCTGGGATAGGGCTGTGGTTTTGGCTTAGTATGAGAACAGTGTTGATGACACACTGATGTTTTAGTTGTCAAACAGTCAAGGACTTTTCAGCTTCTTGCACCTTGGCAGGTGCACAAGAAGCTGGAAGGGCACAGTCAGCACTGCTGACCCAAACTGGCCAAAGGGATATTCGATACTATGTGATATCATGCTCAGAATACTTTTGGGGGGAAGCTGACCGGCGGAACTACTACTTGAGAACTGGCTGTGTATCCATTCCACGAGTGGTGAGCAGTTGCATTGTGCATGACTTGTTTTATATATTATATTATGGTTATTGTTGTTATGGTTATTACTACTGCTACTATTATTTTCTGTCCAACGAAACTGTCTTTATCTTAACCCACAAGAAATTTGCCTTTATTTTCCTGAATGTCTCGCCCATGCTCCCGGTGGAGTGGCATGGAGAGTGTATGGCTGTGTGGTATTTAGCTGTTTACATGTTTAAACTGCAAAACATACTCAAATAACAACAGTTATAATTCACAAAAATCTAGAGATGTTCTTGTATGACTTAGGGACCTTTGAAAAGCTTATCCTGAGAGTTCTCTCTATGGAAATCATAACAGAAAATTTTAATTGGATATATTTGAAATGCCAGTAGACAGGTCTGAGATAGTTTTACGTGGTTCATAAAGAATTTGCTGAACCTGGAAGAGTTTTGTGCTTACTCCTGTTCCACTGACAACATGAAAGTCCGTTGTACCTTTTGTCTCTTCTGCTTTGAGATTTAGGATGTGAGAACAGATTTCTTGGAAAGGAATTACAGGCCAAAGGCAAGTGAGGCAGAAGTGCCTGATAAACATGATTTATAACAGGACTGTGTGAGTCAGCACATCAGCTTGTTACGTGATAAATATTACACATGTAGCCCGGTATATTTATCCTCCTCTAGCTGTGCAGAAAATGAATTTTAGAGCAACTTTTCAACAGGCTGGTAGCAGGTCTGCACTGGGAATCAGTTTCCCAGAATCCATTAGCATTCCAAGTCACTGAGCAGCAGGACAATTCTCAGCCTCCCAGTGAAACACATCACAAGTGATTTAGCGTTAACACTAAGAGGCTTTGTTGTGGCTAAGCAGCTCCATGAGTGCTATGTCACCCACCTCACTACCCCTAAGTGATTTAAACAAGGCTCCTCTGTCTGGTCCATAACAGAGCAAGGCTGCTCGTAATTTGACCTGCTAAGTGATTATGCTCAGCATTCTGTTTTTGCTGCAGACAAGCAAGCTGCAGGATTTAGCATTTTTCCTCTTGCTCGCAGAGTCTCCTCTCTGAGCTCTGTCCAAACTTGACTCAAATGCCTGGCTCCTGTGACTATAACAGTGAGATGACAGTAGCATTTATATCTGAAAAGCAGAATTGCCAATCATGGCAACCTCATGGGAGACTGTGCGCGCAGAGAGTAGTCGTACTACCGCAGTCCGGGGGTATTCATTGCTACTTTTTTTTATCTTTTGCTGTAAAGATGCAAGAGTTTTAAAAATAATGAAACCATCTATTATTCTTTGCAGATAAAGGGCCTTGCAAATAACTTCCGGGAAGATTATGAATATCAACTTTCTATTCTTTCCATCACAGGCTGTGACAACAATCCGACTGGCACCATTTTCTCCTCTAACAGAGTGAGAGCAGCTGGTGTTAGGATAAGAGTAACTATTACATAGATGTGTATTATATTAAGCATCAAACCATGGTGATTAAAAGCTGCTCAGAGAAAGGCAGTATCTCAGGTTTCTTTAGGAAAAAGTTTTAATGAATGTTATTATAAAAAGCTTGATGTTATATATTAAGATTGGTGAAGCACTGGCTATTTTAAAACAAATAACATTCGGAGATTGATTTCAGTCGCTTGCTGAGAGACCTGCCATTACCCCACAAGCAGCAGGCTCAACATGTGGATGACAATCAGACCCACCTCACTCCTAAACTGTAGACCACTCCTCTGGTGTCACTCCCACAACAACTCCTGGTGCACCCTAATACCACTCAGTCAGAGCTATTTGACAGTAAGTATTCTCTGCTCAAAGACACCTTCCATTTGGCTCTTACTTTACCATATATATGTACATAAGGCCAACCTTGTGTGAAAAATAAAATAACAGTGGAGTGGTAATACAGGTTTCTGTGAAAACAGTCTTGTTATACTGCTCCAAAGTAGGCCTGTGTAACACAGTGTTGTACTCTAAGTTCAGATTTGGGTCTTGATAAAGTCTTTTTAAATTTTTTTTTTTTTAAATTTCCCCCTGGGGTTGTGTGTTTTCATGTAATATGGTTACTTGATGTATTCTTACATTTTAGAAGCTGATTTAACCAATCAGAACTTTTGCAGTGCAAAAGCTGAACTTGATGTGGATTAATTCAGTTTGAATGCTTTAAGGTGAGGTACACAGTCATGGCTTAAAAATGTCTCATGAAGGGATATTCCCCACTCTTGGTATACTGTTCCTGTGGTTAAGTTTCTTGTTAACAAAAAATGAGATTTTTTTTCCCAGCATCGGTTTTCAGATATTAATCATATAAATATTATTTCTGTTAGATTAAACTCAGATTTTTCTACGTAGGCAATTAGGCAATGTTTGAATCATTTAACATTCTCTTTAACAAACTAATTCACTTGAGCTGCTTAAATGTCTTACTATGATAAATATTCTTCCTCTAACAACTTCCTGATACTAGAGAGAAAATTTGTGTGTATAAATAGATTACAGACACATAAACTGTTTAAGCATATATCACCAGAAATAAGGAAACAATAAGCGGTGGAAAGTCAAATAGATAGTCCTATTCTATTTATTTCCATTCTATATTGTTTTTAGTAATGTTAAGCAGCTTGCACAGGATCCATGTCCTTTCTTCTACTTCTATGACCTACTCCATCTGTCTGGAAGAATCCCATTGATCAGTGCATCTGAAATTCCTCTTGTCAGTTCATAGCAAGAATAGATGATAATTTGAGATGCAAGAACTTCAGAATGCCTCTTCATTTCAGTCAGCATTTCCAGACAAATTCTAGGTAGAACAAGGAAGAAACATTTAGCAAACAGCTTGTTGAGATTTCAGTAAGATGACTCCTGGCCATGTTTAAGCATTGAAATATAGTATGTCTACTCTTATTTAAAATGAAAAGTATAGAGTTGGTTCTTCCTTTACCTTCTAAAAATCTTGTAGGGTTCTGAAAAAACAGGTAGCTTCCACACTCTTTGTTTATTAAGGATGTTTCTCTGTGTCTGTGCTGATTAATAAGGCTCGTAATGACAAGAAAGGCTGCTATGACACAAAGTGGTTACAAGGGAATTTTTAAAGAACCTTTCTCACATGCCTATTTTCTTAGTTATAATTGTCTCGTCTTCTGCCATTTTCAGCCAACCTGCTGTAGATAACTGGCTCAATGAAAGAGTGCATCTTAATATGCCAAAAGCAATTAAAATAATTAATCTCACTGGAAAATGCGTGCAGCCTGTGTACAACTGAAGTACCTCCTGTAGGTGAGGAGACTCTATTATACATTCAGTTATGATTTTGAATTATGTGTATTCACTGTCTGTAGTGTATTCACAGAAATTTACAGAGCCTTTACAAATTCAGTGTTCAGGCTACTTGAACTTCTGACAAACTTATGTTGCCCTCTCTATCCGATGGCATCAGAGAAATGAACAATAAAATTGCAACTGGTCAACTGTCAAGCTTCATGAAGCATGATTCTTTTGTTTCCTATCTTACTGCCTTTGGTTGTGGTGGAATATCAGTTTTTGTATGGACTTGTGTTTTTGCTCTGCTGACCCACTACAATGACTATTGCAAGTCCATTGATATTCCTGCTAGCCTGCAGCCTACAGTCATTGAACCTTTTAGGAGCTCTGCTGCTGATAGCAGAAGACAAAGAACTAGTTAGTAAACAAAACTCTAATGCAACAAATTATTGCACTAAAGCTTACATTCCAAAACCTCAGACATATCTCAGATTATGCTTAAATTACTCTGTCATTTAATTAGAGAAATACTGTAAAATATCACCAACTCCAGTAGGGCCAGTACTACAAAAGAAGAGGTTCTTACTTGATCAGGAAGAACCACTGGTCTTTCTGGATTATTCCTAGTCTCTCTCAGGTCACTCCTTCCCATTTGCTTATCAATAAATAGAACTTACATTTTCCAGTTCTTAGGCTGAGTTTTGGGTCACCCTGCTTTGTAAGCAGAGCTTTTTAGTAAGTATTGACTAGATCAAATACCTACATTAATTCTGTCCAGAAGCTGGTGAACAGCTATGGATACAATGACTGAACAGATCCAAGAAATGGTTATTTTACTACTAGAATTAAAGTAATTAGAGAAAATAAAGAACTATCATGTGTATACTGTAAATTTATCCCCAGACATACCATCCCCTGACTCTAACTTGTGGAGATGTAACTTCATCAGAAACCATCAACAGGTCTCTGTGTGCTAATGTGGTTACTTGTCGAGTCCTCCTCCCTCTGTTTAAAGTGGCAACATCTCCCTTGGACTATTAATTTTTTTTGTGTGCATGACTTATCCTGTAGCAGGCATACCAAATATTTGTTGACACACAAATTCTCTGTTGTCTGGCTTTTTCTTTCTGGTCTCTTTTTATGTAACGATCATATTAAACAATGCTTAGTTTGTCTAACTAAGAGATATGAGTCTAAACATGAGCCTGGTTTTTTTTTTTATCTTTCATAGGCAAAATGTAGCTTATTTCCTGATACTATTTTATTATTCATCTATATCTGTTTAGTGTAAACAAGAATTCCAAGACACAACTAACATAACAGAAGACATCACACTGGCTTTAAAATCTGTTTATTTAATCCTAAGAACTGGTTTCAGATGTTTGAAAGAGTAGAATTTCCTAAGAAATATATCTGTAGTAATTTTTCTGCATTATCTTTTCTTATTCTGACTTTGTGAAAGTTTATGCTGTTAAGGTTTTGATCTTAAGATAATATTTGCTTTATCATTAAAGAGAAAAAATTATTTAAAATTAGCGACACCTCTCTCTTTTGTAGGAGACTAAGAGAATGAGAGTACTGAAATTTAAATAAATATCCCCACCACTTTCTAAAGATCCATAGAGCTGATTTTTTTTTTATGCTGAAGCTAAAAATACTTCAAAAACTTTTATCTTATTGATATGGTTTACACCAGAGTGAAAATATATGGTATTAGTACTTTCCACTTAATTAATCAAAGTGAAATCTAATTTACATCTTTAAACATTTAGAAAAAGATTGATTTGGGGTTCATGACTGAATAAACAATTATATCAAGTGAAGGATATAGAGATGAGGCAGCAGAAGTATTTCTACAGAACAGAGTCCTGGAACAATTGGATATGAGATTCCTGTCTCTTGTACACATGCTTGCCTATCATAATAAAAATAATATTAATGTTTAGAAACATGGAGAAAAGGAACTATTCAGCCTGTTTCAACTGATGGAAACTACACAGTTCACATGGACTTTAAAAAAATCTACAGAACATCTATATTACATACGACAGACTGCAAAACAGTTCCTGGTAGCCCTTTATGAACATTAAGGTTGTAATAAGACCCGAAGACTTCAATTATAATGTGCTAACAGGAAGAGAAAATGAGAGAGTTATCAGCCGTGTTCTGCATTTACACTTACAAGGCATTTCTTAAGTAATTAAAATGCTTGCATGTTGTTTTCTCCCCTGATTTTGATTGATACTGTACCAAAACCTCTTTCTATTTTATTTTATGCTGAGATGATGTAAGTTCCAGCACGGATGGATAAGAAGGGGCTACACTTTGATGTAGTACTTGTTTTCTAGCAAGTATTATTATGCTCCACAGCCTAGAATAATTTAAAGAAATGCAGGTCAATGTTACATTTTCAAATGTTATGTTTTAACCTAATAAGTGTTCAGGCATCTGCTTAAGATTTTGTATTGCGTACTGTATTCTTGTTCTAGTCATAGTCATAGAAGGTAATTTTCATATTTAGCATCTTATTCATAATTTTGCTCTGTATGTGTTTCTATTAGTTAAAAAAAAAAGTTTAAATCACTTTTATTTGAGTGACTTTTCATATTTTTGGCATTTTATAGTCACAAGTAATTTAAGTCCACATTTAGCTTTTCATTGAAAACTGACGGTTTCGTTTCACTTACAGAAATACATTTTTGACAAAAGTAAATTATCATACCTTCAATTGTGAGAAGTCTTAGTGATAGTGAATATCAGTCTTTTTACTGATTCGATGTATTTTCTATAACAAGTTATTCAATTGTCAAAAAATCAAGGCTGAACATATTTTTTTAAGCTTAGTTACAGCATTTTAGCAGGAGTCAGTCCTCATGTCCCAGTACATACTCTTAATGAATCTATAGGGTTTCATTAACTAAAGAAATAACATCTCCTCTCCTCTCCTCTCCTCTCCTCTCCTCTCTTCTACTATTACTACAAACATCTCCTCTTACCCCCCCAACTCCATTCCNTCTCCTCTCCTCTGAAAATACTTGTTCTAATGCAGCATCACTACAAACATTTCCGATGTTAGCACTTAGCCAGGTACTGCATAGAACAAACTGACAGTCACCCTCAGGTATTGATTCACAGGTGACAACACGCTGAATTACAGAAACAGATCAAACACCATCAGCAGATCAGCTGCAGCTTGTGCAAGATGCTTGTTCCTTCTCATAATGTCATTTTGTACAACAAGGTATTTTGAGAGATCTGCAGGTAAATGGTTTGACCTATTAATAATGGATAAATTGATTCTTACTGACTGTCCTTGAGGGTGACTGATGTAGGCACAGAAGAAAGTGGTCCCCTGTAATACGTTTAAGCAGACTTTATTACTTTAAACATAATGCCGTATTTTATTTAGTTCCTATATTACGATATCACACACAACCCAACTAAAATTTCTTCCATCTGCTTGATGCCAGTTTCAGGAAAAGAATGTATTTATCTATATGCATAATGACAATTCTTTAGCTTTGTATAGAAATACCTTTTTTTCTTTTTGCCCAAGACTATAAGTTTTCTTCTCTGACAAACTAGTTAGCTAACACTTGACTAATTCATATATAAAAATATGTTTTTATGAAGTCATACTTTATGCTAGCCTTACAACTATTAGTTAATCTAACCTTAAAGAAGACTGGAAAGAGAAGAAAGCAACACATAAAAGACAGTATTACATATTGAACTACAGTCTGACCACCCTACTCTGTGATGCAGGAACTTTCATGTTCAAAGTCTCCACAGTGAATTACACCTGCTTTTTCAATAATTGCACATGAAAAAGAAGCCAAACCAAACAAAACCAAACCAATAATAACAACAACAAAATACTCCCACACAAAACCTAAACCAAACAAAAACACCCTCAGATCAGAACAATAAGGTAAAAATCTGTTTTCATGGCATTGTGTTCCCGATTCAGAGGAGAGCGACAATCCAGTAAAACTGGTTTTGTATCCAAATTAAGTAATTGTACTCAGATAAGGTAATGTTTCTAGCTTGGCCCCATAACTGCTATCTTTCTCCAGTGACTACGGAAAGTATATAGGCTCAGTATTTCAGCACCTGTGTTCGGCATCTGAATTGAACATGAGTCCCTTTCTGAACTAATTTACATGCTTCCTGGAAATGCACTACTTGAGTACATCTCCCACTTGTTATCTCCTTCTGCCATCAAATCACTTACATTTTAGCTTTCAAAACAGTACTATACACAAAGTGGTATTTCATAGTCAGTAGATAAATTGAAATGACTGCTAGCAGTCATGGCAAAAAATCACAGTGAAATCCTGGACTTTAAGTAGTAAATTCTGAGCTGCCTCTTGATCTCATTTGATCTTTGTAAAATATGTCTGGTTTGTGGTCCAGACAGCAAGAAGAAAGGTGATAGTTAGGTATAATCCTCCTGAATATTCATAGAAATTAATATCAGTACAGTGGTACCCTTGTTTCTTTAATACAGAAACACATAGGGGGAATATCACATATTTTGTTTTATCTCTTATTGATGTTGGGATATGTATACCTGTTGGAACAGCCTTTGTTCCATTATGCACTTGTGAGGCAACTCAGGATTGCTAGATATATGATTATCAAACTTTAACAGTTATCTCTTCTGTTTCACAGGTCTTGAGTTCATACTGTGTGTCTTTGATATTCTGCTTTGAGCAGTCCTGACTGAAAAATTCTTGACACATCATGATAGCATGCAAGCCATGGAAGGTGATACATCACTCTCTGTGATGATTAGCAGGAGTACATACAAGTTGTTGTACCAAGTACAAACAAAAATATAGAAATTATTTTTAAAAAGAGTTTAATATTAGGAGAAATGTAGTGTTTGCTGTTATAATTCACTAGAAACTGAATGTTGATCATGAAACAGTCCTAATTATATGAGTTTCATGTGTGATTTATGCTTTCTGTGGCACAACAAACTATCTATGCATTGTGACAGCCAGTCTCTTACTGATAAATACTTCACATAGCATCCTCTTCCTGCCCCAGAGTACGTCATTTCTCTTCAGAGAAATCTTTTGACAAATTCGAACTCCACTGCTGCCTCTCTGCAACTAAGAGCTCAGAAGAGTTAATCAGCAAGTTACATTGAGTTAACTGTCTTTTTCAGGTGTTGTGTTTTTGAGGTAATTCCACTTCCTCTTGTCTCAGTGTGAGTCATTTGACTGAAATTGCATGAACTTTCTTTATCATGTCATTTCTAGTATTGCGTGCAGCCCTTCAGGGCTGTACCTTCAGCAGGAGGACTTCACGGGCAAAGTAAAGATATATGCATTGGACTTTTTTTTTCTTTTTCAATAAAAATTATGGTAATGAGAAACTTTCAACCTACTTTGGACTTTGGTTGGAATTTGTGATTTTGTAGCTTAAAGACTGATTTTCTTACTGCTTAACTGTATTTGTTTAGTCAAAACTATTGTGAAACAAGAAAGCTAAGCAGTGTGGAGTTTGCAGCTACCATACATGCTGCTTTTATAATTTTAAAATATTTCATCTGCACAAAGTGTGATTTTGGTTGGATCTGCATTTTTATTGTGTGTTTTTTAGTACTGACTCACTGACAAAAAGAAATCTTGATTTGAAAAGAATTAGAGTTTTTACCAACACTGAAAAAATTAAAACTTTATAACTTCTACTTTTTGAAGGATATAGTTTTAGTAGTCTTGTCTTTTTTGTTAGAATTCCAAATCAGTTTGTCAATTAACAGTCTATTTATTTTCTAATTATGTCTATTGATCTCATTGGGAATTCAGTGAGGTAATGTCAGAGTACCAGATGGGTAAGGAAAAAAGTATATACTCCTTAAGTGGGATTCAGGGAGCAAATTTTGAAAATCTGAATAATTACAATGTAGTGATATTTTTTTATGTTAAAGTTCCAAGCCTTTTCCACACCTTGCCATCTTTAGACACTGGATGCTGAAGAGGTTAAGAAAAATTAGAAATCCTTCAACCCGTTTGTTTCACTGCTTTATACTGTTTTTTCAGAGTTTTCTGCACTAAACTACAATATTTTATCACTGCTGACTGTGATAACATATCCAAATTCCTAGTTCAAGGCATGTTTCAGAAGTGAGGTCTGTGGAAGCTACAATTCTTGCCTATCAACCTCCATGTTTATCTGGTTTTTAATAAAAAAGAATACTAGAACACAGGGTACAGCTGTTGAGTAATTAATCAAGCGGTACAAGGTGACTTATCTATACTAATTCTACATGTTCCTGAAAAATGCCTAGAACACTTATCTGAATATATTGTGCAGAACATAAGAATTACAGTTATGTATCTTTCATAATGGAACATATAATAGAAGAGACTTTTTAACATCCCCATTTTAACAAATGGTAAAACCCAAAGAAGCATAACAACAACAGCAAAAAATTGAAACACTAATGGAACCTTGTCTCTTTGAAAGGTTTAAGTATATCATCTGTGTGTTTATTTGGAAGACTGAGTTTATGGTGTCTGAACCACAGAAGATTTTAGGACTTATAGAATCATAGAATAGTTTGGGTTGGAAGGGACCTTCAAAAGTCAGCTAGTCCAACCCACCTGCAATAAGCAGGGACATCTTCAACTAGATCAGGTTGCTCAGATCCCTGTTGAACCTGACTTCAAATGTTTCCAGGGATAGGGCATCTGCCACCAATCTGGGCAACCTGTGCCAGTATTTTACCAACCTCATTGTAAAAAAATTGTTCCTTATATCTAATGTAAATCTATGTTCTTCTGGTTTAAAACCATTACCCCTTGTCCTGTCGAAACATGCCCTGCTAAAAAGTCTTCCCCCATCTTTCTTATAGGCCCCTTTTAAGTACTGTAAGGCTGTAATAAGGTCTCCCTGAAGACTTATCTTCTTCAGGCTGAACAACCCCAACTCTCTCAGCCAGACCTCATAGGAGAGGTGTTCCAGCCTTCTGATCATTTTTGTGGCCTCCTCTGAACCCTCTCCAACACGTCCATGTCTTTCACGTACTGAGGGCTCCAGAGATGGACACTGTACTGCAGATGGGGTCTCACCAGGGTGGAGTGCAGGGGCAGAATTACCTCACTTGACCTGCTGGTTACGCTCTTTTTGATGCAGCCCAAAATATTATTGGCCTTTTGGTCTGCATTACCAGCTCATGTCAAACCTTTCATCCACCAGTACTCCCAAGTCCATCTCCACAGGGCTGTTGCCAGTCTCTTCAGCCTGAATTGATACTGGGGGTTGCCCTAACCCAGGTGCAGGACCTTGCACTTGGCCTTGCTGAACCTCACGAGTTTCTCAAGGGCCCACTTCTTGAGCTTGTCCAAGTCCCTCTGGATGGCAGCTCATCTCTCAGGCATGTGAGCTTTCAAGTACATCAGTGCATACTCCTCCATCTAGCTCTCCTTCTTCCTTCTCCCCTTTTAACACTAAAAAAAAAAAACAAATTAAAAGATCTACAATATTTTATAACAAATCTTACATGTACATATACCTGCAAAGAACTTTAATCACCACAGAAAGTCAACATTGTCTAACATCCAGCACCAAAGCTTCTGCCTCTGAAAGAAAAGTAGAACATTTCTCCCAAATATACTTAAATCTTCAAGGGGAAATAAAAAAAAAAAAAGTTCTAGAAAGAAATTGACAAATATATCTGTCTGGCACATTCAAGTTTATAAATAGGCTCAATACACTGAACCTGCCTTCTTCCTTCTTTCTAAAATTACAGTTTCTACAAAAAGACTTCATGTTGTTTGTCTTTATCATGTAACTTAGATATTTCAATTAAAAATGTAGACATCAAATAGGTTAAGCCTTTGTTTCTACAAACATTGTTTCTGTACACAGATGATGTCGTTCTACAAACAGCTATTTTCTACAAGATTTATTTTTGAGCAAAGAGTTAGAGCAGAAGGAACCTAATACTTATAAAGTACTGAAATCAGCTGTCCTTTTTTTCTTAAATTCTTTTGTTTGCTTTCAGAAATATTTGATTTCCAGATGTCTGGCTTCTGCTGCTTAATGTTTCTTTATTAGAAAAGTTTTAATTAAGATTTATAGAAATATATTCTGGAGAATGAGACAGGAATACATTTAGTGAGAAGAAAGCTATTTGCTTTAAATATGGTATAAATATGAACTTCTGTCAGTTACAATGGTTACTTAAATTAAGCTTAATATGTATCTTTCATTAAATGCTTGCAAGAGGATCTATAAAGCAGAGTTTATACACAGGAGATTAAAGACTGAGGCTTCTTCTCAATTTGTTAGCTCTTAACTTTGTAAGAGTGCTTGTGTATTGCTCATTACTGTGTTACTGAATGAAGTTTAAAACCTACTGAGACAAGGCTTTAGTTGCCATTATGTTTGATTCTTTGCTTCATAAGGTCATATCCAATCAGCTAATATGCCTCTTCATCTCTCTGAAAATTTAAATGTAGTACGTGCTGATTGTGACACCTTAGACATGCTCAGCAGACAGGAATGATAGCATTTCATAGAACTGTTTCTGTCTCACTATTCCCACCTCCCACTGAAAGAATCTCAGTGCTAATCCTGTTAAAAATCAGTTGAAATTAATGTCAGTATGGTTGGTTTGAGTGTCAAAGTATAAAAATCTAGAACGCACATCTGAGAACATGGGATTCCCAAATGTTTCTACTATACTTGTGGCTTGTTTTCAATATGAGACCAGGTGCTACAATGGAAATATATGAGAATCATAACATAACATAATATTTTAATATTTGTTCTCTAGTTATGCACTGATTATACAATTAAGCCTTTAAAAGAGAAAAAATATAGGAAATTTTGGGGGCAGAAATGTTTTCTCACCAGTCTGAGGGGTTTTCTATGATTTTTCACATCTGGAATACTGTGTCCAGTTCTGGGCCCCTCAGTTCAAGGACAGGGAACTGCTGAAGAAAGTCCAGCACAGAGCAACTAAGATGATGAAGGGAGTGGAGCATCTCCCATATGAGAAAAGGCTGAGGGAGCTTGGAGGAGACTGAGGGGTGACCTCATTAATGTTTATGAATATCTAAAGGGTGAGGGTCACGAGGATGGAGCCAGGCTCTTCTCAGTGACAACCAATGGTAAGACAAGCGGTAATGGGTGCAAACTGGAACACAAGAGGTTCCACCTAAATTTGAGAAGAAACTTCTTCTCAGTGAGGGTGACAGAACACTGGAACAGGCTGCCCAGGGGGGCTGTGGAGTCTCCTTCTCTGCAAACATTCGAAACTCACCTGGATGCCCTCCTGTGTAGCCTCATTAGGTGTTCCTGCTCTGGCAGGGGGATTGGGCTAGATGATCTTTTGAGGTCCCTTCCAATTCCTAACATTCTGTGATTCTGTGATTCTGTGTAACTGCAATATCATATCATTTTAATGCTTTTTCTCTAAAATGGTGTAATTACACCCCCAGTCTTCATGAACAAAATTAACAGAATTTCAGTTTACTACAATAGTATCGAATCAATCTAGGTATACCTAAGATTAAATTGGAGTGGATAAATCTGTGATATCCATCATAGTGAACTCAGTTTGTTATTCTGCATTCCAGCTTGATAACTTCATCTTCTTCACATTTGTGTATGTATTTATAGTTACGTACTACGTACAGACATGCATAGATCCATTGTATTAAAATTTTTATATTTGGAAAGAACAATGTTAGAAACTTTTTGCACAGGTTAGCTACATTCATATAAAAGTAAGTTATCATTACTGTAAAAAAAAAAAAATATGGTGCAAAGTATCATAGGCAGTTCATCCTTGAAATTTCATACTTGTTTTCAACAAGTGAATCAATGTATTAATACGCAATATGGTCCCCTCCAGCACTTCCAAATACTAACACATTTCTGTTTTGTTGGGGGGTTTTTTACGTGTCTGCACCCAGTGATTTGTTATCTAATTTGCAATCTTCAATAAGTTTTCTTATCAAGAAAAAAAGTTAGAAGATGCACTCAAAACACTTGATAGAGAATCTAAAATACATAAATATCATATAGAAAAGAAAGAACAAAGTTACACGATCTTCACTGTCTTAAAGTCAAGGACCACTTTTCTGAGAAAAAAACTTGGCAAAAATAGTTATAATTTACCTCCCATCTCTTTTTCTTACACTGTGAGGTTTTTTCCCATCTCTGGTACAAGAAAATGGCAGACCATGAATTCTTTAAATTTGGGCCAAACTGCAGTACCCCTAAGGATACTGAATCATGACGGATGTCATAAATAGTGCCAGAAAATCCCATAGTGCCATGAAAGCACCTGGATACCCCATAGAGGAAAATAACTTAGTGTTAGAAAGACAAGCAGGCTCATACAGTTTATAGGATGTGTGAAATAATTTACTTGAGTCCGTTTTTGCACAGATTATCATTAAGCAGATTTTTTTGATCCATTGCCTACTATCCTACTTGCAGAAACCGTTTGAGAAAAACACATTTATAACTCAAATATTTTTTGTAACTTGGAAACATAAAGTGATAATTCATTAAGGTCTTTTGCAGAAAAAGGAGTGAAGCATTAACCCTGTCTCTTGATAAAAAACATTTTTGAGAAGTTTCCTTTCCTGAAATGAAGAACACAGAGAAGGGAAATATTATTGCAACAACATGCTGTTTGCATATTTGGGTCTGGTGATGCTTGAAGTCAGTACAAAATAATACCTAATTTAGTGGCACCTCCAAGGATTTCTAGCTGTAGAAGCATAAGATCACAAAAATGTGACTCCAATCCCAGCAAGAGAAGGACATCATAGGATTAGAGATGAAGCGATTCAAATACTTTTCTGATCTTTACATCCTTCTCAACTCCTATCCAGTTCTATATTTCACAGTCCATACTCAGTTTCTCAGCCATTCACTTTGGGAATTTAGCCAGAGCTTGCCTAACATCCCTGGCTTAAATATGGAGATTCATCTTCTGGAGAAAGAAAATATTTTACCTAGCACCTGGTGATTATATGAGAAAATATTCAGTGAAAACTTCTTTTAAAAATGCAGCACTCTTATTGCACTATATCATTTTATGATTTTGAAATTCTTTCTGCATTTCACCTATGCTCTTACATTTCTTTGGAAACCAAGACAAAGTGAAGGCACAATAGAGTTTCAGTTTTGTAAAGAATTGGGGTTAGAAAAGGACTTTTATCCAGTTTTGAGAAATTAGGAGTATTCCCTAATGCTGACCTACTTATAATAGTTCATGGTCCATGGCACTCCTTGTTTTTTCCCCAGATTCGTCTCTAAGTGGCTGACACTGTCTCTGTAATTAACTTAGTTTACAACAGAATGTAGAGGATCAGAGAAAGTGCATCATCTTTTTGTTCCCTATGGATATAAAAAAGCAGAAGGTGTTTGTGATCTGGCCCATCTGTAACCAGAGACTTGCAAAACTTTCCTGTTATTCTTGTAAATGTGTTTACTGTTTAAATAGAAGTAATCATTTTTCTTCTCCTGCTGGAAGCTTCAAATTTAGCCAAATGTCTTTAGCATTCTGCTAGCAGATATAAATTTGTAACAATAGTGCACATATGTACATTTGTTTTTGTAGAAGAGACGACAGGTAGTAACAGTCCCTTAAATACGTAGGCTCAGCTTCTACAGAAAGAAAGTCTATCTAGCAGTATGTTGATTAAATCAATTAAATATTCGATGAATTTGTTTTTAAAAATGCAACACTTTTATTGCACTGTATCATTCTATGATGTTGAAGTGGGTTTTTTTTCCGTTGTTTGCTTGACATTCTGTTGTCTCTAGAGCTGTCAAAGTCTAAACTTTGTGACCAACGTGGGCGTTTCCTTTCTACTGAGTTTTGTGGACATCATACTTGAATACAAGAGGACAGAATGCTTCAACAGGTTATGTGAAATATACTGTAGAGCTGATGGTGTTCTCAATTCTGGGCTAATTAGTGGACTGAAATAATTCTACCTTTAACAACTAATAAGTTAGATTCTATAGAAGGACCTAAATACTCTACATAGCTCTGGGAAAGACCTGCAAATGCTTTCCTGCTGAGCCTGGAACAGCTCCCCTGCACTACTTTAACTTCAAACTGGGGGAAAAGCTACAGTTTCATTAAGAGCTCTTCTCATACCTGCTGTAAAATGAATGGCTTAAGTAATGTATGCAAAACTTCACCATTTCAGTAGGAATATCACCCATCCCACAAAAACACATTATTCCTACCTCTTCAGAGTTCATTCTTTTTTCAGTGTAAACTGAATGACTTGTTCAGTTCAGAACTTTCGTATTCTGATCATTAAGTATTTTGTGAAGCAACTGTTAAATCCTAGCTCTTAAGCTTGAGTAACATTAGCAGCATCCCTGTAGACTGTCCATTGGAAGAGACAGGATGGATCTGGTTTGAAACTATAAGGAAGACACCCAATCATAGGTAAATAATTGAAAGACTTGCAGTCTTGACAGGAGGGAAGCCTTTTAGAGAGACAGGTAACTTTAAAGGTCAGTCTTAGGTATCGTCATTTGAGTGCTCTTTTTATTGAATCCACTGGTTTCATGGTTTGATCTTAATCACAGTGCCTAATTCTCCCCATATATTGTATAAAGGGTAACAACAATGAAATGGTAGCTGAGTATGTCTGACTCTTTTTGTTATGACTCTTCTGATCTTTGCAAGAGTGATGGATCTTTAAATTTATTTTAGAAAAACTAAGATTTTATTGGTTGGGTAAACATTTTTTGCTCTTTTTTTTTTTCCCAGTCCTTCCTTGATTTTATACGATTCATGTATTGACTATTTTTAAGTATGATACTTTTCAGCATAGAGACATTTTGCCTTTTGAAAGTTTTTGTTTGATTGATTTTAATGAGAAATGCTTAAAATTTGTGTTTCTTTCTAAATTGAAGCTATGTAAGATGTATGACTTCCTAATTTTCTTGATGTATCTAGTTTACACCTGTTGATTGACTTGACTACAAAGCTGCTTCTGGTATTACTTCCTACCTCTCTTCAGTTTATCAAAGGAATAAACTGCCCGATTTCTTGTCTATTAGAGACATGCATAAAAAGCTTAAAAAAGGCAGCTGTTAGAATTTTTATTTAATTCTTCTCATATTAATTAAAATAATTATTAACTTTCATGTATATTGCCCAGTATGTACTACCATTAATGTTGTCCGATAGGTTTTTCCTTTGTGGATCCACTGCCTATATGAAAATTGGCTCTTCTATTCCTTTTGTATCTTTAGAAGGCAAACGTGCTGTGTCGTAGAAAAGAACTACCTTTCTTCAGGACATGTGTTGTTACAGTTTCTGTGGTTCAATAACAGTAAATTTCACAAACAGGACTTTTTTAGCTCACTGTAAATATGACTTTGCAGATAATTTTTACTTCTCCAAAATTGATAAAAGTCATTGTTTCTTGGCCAAAAGTCTTGAAATAGTTATTAGATTGTGTAAAACTTTAAAATCTCTCTAGACAAACAGTCTCAAAGATGTAAAGGTTACTATCTCCCATGATAGTTTCCCAGTAAATATAAGTAATTTTTAAAAGACTGCAGAAACTATGGTTCAGACTCTCTGGGGGCTCTTCTGACAAGGAAAATTATTATTTTTTTTTTTCTTTTATCCCATAGTCTTGATTATTTAAAATAAAACTGAAATCAGTCATATCTGTTCAGGCTTCTCCAACTGAAAAACACAATTTAACTAGTTTTAAATTATATTGTCTCTTTCCATCCTTACCACTCATTTAAGGTATGTCCCATTTGTAATTTTACCATCATAGCAAATTAAGACAAAAAATATTCCCCTCACAGGAAATTAAATTTCATGTCTTTGTTATACTTTACAGACCATAAGAGAACCTGGATGAATATTTTCTTAAAAATCTCCTCCCTTTGCCTTGCCTGTTTATTTCTGTTGCAGAAAGTTGTTGGCACTTCACATGCTATGTAACTGGGGTTTAGTAACAAACTATAGGTAAATTTCCCATGTCTTTCATCACAGTTTGTCTGTTCCTTTGTTTTACTTTCCTCTTCCTTCTTCACTCTTTTCTGTTAATTATTTAGGTTACCTCATTAATTCTACTTTTAAATAAATATATTTTGCTTACTAAAGTGATCGATATTATTTTTTATGCATTGTGTATGGAAAGTGCAAACAGTTCCAAAATCAACATATATTTTATACATATATAGGTGTGACAATTTACTAGATACCAGATAAAGAGATTAAGTTAAAGGCCCTGTGTAACTGTCAGGTCTTTCTCTCAAGCATTCATTGCAGACAACCCAGAAGGTAATGTTTGGAAGCTTCTGTGAAGGTAAAAAATACTATTTAGCTAATTAGTTTGTAATTTTCCTTTGGACATTTAGTATGCCTTGAAAGAATTTGTTATCATGCATGTAACAATAAAGGTCTTTTGTGTATGGAGTGTTGGATAGACTGCCTGCAAGGGATGCTTCTTGTCACTGGGATATCAAAACATCCTCTCTGATCTCTCTTGCTGTATTATGTACTGACTGCACTCTGTTTCCTTACCAAAAAGTGTTTTGAGGCAATAGCGGATAGATGCAAATATAGGAATACAGAAATACAGAAATCACATTTTCTATTGAAAATACTGTGACCTTATGGCAGATCCAGTGCTCTACAAAAGGATTCTGCTCCTTGTTCAAAAGTTGGATTCAGTATTTTTAAATTTCTGCCACGGGTCCCTCATCAGTTTGTCATCGCTGAAACACACCACATTTGTCTAGTTTTCTCAGAGGAGAAAATCTGTTTTTGAAAGGGTGCAGTTTTATTTTCATGCCATGGACATCACTTCTGCTGGCTAGTGTATACATGGGGAGTGTCGCCATCTACCTCTTTCTGTCTTCCCTCAACCCTCCTGTGGAAGTATTTAAATAGCAGCTCCACTTTCTATATGACCTCCAAGCAAAAGTTCTCAGAAATCTTGAAATTTTACAATGGTATAAATTTCAAAGGAGTAATCATTACAAGAGCACGTTGAAAGTGTCATCACTTTAATTCCAGATCTTTTTATTAAACTCCAAGATTTTTGCTTGAAAGTATGATGAAGTGTGTACGTCTGTAAAATGTTTTGAATCTTTCAGTAATGAATGTCAGTAAAACAATTTATCAGTTTGCAATAACTTTGAGTTTAGAAGCCGAAAGTGACCTATAAGTTCGAAGTACTTCTTTATCAAAGCAGCAATTCAATTTCCAGAACATACTGAAAATGAAGAATGATGATGAAATATTATGTGGTATAACCCAGCATATAAATAAATGTCTTCTGAAAGAGTATCTTAATTTTCTTGAAAATTGAGTGTACAGGCACAGAGCTGAAAGCCTGATGCAGACATGTAGAATCTTCTGAAAAAAAGTCACTCACCTAGCTTCCTAATTAATTACACAAAAGCTTCTTTTGCTCTCCTACCTTCAAAGTTTTGTTTGTCATTTTCTCAGTGCAGTAGTCTACATTCTACTCTGTGACAAAGAAGAGTTTTAGCTGCATTCAGAGTAGGAGAAAATGAACTAATGTGCTATATGGAGAGAGAGATTGCAGAAAAGACAGATGATGAGAGAGAAGGTAAAGTGGGGTGGAGGAGTATAGAGGGAGTCTGATGAAACAAACATGCAAAAAAATGTAAAGTGAAGGAAAGATAAGAAATACATGGAAAAGGAATTGTGATATAGGAAAAAGGAAAAAAAAAAAAAGAAGAGAGATAAACAGATTTTAATGGGAATTTTAATGAAAGAAACCCAAAGCATATCCTCTCTCAATGTCTTTTATTATTGCTGGCATTAGTCTGTATGAGTAGTGACTAAGCACATAATTATTCTGATTTAAAAAGTCAATGTGCTGACTATACCTGGGAAAAACAAACATGCTTGCGAAAATACGTAATTGCCATCAGCAATTGCTGTTTTTTGGAACCATGAATCCTGAGATATGACTTTAGCCTTTGTATTTTAAAAAATCCATGAGGCAGGTGCTGAGTCCATGCTGAGGCTGCACCAGGCTGAGTGCCTTTGCCTGTTTCTCTGATTTCATTATCCTTATTGTTTTGCACAATAAGGTTAGTGTTTTATGTATGTTATTGTTTCACAGCCATTTTCTGGGGTTTGCAACCTTGCTCCAGGTTTGAAGCTTGATTTTAGAGACCCACTGTGCAGCTTCTGAGATTAGAGGCAAACTCCCTTTGGTATGGTACTCCCATCAAGGTACCCTTCCTCCTGCTCAAGGGACAATAACTCTCAGATTTTAGACTGTTATGCAGCATCACAAACACAGACAAACTAAACAAAGAAACTGAGTGTATATCAGAGAATTTTTTGGCTAAGTGACAATTCAAATCAATTAACTATTGAAACTTAAAAGGAATTTGAATTTTTTTTTACTGCACTGTTGTAATTTTTTGGAACTTTACAAAAGAGCAGGTTATAAATACAGAGAAAATTCATCAAGCGTATCACCATATTATAGCAGAGCACAGCATTTGTTCTGGTAGTTGATTTTTGCTTCTTTGTAACCATTCTGTAGTGCCAGTTTATACCTTGAGCTTACCAAGGCCTTCCACTGTATGCGTTCAAATTTAATTATTTAAAAAAAAAAAAAAAAGATTACTGTAGATGTCAGGCACTCTCATACCCTAGAAATCCAGACAACCAATGACAGCTGAGGAAATCAAGAATCACCAGTCTGAGTATTTGAAAAATATATTTGTAGGGCTTTTAACATACTAGCACATGCACCTATAATGTTCTCTAGTTTTAATTCTATTTTAATGAGGGATGTAATAGAAAACTCACCAGTGCTTAAAGCAACATCTTTTTCATTGTTTTCTACTAGCTAAAATTGACTGCTGGTGAAAAATGGTTTGAAAATGGATTAGGCTAGAAAGATACTTGTGCATAAATAACTACTCAAAGTAAACTTGAGTTAGAGTTATGATGACTGAGAGAAAATAGCCACAGGCTAAAAGAATTACAACAAACTGAAATCTCATTCTCCAAAAGTGATTATTTCAGCAAGAAAAAAATGCAGTTCTTGCTTACTGGCTAGGAAACATGGATTTATAGAGATGATAGATATTAAAACTCCCTGGGGAGAGCACTGTGAACTAAACCCCATGCTTTAATTGCAAAGTAAAGCAAACAGCTTACCTTGAAACTTTGCTGATATAGAAATAGTCAAATTTCTGTAGGATGAGATGTAAAGTTTCAGAACGTAATTTATTACCTTTTTCAAGTGGTGATATGCTAAACACCGATGTTAGAAGGTCAAGATATTTTCAGAAAGTAAGACAGGGGGAGTGACTGTGATCACTTTTCTAATTCAGTAGTACATACTATGTTATGGACAGAAACACTGACCATTAGTGTTTGTTTACTTTCATTTTTTTCAGGTCCCAAAATGTTGTTGAATTATGTAGTAATAGCCAAGACCTAAATGGACCAGTGACCAATCTATTTAGCTGATATTGCATTGATATTTTATTAGAACTGCCTTGTAAAGGTCTTTATGCTTCCCTCTGATATATATGGGCTTAGGATGAAATATTTATGCAAATATCATATAAAACTACATAGACTATGCAGTGATATGCATATGTTCACTGATTCAGCTCACCTGTAAGGGGTTCACTGTGCATTATGTGGCCTGTACATTAATACTTCAATTTTCTGGTAGCTGAGACATCTGGATTTTAACTTTTGCTTTGACATAATTTTGCTATCATCCTGGACAATCACTGGTCTCCAAATTTTTGAAAGTGACCTTTAATAATTGGATCCCCCAAACACGAATTTCTGAAGAAAGGCACAGTAAATTTGAGACTATGACTATTAACCCTGTTTATTAAAAATTGTACCTGTCCGTATTTTCAAACTGTTCTTTGTACTTGAATTTCTGTGTGTACACTTATCTGCAGGGAAGAACAAATCCACTAATCAGAGACTGTTAATGGTTTTCTAGAAAGGGCGTTATACATTTTCATTAATTAAATGCCAATTATTAATTAAATTATACAGCTTCTTTAATAAGGGATACCTTAAAGTTGAAGATGTTCCAAATGATGAGAAAATAGACTAAAGAAAATCAGTTCATCAGTTTTAGATATAAACAAAGTAAGAAAATGTCTGCCTAAGGATGAGAAATGAACGTAGATTTAGTTACTGTCCTAACCTGCTGAACACAAAGGAATCACAAAAGGTGCATTTAAAATTGCCCAGCTTCTAATGTCTACATTTTATATAGACAACTGAATCTATCATGCTTATCTAAGGCTTTTTCATGCACAGTGGAAAGGAAGAGACATCTTCCAGAAGTTATTTTTGACCTGTTTTAGACAACTTGAGCAAGATGAGTTGACTGATGCTTTATAGATGCTACTTTCTCTCAGTGACTACAAAAAGAAGTCAGGTGACCGGTTCTGGCTTAGACCTTGACCTTTTATCTTTTAGATTTATAAAGTTATCTGAGACAAAGTGTCTTGGCAGGGGCTGACCTTTGGCTTTCTTCAAATATCCAAAAGACTTTTGTCTCCTCCAAACTCCTTTTAAATTTGTTATTAGAAAGAACACTATCTAACTGGAAACATATTTTTTTTCTCCCATCTATAGTGCTCAACACATTTCTTTTAAGAGCCTTGCCAAATTAACAAATCTAGCAAATAAAAAAGAACTAGAGCAAGAGAAAGAAAAAAAGAAAAAAGGAGAGACATACGAAGAACAAAGAATAGATGTATATACCTTTAAGAAGAGTCAGGAGCAGTAGTTTTTTAAATATCTTTAACAATTCTAAATTTGCACAGTTGTCACAAAGATACTATTGTTAATAGGCACTTTAGAAATGACAGTGATAATATGCTGGGTTAGACAGTGACTGTTTTCTGCTCATTAGCTAACTGTTTAAGGTAATTACTACAAGTGACCCTAATTCCACTGAGTACTTGATTTGCTAAAGTGAAGCATCCAGCACCAATGGCAAAACTGTCTTTTATAGCTGTTAACATTATCACATTTATTTGTCTATAAAATAGGAGAAAAAAAAATTGTCATCTAGATCTTTTTCTGCTGTAGATTACCATAATCTACATGTCTCTTAACTTGATTTACACAAACTGGTCAATGTGTACTGCAGTTCACTGAAAGCCAATTTTCACCGATTTACAAATTGGAAAATAAGCATTTTTACTGCAGGGAAAAGTAGAGCATGTCTTTGAGTTTTCCTTGAACATATATTAAAAAAAAAAAAAAAAAGAACTAGATTCTTCCAAATGTAAGGGTACCAAGTCATGTTGCAGTGTCATTTGCAAAAGAGTCCTGAGGCTGTGGAAGGTCAGCTTATCTTAGTATTGCAAGGTTTATTACTAGCGGAGTTTTGAATGCCTAACACCTTTTGAAGGATTTCAGAATGTCAGACCCTGACTGACAGCTTTACTCACTGACTTTCTTGCTTGTGAGTATATGACAGTTTGACAGGCATCCTTAGGGTTCATTTAATTATTTTATGCAAGTCTCCTCACTGAATAACATTAATGACCATTTTACTTTATATGCACAGCAGCAGCAAATTTAAGCTGCCACATTGCATTCTATCTTACCTCCCCCACTTACTAGCTCTGGGCATTTTTGTACAATTCCCTTCCCTCCAAAAAAGTAGATTTCAAATAACATACACAAAAAGTAACTGAATGAAAACTAACATTTGCGCGGTTCCATATGAAATTAAAATATCATCATCTATTGCAATAAATGAACAGAAATTTATACTGATATGAAAGTTTTATTCTGGAAACACTTTTTTTAAAGGAAAACAAAAGCAACAAAGAAAACACAGCAAGGAGAGAAAGTAAGAAAAGTTTTAAGTTCTGAATAAAACTTGCACATAATCATTACTATTATTAGCATTATTATTGTTTTTGTTATTATTGTCATTGTTGCTATGGTTTCTTCTCCAACAGGTTAAAAGTATAACTTTTTTTCCAGGGCTGCTTTAGTTTAGAGAAATGTTGATTTTTTTTTCTCATGATGGCTGGTATATTCCCTTTCTTTATACCCGCACAGTCTTGCAGCAACTGCTGTTGATACGGAATGGAAAATGTGATTTATAGAGTCATTAAGTAGCTTACATGCTCTTGAAATGTTCATTAACAATTCTGAGGTTCAGAGTATAGAAACCTTACATCCATTCTTGCTGGAAAACACAGTGACATTCTCTTTTCCTGTGGCTCAATTATCTTCCATCTGCAAATTCTTTGCCAGTTTTGTTACAGCACTTCAGAAAGAAAGTAGTTCAAAGGCTCAAAGAGGCTCAAATGCTACAGTATAGTTCTATCTAAGGTACCATCTAGTCTGATGGGAGGGGAAGAGGAGAGTGATTAATAATTTAATGTTTCTTTGACCATTCTGAAAAAAAGAACCAAATTAAAACATTCAATAAAGCAAAATTTGAAAACAAAAATATTCCTACACTTACAGGTTATTAATATTTTTCACAGGAATAGTATGTATTGAAATGGTCATAACTGTTGCTCACCTGCAGAATGGCTAAAATATATAAAGGTTAATCCAGGATGACCTAAAAACAAACTCCTCTTCTTTATTTGCTTAAGAACAAAGTACTCAGTTGGGATTGGAGGTTCCTCAGTGATACTCTTTTAAAGAAAATAAAGTACATTTTTCTGTCCACACAAGGAATCCACCTTTTTTCCTCTTTTCCTCTGTCGTAGGTGTGATGCAATTCCTGGTCCACAGAGTCTGTAATTCCGTGACACACTCAGGTGGTCTGGGTGCTGTGTTGAAACCTATAGAATGAGCCACTATCCAGGAAATGTCAGAGTTATGCATAAAATGACGTATTAGCAAAGCTGTTGGAAGTTTCCACAGCAAATTGAGAAAAAAAATATGGTAATTTGCAGTTTCAATAGCTAAGTAGTGCTTAGAATAATTTGGTAGTAACTTTGGCATGATCAAATACTGCTTATGTAACTCCAGTGAAGTTGTGAAAGGCAAATTGTTGTTTTGTGAACTGTGTGTTTGCTTCTTTCTAGAAAAGCAGTTTCAGATGCATATTTTTAAAAATTATTATTTATTAAGTATGAACAGTTATAGCTACAAATGAAATTGATGACAATGCTTAGCATTTTATTGACTAGGGGAGCGACTAAGAGAAACAGAAAACTATATACTGGAAAGATTCATAGCTGTTTCACCCACTGTTGAAAAGTGAGTTTTATGATGTCATGTGGCATACACATAAATCTAGTCAAAGTTATAAGTTCCCACATGCTGTTATTGACGTCAAGATTTTCCCCTGGAAGTTCATACCTGTAGAATAGAAAAGATGATGTCTGGTATTAATAGATTCACACACTGCTGAAAGGATTTAGCCACTGGACACATTAAGCACTTTAATATTCATCTTCAGTACAGTGGGGATCCTATAGAAATGGTTTCTGAGGGCAAACAATTATAGACCAGGTGTCCAAGTGTTATAAAGTGTCATGGCTCTTTGGCACCTCTGATAAAGATACACAAATTTCTAGCTCCTTAGAATTTGGGCCTGGAATTGCACATGTGGAAGAGGATAGTCTTCATTTTGGCACTTCCAGACTTGTCTATGATTAACTTTGCAATCTTGGCAATGTCAGTTTTTTTCTGGAATCGTGAGTGTAATGTTGAAGTGAGTGTGAATTATGACTAGACTACCATCTCACACTCTAAAGATTCCTGCTCTGACTGGTTATCTAACTGGTATTTTTCTCATAACAGCAATAATAATAGAAATGGCTTTCATTTCAGTGCAGAACTGGATTTCTTGATGACTTTAAGTTGTAGTCCTCTATAATAATGAGTTAAATAAAGTAATACTTATATATATCATGTGATGATAGGATTAAAAAAAAATAGCAAGTTCCCATATTTTAAGTACTCTCTTGGCAAACAGAGGGCTTGCCAGATAACTTCATGATTTAGTAGTGATTTATAGGGAGTTTCTAAATTGTTTGTAGATGTCAAGATCAATCTTTTAACATAAAAGATTTACCACCTTGGCCTCTGCCTGCACTTATTTTCTCTGAAAGATCATAATTTTATTTGAAGAGCACAGAAGAACAGCTTATTCTACTGTGGTTCAGATCTTTCTGTTGTCAAAGCAGCTTAATAGTTGTTATAGCAAAATAGATTTGACTGCATCTTATAGGTAGGGCTTTGAGTGGGAAGCCAGTGATAGTGGTTCTTGATAAAAAATTGATGAATACTTTTGATGTGGCGAAGGCATCATCAGAATGCAGACAAAGTGCTGAAGTGGTGATTCATTCCATTGTCTATATGGGAAGATCACCACCAGGGAGGATTATGTTGAACAGCACCGTTTAATCAGAAATGGATATCAGAATTTGGGATGAAGAAAAATTTTTTATGCCACCATTCTTGAAAGAGACCTTCTACCCTCTGTTTCATCCCTTGTCCTCTTTCATGGAGGAAATAAATCACTTGTGCGAAAATAACAGATTATGCAGACTATTCATTATGAACATTACACTCTCAGGTCTTCATGACAACTCCCATCTTGTGATTATGTTGTGTGGAGGTAAAAATGTCTGTTGAATTAATGACAAATCTGTCAGTGTCTTAATCTGCTACCCTGTATGAAATGATTAAACTCATCGAGTGTTTGCTTAATCTATTTTCCTTTTCCATATACCATGCTCGCTGCCTGGGGCAAACCCATCTAATAATTTTCAATTGAGTAAAACCATAACTCACGACCCAATAAATTATTAAAAAACCCTGCATTGCATCAGATTCATCATTCATCTTACCACAGTGGCAGAAAGCCTACAGAATTCCTTAACCATTGTTGCTGTGATAAATATTTCTATAAAAATTTATGAATACAGTGGCATACATTAACACATATTTTGTTACTGAAATTTCTGTCATACCAATTTTTTTTTTAATGCACCAACATGTTGCATTAATAATTTCATTGGTCTGGAAAACTCACAGTCAGCTACAATAGGTTGGGTTTTTTTGTCGGGTTTTTGCTTTGCTTTGGTTTGGTTTGTTTTTGGTGGTGGTGGATTTTGTTTGTTTGTTTGTTTTAACTTATCCCTGAGATCCCTTCAAAAGTGTGGCAACAGTGCTCTTCTGCACTGCTTTTTCTCATGTTTTCAGTGAAGTTCTTAAGAACTATTAAGCTCTACATCCATCTGAAGTGATTGATTGTAAAATAAAATTAGAATATTATTGACACACAATAGAAAGAAGAAATAATGATAAAGAAAGTAGCTGCTATGAGACTACCTGATAACATAGATTAGAAGATATGTTTCTCTATACAAATACATTAGAAATGAGTGACTTACAAAAATAAATTACATTAATTAATTTTTTTTGAGTTAGACAACTAAATAGCAGCTATTGCATAGAAACAGCACGCATTTCTCTATCCGTTCTTTTCTCTATAGAAAATGAAAGTTTTTAGTAAAAAGGAAATACATCACTTTATTCCTTCTCTGGAAGGATTCTTCAACATAGAGATGCATGGGTGAAAAGGAATGGTGAGTGATGTGGAGTAAAAGGGAAAATCAACGATCAGCTTGATCATTTACTTCTCATAGGTCCCAGCCTGAAGAAATGAACAGAGTGCAGTTACCCAATAAAGTGCATTTGTACCTGGGGATGCTAAAGCGCACTGGTAAAAAGATAATGAATCCTTTGCCTATTTTTAGGACATCAGACTAGAAGTGTGTGGAGTGAATGTGATTTTTTTTCTTCCACATATTATTTTGATTTCATGAAATCTATCATTACAAGTGATATTGCCTGTAGCTCTCATTTTTCAGAGAAGATACTTTCACAGCAAATTGAGAAGTAAGAAATTTGCAGCCTCTCTTCCACAGGGAGGGATATGAAAGCCACCGTTAATCTTGCTGACCATTAATTTGATCTGGGCTGAGGGCCCAAGTTAGTTTACACTGTGACATTGCATCCTATAGGTCTTTAGCAGCAGAACCTGCACAAGCCCCTAGGTATGGACTCCATGCTCATCAGAAAAATACTGGAAAGGATTTCCAGCATGCATAGAGTTATTATCTTCCTACTTGCTTTTACATTTCTTTCTTCCTGGAAGATATTTTCTCAGCATGATGAGAAGGATTTAGCCAAAAGGTATTATTTAATCAGTATACATTTCAGTCAAAGACAGATATTTTATGCAGATAATCTTATTTTATGAGAAATCTCCCTTGCCTGTATGCCAGATTTTGACTGTTCCAATAACTTCTTAAAGCCAAAAAGATTATTTTTAAAAACTCTCTTACATGAACAGTAAAGATATATGCTTTAGAAAAGTTTTAAAATCATGGCAGTTAAACACACATGAAACCATTTCATTTATCAGAGTGCAAAACAATAAACAAAACCGGGACTAATGGACTTTGACCCTTCAGAACACTAATGTGGAACTGCTCAGTTCTGTTTTAAAACCAGCTAAAATTAGTAAAGGCATTACTCGGTTTTAAGGCTTAATACTGTATCTAGGAAAGAAAATGTCTTATGTATTTTTATCAAGGAGAATCTTAATGACAGAGACAGATTTGGTGATGGAAGGACCACACATGAACTCATCTCTTTCAGGTGCCTATATTTGGATGCTCACACCAGTCCCAAAAGGATAATTGCAGGTCCTTATAAGAGCTGCATCCCCCAGGCTCTGAGAGCCAGAGAGCAGTCAGTGTGGGCTAAGGAGCAGTCTTTGCTGCTTCAGCACAGGGTGAGTGCAATTTAGTCACTTCTGCTCTGTTTGAACTTTTGCTGCGTTTAATCTACATCCTCTTTTTAATCTACATAGTTGTAAAGACCTCCCACTGGTGCTCTGTGCCCTCCCAGAGGAAACGCTCCTTGTTTGCCTATGGTCAGGAAGACCCAGCAGATGCAGCAGCAACACGAGGGAGGACATTCAAAATGCACAGTTCATATATAACGGCACATTTAAGCCAGATGCCTTTTCTCAGGGGGTACAAGCAGACAAAACTACAAGAAATAATTGTATGTTCATGACTGTGTGTTCTCTGAATCTAATTACCTGATCAAAAAGCAACTTTTACCTGCAGTTTCACCTCAGCAGGAGTAGCAAATTATAGTAGCAGTGCAGAGGAGCTCTGCTACAAAATCTTGGAGATTTATCACTCTGCCTTACCCTTTTCACCTCCTCATTCATGAGATTACTTACATTTTTTCCTGTAAACAATCAGTTATTAACTATTTCCCTCTCTGGCCCCAGAAGGGTCCCTGCTCATCTCTAGAAGAATCTATAGGAGAAAGAGAAGTGTAATGAGCTGATTGTTTGTTTGTTTGTTTTTAAAAAAACCCTTTAATATTATTTAAAATGCTCAGAAGTGGGTATGCTGGCACTCAGCTGGCCTGTCTGATGCCAAGAGGCCCTAGCTCTGCCATACATGCCATAGTCTGAATACCTGCCATAACTTTAGCCACAACAAAATAATAAAAAACTCAAGAAAAGAACAGCCATATTTAGTCCCTCCAGGGATGGCTCTGCTAACAAGAGAGCTGCCAGTTCAGTCTGTGTCTCAGCTAAGTGATCTGTGAAGAAACTGAAACACTGTTCTCAAGAAAAACCTCTCTGTTCACACACCAGATGCACGCGATACAGATTAAGCAGTTTGCTATCTCTGCCACAGTGCTTCCAAAACACTGATGTCTTGCAGGGGTAAGAACGTGGTTAAATATGTTTCCTGAAATCATGCTTCACCTTTCTTTTGCCACTTACAGATTAGTATCGTCATTTTGTGTGTTGCCATTTGGCTTATCTTCAAGTTGCATGGAAAAAGTATCAGCCTTACTGAGAGGTTTGTGCAGCTTCTGTCAGCACAACAGCTCTGTCTTGTGTGGGATTTCACAGTGCTACTGCTATGGAAATTGGAAAAGCTAAGACGTCTGTAGCATCTTGTGCATCGTTAGAGTGCCAGCTTAAACAGAAATGTTGATTTTGTAGGCAGGCAGAATCAACACAAGACCAGCAGACCATGATTCCAACAGAAGGACACATGCTGCCTCATCAAGCACATTACCTACATGATTTAGGCTTTAGAAAAGGGAACAAGCTGGTCTTGCACCTACGGTTTTCTGGTGTTAGCAAGTAGGTATAGTTTGGGGACATACATCAAAAACACATCAATTTTGGTGAGGCAAATGAATTCAGTCCAACTGACTTTGGAAATTTTACCTCAATTTTGTTTACCAAGTATGTCGTAGGAGAAATACATGGAGATAAAACCAACCAACCAACCAAACAAAAACCAACCTAAAACCAAACCCAGCCTTTATAATCTGAATGTGGCATTAAACCAACACACAGGGATAACTGCATTTTAGGCCAAATCCTAAGCTGGTATGAACTGCCACAACTTTATACCCCAAGATGTGGTTTCAGCATGCAAAGCAGCAGCAGAATAAAAGCTTCCTGTCTGAGTTGTTGTTTCATCAAAGCATATTCTTGTTTGCAGCCAGTTTTATCTAGTTTAAACAGAACAACTGAAAACCTAAAATGTTTCTAGTTTTGGGCTTGTGAAGTCTGTGTAAATCCCTCATATCTGGATGTTCTTGAAGGCTTGGTGCCAGACTGGGGTGGGTGGTGGGAAAGGAACTTCAAAATAGGAAGATTTGAAACTCTCTGGATCTAGACCTGACCATATTGTAACTATCAGTTAAGAAACAAATGTACAAGAGAATTTACAAGAAGGCCTGAATAAATGATCTTTTTAATTAGGTTGTTGTTTGTTAATCTTACAAAAAAAAGCTCTCCAAAAGTACAGTACCTCAACTCTGCCCCCCAACAACAATCAAAACCCTAAACAAACCAAACCAAACAAATTTAAAAAAAAGAAACAACAAACAAACAAAACATTCCAGTGTGAAACGATTAGATTTTATTAGATCTTACAGGGAAAAAGTCATCAAAAAAGTCTTGGGAGTCACCAAGTACTCATGGAATACCTTTGGTGATACAAGATACTGATGTCTGCTCCTGTACCTGCTGTTTCAGAGTTGAGGAAGCCTGAGTTTTGGAGGATCAGAGTAGTTCTCAATTGTCCCTTAAATGAACCATGGGCAAAGTTCTGCAAACTGAAAGAAGCAAGTTGGAACCAAGTAGATGAGCCATAGCTCTCTTTCTGAGATTTCAAATACCAGCCAAAAAAAGAAAATTTTAGAAATAGCTTCATTTTTTTTTCAATATTCTAGATGCATGTTGTCTTAAGATCATAGCTATAAAGCGAACATAACGTATCTGGTAAATTCTTTGTTCAACAGTGGGAATGGCTGTCTGCTTAGGTATTGATTTCCATCATGTTATCTATATGTGAAATAAGAAAACCAAATAATCAGGTAAAAACTGTAAGCCTGGTTTCTTTTCTGAAGTACACTATGGTGTGCTTTCTTCTGGAACACTATGTCACTGCTAATGATTTCCAAATGCCTTCAGCAATGTAATAATGGAAGTAACAGGTTTTTATTTATCATGATAACTCTCTACCAAAGAAATATGATTTTGTATATATGGAAGGAACTTAACTGATTGTAGAAAGGCAAGACATTATATACATTTGAAACTAATGCCATAGTGGGACTAAAATTGGCATCCGCCTTAAACTCTGTGTTTAGAAACTGTCCTGCTCTGAAGTATAGCGGAACAGCTCAATTTCATTAGGTTATAGGTTTTTATAAGGATTCATATTGTGTGGGTTTTGTCAAGGTGTGCAAGTCCATTGTGCCCCTATGGAATTTGAAAACTATGAAAAAAGCAATAAAGTGAATTGAAAGATACTTCATCCTCTACCTGTAGTCACATTCTTGTTCATTGAGTCAAACTGGGGGAAAAAATCTAGAAATATACCCGTCGCCTTTCGGAGAGCTACCCAGTAATCTTGTAAAGTAATTGCTCTGATGTATTTACTAGAACAAAAGACTTTACAGAAGGCTTGTAAGATCCATTCAAAGCTATCAGCTAGTCTGACTTTAACCAGGGCATAGTTAAAGAGGGAGGTGTGGGCAAGGCATTTAAGCCTTCAGCAGTTTAAGATCTTAAGCACTTGCGGAAAGGGAACAACAACTAAATTCTCTCTTCTGCCTATGTTCCAAGAGTACAAAAGCTTGAAATCTGAATTACTAGTTGTAAAGATTGCACTCAGACACTTTAGGAAATAACAGATGAAAAGAAGAAAAAAAAAATAAACAGGAATTAATTAGCGTAGCAATATATATATATCCTGTTCAGGGAACAAAGACATGAAGGTAAAAGGAGTAGTATACTATGGCATATTAAGCATTAATAAAGCCAAAATATATAGCCTGAATAAAACAGAAGGCAGTATTAAATCTCTTTAGGGAAGGATAGTAAAGCAGTATAGTTGTAGAAATATTATATAAACTCCTATATGTGACAGAAAACCGAAATATTATGAGAAATACTAATAGCCCTGAAAGCCCTCCTTGTTATGGTAAGTTTTAGCTTCTAAAGATACATACTCCAGAAGAAACGCTACTAATAAAAATAGTGTTGAATATGATAGCAGACAAATTTCATCTCCAAATTTGCACAGATTCAAGGAAGAGAGTGTCACAAGGGAAGTGAAGTTGGAGAAGCTGTAATTTAGTGGAGGCATTAGAGAAAGGGTGGAGAACTGATTAAAGAAACATAATTTCTGGGATGTACTGGAAAAGGAAACAGCCAACAGGTAGAAAAATTACAGAGTTTCCCAGCAGTCAGCGAGTTGGATACATAAAATAATTGTGTGTGCCGAGAAATCTAGTTGGCAATATTTACTTTGGGAAAATTGTTAAACCAGAAATTATTTAAAAAATAAAAATGATGGGGTGAAAGTTCACTAGTATAAAATTCAAGGTCATGTATTTCAAACCAGTAACAAAAACCTCTACTATGAGTTTATACTTTAGAACAGGCTATGTTTGGGTATATTACTTCATCACAGAACAAGCATCTTTACTATGTACTGTACTATTCAGTACTGGAACAAGATATACAATCTGGTTCAAGTATGGGGAGGAGGATATGATAACCTTTTTTATCTTTTCTATTCAGGAAAACAAAATGCATTGCTACTTACTTTTAAATAGAATGAAATATTATTCATTTATCTCTTTTCTTCAGGCTGCTGGAAAACAGTTGATTCTAGGGACATATCAGAAAAATAGTATGCAATTTCTCCCCCCTAAGCTGAATAGTCAAGACTATATCCTACTAGCACTACCCTGTCATTCTGATAGGATTCATACAGTTTTACCACTTTTGGTCTCCACTGATGACACTTCAGATATGTATTATGCTTATTTATTTATTTTTAACTTCCTTCTATAGCTATAAAAATGATGTGTAAGCCAACTACAAGCTTCATTATGATTACCACCTTCTTCATTATACATATCTTTTTATTCCTTTTCTTAGCCTTAATTTTAGCCTAGTGATTTTATATTTTTTTCAAGAAGAGCAAATATAAGCACCTCTTGAATGCCATACTGACCCTGCTCCTGTATATGTAAGTAATCACGTACACACACACAAGCCATCCCAATGTAATTTGTGTATTAGAGAACCCAGTGGAAATTACATATGGTGAAATATCAGGTAGTAGGAAGCTGATGTGCTGCATTGGTTTATCAAGGCCCAGTAACTCAGGCCTCTTGACATCACTGAGACAGCTTTGAAAACAATACAATATCCAACAGTAACTAATGGATCAGGAACCTTAGGAGTTTTTTCTTCCTTACCTCCTCCAAAGACGTCAAAGATAAAAAGAGCTTATGAGGAAAGGAGAGTTTGGCCATCTTCAGGCAGTATATGATTCTCATTATTATTTATTTTTAACCTGAATAATTAAGCTACTGTTTTTTCCACATTATTCTGATCCATTTTTGTGTCTTCGCCTTGTTCCCACTGAAATATGGGGAATACAAGTATGGAAACAGACGTTATCATAGGAGTTCACAGGGAGTAAGAAGATGGGGCCAGACTATTCTTGGTGGTAGCCAGTTACAGGACAAGAGACAATCAACACAATATGAAATACACAAAATTGTGTTTAAACAGGAAAAACAACACCGCCAAACCAAACAAAACAAAAGAAAAACACCAAACCAAGAGCAACAACAACAACAACAAAAAACCCAAAAAAACAAACCACAAAATCACAATATTTTTCACTGTGAGGGACTTCAAACACTGCAGTAGGTTACCTAGAGACATTGTGGAGCCTCCATTCTAATCGGTATTCAAACCCCGAATGGATATGGCCCTAAGCAACCTGCTGTAGCTGATCCTGTTCTGAGCAGGAGAGCTGGACTAGACAACCTCTGTAGGTGCTTTCCAGACACAGCACTTCTGTCATTCTGTGATGCTCTATTCAGGATAATTCTGCCTGAAAAGGTGAAAATTGCTAATCTCTGTATTTTATGCTTCTCTAATTATTTTTTCTTTCCTATTACTTCTGCTAATGAAGCATAATAGTTGACATGAGATTGTGAAAACAAATGTAAATTTTGTTCCACGTGGTATTATATTTATAATTGTATCTAAAGGGAAAACTGACACAACGTAAATAATCTCTTCCTTATTAGCTAGTTCCTAAAAACATGTACCCAGCATCTTGACAAACTGTAACTTATAATTTGTTGCTTGGAAATAAAACAAAAAAATTGCAGTGTCATAAATAAGTCTGTGAGTTATCTATAACAAATATTTTCCTGGAATAAAACTTCTTTATAGCTGTGAAAGAGGAAAAAAAAAAAAGGAAAAAAAAAAGAGGAAAAAGAAATGGTGATACTTAATAATAATCATTCTAGTTTAATAAATGTTACAGCCTCAAATTGGATGAAATAAGTTTTTTAGTTGCTTTTTGAGATTCCACATACAGCAACATTTTGACTGCATTTCATTTACAAGCACAGACAGTCATGAAGTGCCTCATTTTGCATGTCAACTCAGCTGATTTTCCACCCACACTTCAATACTTCTGCCATGTAAAGTCACTTTTATGATTTTGTTTAAAGTAACAGCTATGGTTGGATAACAAGAGAAAATGGTGTTTTCCACCTCTGCTAATTATATTTTTTGCTTTGAAAAGAGACAGGAATATTTTACTATAATATTTAGCTCAATAACTTGTATAGAGAAATATGTATAAATTGCAAGCAAGTAGATATAAATAGTAAATGCACAATATTTATTTTTATAGTTAACTTAGTTTTTAAACCAAGAAAGACGAACATTTTCAAACTACATTAGTCTCATTTATCTCCATGATGTCCTTAATGTTATAAGATGTTACAGCAACATTACCAGCTCCTGCAGGCCTGTATCAGCCTTCAGCTACTCAGGCGCATTATTAGATTGTCAACATAATTCAGACATCTCATATAAAAAGAGCCAACCTACTGGCTCCAGTTCTTTGTAAATGTATTTGCCTGATTTAATAGCTTTAAATTTATCGGCTTTTTTTTTTTTTTTTTTTTTTTTTTTTTTATTTTATTTTTTTTATTTTTTTTTATTTTATATTTTTATATTTTTTTTTTTTTTTTTTTTTTTTTTCTTTTGGGTACACATGCACTACTTGAAGAATCTTGTTTGAGACTTCTAAAGATATTAAAAAAGGTAGTACTTAGTACAAATTCTTGTTATTGTCACATACTGTGCTCCTTTGGTAAATTACTGCACAACTTCTGAATGAAGAAGAAAAACCACGGTATATTTTTGAAAGAAAAATAATTAGAGAAGTATTTTGAGGTGTATCTTCTTAAATGATATACATAACAGGGCATTTTGTGTTTTTGAGGAAAGGTACCTGCTTCTTGTAGGATTTAGTCACATGTAAGTTTTTTGGAATGTGCTAATTAATTTGTGTTAAAAAAAAAAAAAAAAGATATCTGAAAGAAAGAAAATTCAGGGCAATTTGTTTGTGAATGACTAGCCAGAGAAAGGGTAGATTCTTTTTGAAGTCTCTTCTCTGATATAACAATATACTATTCAAATCAGTCAGTTTGACCAACATTCTGCAAAAATAGTACAAGTGTTCAGCTATTCTGTTAGGATTTTTTTGCACTTATACACCAAAGACTTAAAAAACCTAACTACCAAAGCCCAAAGACAGAAGGATTATCGGTAGAACCACCTATACAAATGCATGAAGCTGAAGCAGGCCATCTCTGATGCAAAGCAATCTCTGGAATTCACTGGAATTCAGGATATTTTCCCTTCTCAAACCTTCTCACCAAAACAAATCAAATAATGCTAAACACAGAAGGCATAGTAAGTCAGCAAACCAGTTCATTGTGGGAAACCGAACTCATTTTCAAATACATTATTCTTGTGATTTGCTGTGCAGCTGTGCACTCACGTACAGAATTGCATATATCACACATCAGGTGTGAAGTACTATTGTTACATTTTCTCAAAAAAATATACATTAGCTTTTTGTGGCCATTGTAACAACTTTTGGAAGCAAGTTATTGAAAGTGAGTAATCTCCTAGGGATGGATGAATATTTGTGTATTTTGCCTAATATGTATGTGAACTCACTATATAAAAGGCAGAACTGTATACAAATTAATCACACAAGTGAAGTACTTATTCACCTTCCAAACCTCATCCAATTCCAGCAACTATAATGATGAACAGATCGATCATGGAACAGAACAGAGTAGATACTCTAAATCCATCTAGCTTCAGCATCTGGAACTGAAGTCAGTGAGTTAATAAATGAGCTACTTTCAGGAGAAGATGAATGTGCCCAGAATCTTAAAAACATTGAGGGAGTGCTTAGTGTAACTAAATAAGGCAAAGCAAAATCTCATTTCAAAAACTGAAATATTTTCTGGGCGTTATTAAAAGTCTCTGCATTTTAATAATTTTCCATACAACTAGATCAATCTAAATGGAATGTGGATCAAAAAAAGAGCCAAAAAATTTGTAAATAATAATGCAAATGTTCTGACTAGTTCTCTGCCTCTCGGTTGCTATGCCCATGTATAGTGTTCTAAGCAACTTATTTGTTTGTTTGTTTAGTTGGTTTGGGTTGGTTTTGTTTCTTTGTTTGTTTTGGTATGTTGTTTTTTGTTTATTTGTTTGGGTTTTGGTTTGTTTGTTTGTTTGTTTCTTTGGGTTTGGGTTTGTTTTTTTTTGGGGGGGGGAGGGAGGAGGAAGTGGAAATATGACTATAACCACTCAAAATATCTCTTTAACTTCAAAATGTCTTTACTACTGATTCTGAAATCTCAGCCCCACCTGAGGCCACACCTGCTATCGTATTCTCTTTGTCTACATGTATCAAATGCTGACACTAAGCATATGACAACTATTCAAGAAACAGAGTGTTAAGAATATATGAGTTTGCAAAGACTCTGATTTACTGAAGTCATTGAGCACATTAATATACCTTTAAACTCAAAAACCTTTCATTTAAATGGAGAAGGAAGTATGAAAGGAGGAAGGAAAAAGGGGCAGAAGAAAGGAAGGAGGATGGAAGGAAGGAAGGAGATCACATGCAGTTGCATATTTTTGGTTTTGAAATCTCCTATCTAAATTCTTATTTGTAACCAGCTGCCAGTCAGCAGTCAATATGCCTACTGTTTTACGGGTGACATTTGCAACTAAAGGAGAGAGTTGACCAAATTTTACTAATGTTGAAGTTCTTCCTAAAGTTGAATGAAGAATTTGCAGAGGGTAACATACTTATGAAGTTCCAATCTTTTTCATGATGTAATGCCTGTAGGTGCATGTAGAATTCCCGCTGCATCCATTTTCAGTTGTAATTTATATTTTCGGTCAGGTTTGCGTATTTAATTTTATTTTATTTTGCTTTTCTGACAGTGATTGTGGCCAAGAAAGCAAATGGCATCCTGGGGTGTATTAAAAAGGGGGTGGTTAGTAGGTCGAGAGAGGTTCTCCTTCCCCTCTACTCTGCCCTGGTGAGACCACATCTGGAATATTGTGTCCGGTTCTGAGCCCCTCAGTTCAAGAAGGACAGGGAACTGCTTGAAAGAGTCCAGCGCAGGGCAACAAAGATGATTAAGGGAGTAGAGCATCCCCCTTATGATTAAAGGCTGAGGGAGCTGGGTCTCTTTAGCTTGGAGGAGACTGAGAGGTGACCTCATTAATGTTTATGAATATGTAAAGGATGAGTGTCACGAGGATGGAGCCAGGCTCTTCTCTGTGACAACCAATGGTAAGATAAGGGGTAATGTGTGCAAACAAGAGGTTCTACTTAAATTTGAGAAGAAGCTTCTTCTCAGTGAGGGTGATGGAACACTGGAACAGGCTGCCCAGGGAGGTTGTGGAGTCTCCTTCTCTGGAGACATTCAAAACCCGCCTGGATGCCTTCCTGTGTAACCTCATCTAGGTGTCCTGCTTTGGCAGGGGGATTGGGCTAGATGATCTTTTGAGGTCCCTTCCAGTCCCTAACATTCTGCGATTCTGTGATTTTCTTTTCAAGGCCAGTAACAAAAAACCCCACAATTTTTTAATATTTTCCATCTCAGGAGCCAAACATACTATTTGATCCAAGCTGATCTAGATAGTTTATGACGTAGCATTTACAAAGCAGGAAATACTACTTTCACTTTGCTTGAGACAGTGAAAAATTACAGTATTTTACCTGGTTTAAGTCTTTCCCCCTCCAAAATTTTTTTACATTTGTCAATATACTATCCACCCATCTATGGCACAAAGGAGAAACTAGGTTTTCTGTCTCTAGTTCTGGCATTTAATTTGAACAATTAAATTCATTGCTAACCTGATCTAGTTAATCTAGTGATCTACACTTAGTTGCAGCCATCTAAAACCAACGCGAAGGGTTTTTTTAAATAACATCAGTAATACTTTCTGGGAAGAAGAAAAGTTATAATTCCTAAAAAAGGAGAAACAGTGTCAGTTGCAATAAGCATCTTTTCAGGCTAATAGCAACATAACAGCTTGAACATCTCAGTAGCAGGTGTTTCAACAAGAAGTGACATTTATTTGTGAACATATGAGCCAAGGGAATGATGCTGCTAGGAATAAGACACAAAAAAAAACCCCTTATTAGAATGTATGAGTTTATTAATATTGCATATGAATACAACAAAAACATATAGATGCTAATTTCCATTTGCTTTTCTACATTATATAAAATGTTACAGTTTCAAAGGTAAAGCCTAACATTTTGTCATTTCTTAATGGATGAAGTAAAAAAAATCAAACCTGTGATATATGAACTAAACTTTGTCTTCCAAAAACAAATTTAAAAAAAACCCCACATACCAGAGCAATGGGAAACAACAGCCTATAAAGCATTCTAAACTGCAGCCAATGCAAACTGCAATTCATCTTGTCCCAGCCACCCTACTGCCTGATTTTTCTGCAGATACAGAAGAAAATGCCTGTCAAGACTTTGTCCCTAGGTGCTTAGCAGATCTGAAGTGACGTAGTTTTGTCAGAGGGGGCACGTCCATCAAACAAGAAGGGAAAGCTCCTTGTCACTGTGAAACTGCATTATGTAGAGCCAAAAACCTCAAACAGTAGTTATTTTCATATCACCATTACAATTTATGTGAGTGTGTCATCTTCCGTTCAGATTTTTTTTGTTTACAGTGATAGGGGATGTACTGAAAAATCAGTACGTAAGCTAGAAACAGGTGTAAACAATCTATTCTTTGCATAGTGTTGTATTTTACAGCTTAGAAGATGTAAGGCAGGCTAGAGTTATTAGCTGAAAATAATACAGTGATGCAAAAGGAGTTCCACCTGAGACTCTGCAAGATGTTGTCAATTACACTCACTTGTAAAATACCATTTATAAATAAAAGTTTGAGCTTCATATTTTTGCAATATTAAGTTTTTTTCAAGGAAGATGAGACAAAGTCTGGATTCATGCAGAGAATATGATAACTTTCTTACGTTTCTCAAAACTCTTTGTGGGTTAGAAAACATTTTTTAGCATGGAGGGTGACTAGTCATTGCAGCAAACTGTGAGAGAAAGTGAAGGATTTTTCATGCTTTTGAGCCAGTTTGGTTCCTTTCTGAAATAAGTGTTTTATTCAAATGAATATTAGAAGATGCAATGATAAAATAAATTGGTCACATAACACAGCTTATGCTATGCAGTGGTCTCTCCTTCCCTTAATATCTGAGGACTTGTTAATGAATGACACAGAAAGATTTTAAAGTTCAGAAGAATAATTTATCAGCACCAGACAGATAAACAGGCATAGATATCACCTTCATCTTGATTATTCTGAAAGCAGATTGGCTGATGTGCCTGATTTTCCTTGGTAGAACTTCTTCCTACGCTGCCCAGTCTGATATTGTGCACAGCTGTTGTCCATGGTATCTCTTGAATTAAAACAGACGCATAAAAACATATCAAAATCAGACAGTCAAGGCCTACCCTTCCACACCTTCAGATAAAAATTTTTGCATCCTTGATGTGGAAAAGAATAGCATTTTAAGATGGGAAGCAGTTAATTTCTTATGGAAGAAGTTACATGTGAGGCTCTTAAAACTGTGTGGTTAGTTTCCTTTTTCTGTTAAACTTTTGCACTTTTTCACGTGGATAACTATTAATCACTCAGTGCATTCTAAAATTATCAGTGTTTCAGTTAATATATTTATTCCTGAATTTTTACTTCATCAGGTATTTCTTCTACATTTGAATATCACACTTTACTGGGCTGTTTTTTAAGAAATCTTATTTGTGTGTTTCTTCCACAGTATTCTGTCATATCTACTATGTCTTAGATAAATGGTAGTTGTTTGTAAATCTTTATATACAAAAGCTATACTTCAGAATAATTAATTGTAGCATTCATTATCAATAGCCTAAAGAAATGTGAGTATCTGTTACTTAAGGGTGAGAATATATTTAACTATAGAATATAGACATCATGAAAAACAGTCTTACCAAGGCAGAAGGGTGAGCTGGAATATTGACTCCACACTCTCTTCAGATAGTGAAAAACCTTGATTCTGCTGTTGTTAAATTTCCGATTTTGGGTCACTTCTGCAAATTGGAAAGGTTTTATCTATCAAATTATAAAAAGTTTTGTAATAAATTTGAGTTAATTTTGTTTACATTTTTAGGAACTGGAATAAGGAATGCCTGTAAAGGATACTGTAAGAGCTAAAAAAATTTCAGTTAACAGAGATAACGTAAAACGCAAGTCTTTTTTTTTTTTCTGCCAAAATCTGTTGAGTTTCTATGGATTATGGAGCTGCAAACAAAAGTGGCACTGTACTAGCAGCACATCATTCTAGTAATACGTCTGTTTTTACCAATTTCTGCATGTATGTAATTTAATTTCTACTTATTTCTTGTCTTCTTTCATATTCATAAAATATGTTGTAATGTCTTCTTGCTGCTACCATCTGTTTCCACATTGATCAGAACAATAAGGTTTGAAATCAGTTGTGAAAATAAGCCATCTACTCATTCCCTGGCTTCTTTCTATGGACTTAAGTAGATGTAGCTACTATAGTTGTAGTTGTATCTACAGTTTGCCTATCCGTTTAGTCTTTCCTACAATTTGTTGCAGATTAATAGTCTTTAATGGGGGTATGTTCTGAAAAAAAAATACATTCCATGGAAATTAACTGTTCTGTAATCAAAGTCTAAGTCAAATAAGATGAAAAGTATAATAATTAAAAAGTCAGACCCGTTACATTAGAATTTGCACATCCTCTACTGTGAAGATCAAACTCAGGTCTAGAAGTTGTTCACCAGTAAGAAAAACTGTTTTTCACAGGCAATCAGTTATTTTAGTTGTCTTTGTATGGAGAACAGGACAACTTTTTTATAATAACAATCTAAAATTAGGTATGTTAATGCCCAATATATTTTGTACTATTTTTATGAAATTCCAGACCAGGACTCTACAGAAACCAGCATATTTCAGTGTAAGGTTGCTGCTAACATCAGGAGATAATTTAGTTTTATTATATTTTACCTTTTAAAATAGAATAATGTAGACTGGAAACAACCTCGGGAGATCATCTAGTTCAGCTGCTCACTCATGAAGGCAATGTAGCACAGGTTACTAGAGCTGTGTCCAGTCAACTTTTAAGAACATCCAGGGATCACAGAATCACAGAAGCACGGAATCACAGACTGTTAGAGACTGGAAGGGACCTCAAAAGATCATCTAGCCCAATCCCCCTGCCAGAGCAGGAACACCTAGATGAGGCTACACAGGAATGTGTCCAGGTGGGTTTTGAATGTCTCCAGAGAAGGAGACTCCACAACCCCCCTGGGCAGCCTGTTCCAGTGTTCTGTCACCCTCACTGAGAAGAAGCTTCTTCTCAAATTTAAGTAGAACCTCTTGTGTTCCAGTTTGCACACATTACCCCTTATCTTACTGTTGGTTGTCACAGAGAAGAGCCTGGCTCCATCCTAGTGACACTCACCCTTTATATATTTATGAACATTAATGAGGTCACCTCTCAGTCTCCTCCAAGCTAAAGAGACCCAGCTCCCTCAGCCTTTAATCATAAGGGGGATGCTCTACTCCCTTAATCGTCTTTGTTGCCCTGCACTGGACTCTTTCAAGCAGTTCTCTGTCCTTCTTGAACTTAGGGGCCCAGAACCAGACACAATATTCCAGATGGAGACTCCACAGCCTGTTTGTGCCCTTGTTCTGGTGTTTGCTCATCTTAACAGTAAAAAAAAAAACCAACACAAAAAACCAAAACAACAAACAAAAACACTTTAAAAGAAAAACCATCAAAACCAAACCAAAAAAACCCAAACCACCAATATTTAATTTGAACTTCCCTTTCTGCAACATGTACCTAGTCCTTTTACTTTGTATCTTTGAGTCTGGCTCTGTCTCCTCTACAACTGCCTATCAGACAGTGGTAGACAGTAATATGAGTCTGCCTTATCTCCAAGTAGAAGAAGAGAGGAGATTGCTTTCTGTCTAGTCATCTATATTTTTAAAAAAGACACCAGCAGTGTTGGCCCTGCTGCCCTCCACTGAAGACCACCCCTAGTAACTGGTTTGACAGTCCATTTTTCACACGCACTGTTTTTCTTCTGTTCAGCAACTAGTTATCTTCAAAAGCTATCAGGGTGTTCAGACACAAGTTGTCCTTGTTAAATCAGGCTGGTTGTTCACAGTCATTCATGTATTGGATTGTGGCTTGTCATGAACCTTGTCATTAATGTACCAGATTGTGGCTTCCTGGAGGATTTATTTCATAATCTTTCCAGGTACAGAATTGAATCTGACCAGCCTGCAGTTTCCTGAATCCTCTTTTTTGCCTTTCTTGAAGACAGGGATGAGGTTTACAAGCAGTCATCATGAACCTCCTTTGACTGACATGACCTTTCAAACTTAACTGAGGGTGGCCTTGCAATGACATTGATGAGGTTCATCACCACACTCAGATATATCCTATCTGGTCCAATGTGCTTCTTTAGTGAAATTTCCTCAAATGATTGCTAGCTTTGTCTTTCTCTACTGTGATTAAATGCTTCAATCTCACAGATTCTACCACTAGTCCTGGGGACCTGAGGCCAGAACTTAACCAGTAAAAATGGAGGAAAACCCCCACATCAAATACATCAGCCTTTTGATATGTTTTGTCACTGCGTATCTGAACCTAATGAGCAGTGGGACTACATTTTCCTTATCTTTCTTTTTGCATACAACGTAGTACAGAAACCCTCACTGTCCTTCAAACGCTGCATGAGTTGTAACTCTGAGATTTATCTTTCCTTACTCCATCACTAAATGCTTGGGCAATGTCTCTGTGTTCCTCCTTGGTAGCTCATCCCTCCTTCTATCTTCTGCATACTTCCTTTCTATATTTGAGCTCAATCAGGAGCTCCTTGTTCATCAGTGCTGGACTTCTGCCATGACTGTAACTCTATGCAAGTTGAAACAGACTGTACTTGTGCTTTAGGAGGTCATTTTGAATATCAAGTAGTTCTCCTGGGCCTCTTTGCCCTTCAGGGCAGTTTCCTACAGGATCCTGCCAAGCAGATCCTTAATAAGCCAATGTCTGTTCTCCTCAAGTCCAGGACTGCAACTCTATTATTAGTCTTGCTCACTTCTCTCAGGATTTTAAACTTCATAGTCTCGAAGTTTCTGCTGCCAAGACTGCACTCAGCCTTCACGACTCTGACTGTTTTTTCCTAATTAATAAGTAACCAACAGAGGATAGTTGGTTTGTTGATCCCTGTGTCGTCCACACACTCCAGAAATCTCAATCATGATGCCATGTTTACCTTCCAAAAATTAACAGTGTTGTTAAAGTCTCTCAACAGTACCAGTGCATGTAATCCTGAGGCTTCCTCTGGTTGAACAAGTTTTGTCTACTTTCTTTTCTTGATCAGTCACTACAGAATACCTACCATGATGTCAACTGTTTTCATGTGCTTTTTGATCCTCAGACATAAGCTGCCAGTTAACTCTTCACTTCTCTGCACACACTGAAGCCACTCCTCTACCTACTAACTCCTCCATCCCATCTTCCCTATTGTTCCTGAAGAGCCCGAATCAAGACATGGAAATCTCCATTCATGCTATTCCACCACCTCTTTTTAATCTCAAAAAGATCGTAGCGCTACAACTGTGCAAAGACCTCTATTTTCTTCTTCTTGTTTCCCAGGCTGCATGAGTTTGCATACAGACATTTGTGATGGTCCCTTAGTCATGAAGTTTTCACAGCAGGAGTAGGACAATTTTCCGCATTATACTGAGCCCTGGGGAGTACTTTCTTACTTTTGTCTACATGTCTCTTTGGGCTACCATTACCATCCTCAGATGAACCTATTTTAAAGCCCTCCTCACTAGGTTAGCATGCCTGTTGGCAGAAAAATGTTTTGCCTTACTTTGCGTTTTCCCCATGCTTTTCTCTCTCCATAAGCCTTTACTTTTCAGAAATTATAAGTCGTGTTTCTGCACCAGACATGAAGCCAGAGTTTTCCTGCAGGACCTTGTTACCTAAGCTTTTGTCTTTTGCCAGCAAGATCAAGAACATCATCTGCATTCTCATGGTCTTCAACCTCACTGCAAGGGCCTTGATATCACTCATGGTACACTAAAGGTCTCCCCAATAGCACCATTTGTCTCCAACATGGATGAGCAACAAAGGATAATAGCTTGCAGACCACATGAACCTCAGCAGTTTCCCTGCAATATTCCAGATCTGAGCCACTAGCAAGCAACAAATGTGCCAAGAGAACAAATCAGTTATGTTTCCATCTCCTGCAGAGGTTAGTCTCCAACCACCAGCAGCCACTGCTTACATTTGGGGCCAACTGATTACACAAAATGCTATTGCTATCTATAGATGTAGGTATTCATTTTTAACTATAATGACATTCTTGGCAAAGAGAATAGGAAATAAGGAGCTACAGCCCATTATTTAGAATTTAGAGCCTTCTGAGCTTTTATTTCACTTAAATGTCACTTACTGTACATTTCCAAGGAGACATAACACTCAGGAGTATTGAGCTGTGAGAACTCCCCCTTCTTGTCTGAGTTAATTGATTGCTGCTGGACAGCTGGTAGTGCTGCTAGCTCCTCTTAGTGAGCTGAATTTATTGCTGTGTCTCCTAGTAGGTAGGCATAAGATAAGTTTCCACTTCACAGAAAACACTACAAAATTTGACTCTTTTATTAGAAGTCCCTGCAGAGAGACATCGGAATAAAAGAACTCAGAGGAAGAATTATCCTCTCATCCTGCCTTGAAACAATCCTCCAGGTCAGACAAGTGGGTTGGAAGCAGCATAGGGATTTTTATACTCAGGCATATGTTGCATCTCTTCAGTGAGGGGAATAACTTTTATGTACTCCTTAAATTCTTTCAATAGGGACTTCAATATTGTTGAAAGCAGCATATTGCAATGTTGTCCAATAAAGACGTCACAACTGAGAAAAAATATTCCTTATTGTACTATTGACCTGTTCTTCCTTGCATTTGTCCACGAGATTTCTGTTACAGCTTCAGCCAGAGGGATATTATTTTCTAGTTCAACACTAGTTAAACTGCTGGGCCAAGCTTTAATCTTGTCTTCATCTGCTTCCATTCTCACTCTTGAACATCCATATCTAGTTCTTTATTTCCACTAATTCTTGAACTCATCAAAAGAGATGAAATGAAATGTATGTCATGTCTTGGACCAATGTGATCCCTTGTCTTTCTCTCTTCCTCTCCTCGCCCCCCCGCTCAATGTCTGTCTCTTGATCAGTCTCTTTCACACATTGTAGTAGCATTAATCGTTCATATTGCAAAAAGAGACTTCCGAGAAGTGTATAACATGAGGAAGACTATTTTTGTTTATTCTGACTTAATTTTTCTAATCTTCAGAATGTTCAGAATAGAAAAAAGTCTGGTCACTTCAGTCTTTTATCTCCCACCCAAAAAAATGAACTTATGTAAGACAGAAATGGAGGTCATAAGACCTAAAAGAAGAAATGCAAGCGTAAAACAATAGTAATGCATCATTTAAAAAAAAAATAACCCAAGGAAATTCTGGAAAGTAGGTTGATAAATCTAGATAGAGAAAAGTTTTTGGGGAAAAAACTCCAGATATTTAATTTTTTTTTTTTTTTTCTGTACTGTTGAAAATTCTACTATTAGTGGATACAGATATATATGTGTGGAAGGTTTGCTAATCAGATGTGGAAATTGAAGCATATTTGACTGAACTAGTCTTATGCAAAATGTCTATCTAAACAATGCTGAGCAGCAAATAAAAGACCAGATATATAACTTGTGTAAATCAAAATTCCTCTGTTTTGTCCATAAGATTTTGCTACTGCATCTAAAGTAAGGATCTGAAACAGTACTTACTTGACATAAACAAACAGACAAACAAAAAAGCAAACTCTTCTATTTTACCTAGAAATAAAAAATACCTTAATGCAAGCATTGCCCTAACACTAAAATGAAGCAATGTACAAAAATCTGCGGTAATCAGATTGCATTTCACTTCTTACTAAGATCAGGAGTCACTGGACATCTTTTTGTAGGTTTTCCTATCAATGAAGCTAGTTCATTTTTTCTCAGAGGTGCTTTGGAAATCAATCCCAACATACATCCATAAAAATGAAATTTTTATTTATTGTTTTATAAACAATTTTTATTGCCTATCTTTGGCATTCTGGTAATGGTAATCCTAAATAACTTCTTGTTGGTCTATAAAATTAAGATTACAGATTTGTATTTGCTTTTTATAAATAATGGATGTTGATTAGATAAACAGATGGTGGATGAAACCCTACCATCTTGTAAATGCTATAGTTATTTGTCTCTATACCTACATATTCCCCGTAACAGTTCATAAAAAGGGAAAATAGAAATAGAATAACATACTTACTATTTGTGCAAAATAGACAAGAAGAGTGAGAATCAAGGAAACAATCATCCAAATACAGAACTAAAGCATTAGCAAATTTATGTCAGGAAGTCCCAGAATCGTTTCTCTGTGTCAAACCTCCTCCTGTGTTAGTGCTTTATTCATTACTAGCTTGAACTAGGAAAAAAAAACAAAACAAAAAAAAAAAAAACCACAGAAAAATCATAAAGTAAAAATATAGGTTTTGAAGATCTATAACTAAATGTGTGATGAAACTAAATGTGCATGCAGAGTTTATCCATGGCATTATATTTACAGATTCTGGGCTATTGCTATCAGTGGGAGTTTTGCTGCAGATTGAGAGACATATATGACCCATTGTATTTGACTGATAGGAGGAGCAGCCAAAATGCTATTTAACCACAGGAGGTTTTGCTTGTTATCTAAGATAAAACAGCAACACAGAAGCTGAAAAAGGTAGATAAGTCTACAAAATAAATAATTTTTTTAAATAATACGTTTAGCACTTTTCTGTCATTCTAAAAATGTATAAATCTAGTTTCCACTAGGAGGCTGCTTTTTGGTTTTGTTGTTGTCTTCCCCCTCCCTATCCAATCCCTACTTTAATATGTATTTTTTAAGAAAAGTATGGCCGACTACTGAGAAGAATAAGGAAAGAACATCTTCCTTGTGCTGTCTACTTCTGGTAGACAGCCTAGAGGAAGCTATGCTTTAGTCATCCCTGTGCATGAAGTAAATTCATTGTTATTATTTTGTAATAAGCAACAAGGTATATATGCTGAAAGGTGTATCCACATGTTATAATGTCATAACCAGTTAGAGGCTGCGAAGGTTTTCCAGAGAAATTTTCCTTAGGAGCTGAGAAATGGATCCAGATCAGAAAATGCATTATTTTAATTAAGGAAAGGAGTCAAGAAGTCAACAAGTTACCTGCAATCTACAGCCATCAGTCATTAAGGAACACTTCATAGTTGTCCTGTCCCTGGGTTGAATTAAGAAACAAATTAGTAGTCTGCTTGTGCAAAGCTCAAAGTAGACAGACACAAGTTGCCTTTTTCACTTTGGAGCTTACCCATCCGCTCTGCTGTTAAACAGCCACACTTCACTTTCCCCATTCTCAGCTGAGTTCTACAAGGAAGAAGGATTAGTGGACCTATCAGTAAGTGGTCCCTAACCTTTCCCTTTCCCTGGAGTCCCAACTCCAGAGGACCAAGCCAAGATATAAAAATACTCCTATTATTTCTTTCTCTGACTGCCTCAGGACAGCACCCTATTTTTTAGAAAGTTTGAAGTATTCTGAAGAATCATTTCTCAAGAAAAAAAAACATAATTAAGACAGATATCAGAAATTCACCAGATGTATACCCTGCGAAGTTTCCCTGTGGTGAAAAGTCTGCTGGTAGAAAAGATTGAACAACATCCAAAATAAGCCAGCTGCTGAATATACGGATAGTTGCAAAGACAGGAAGAGGGCTTGACCAGGGTAGATATGGGTTACAGTAATTCAGTGCCAAGAGCTGGGCCTCACAACTAAAATGTCAAGTTATTACAGACAGCCCTGTTATGGGAAATTGCATCAAACTTTTTTTAGAAGACATATGGAAATGAAACAAATGTTAATAGATTCATCTGGCTTGAGGGAAGTCATGTTTCTGTTCTGCTGCATCATTCCATCCACCTTTCTCACAGCCCTCCTCCTCTCACAGTTTCTGCCTGCAGGCAACTGAGTCTATAAACAGGAACAAGGTCATCAGTAAAACACAATTTAGCTCTTCTGAGAGCCTGGTAATTACTGTTTACATTATTCAAATGACACTGGCTGAATTTGTTGTTGGTGGCTTATTCTGAGTGACTACAACAAAGTCAGTTTCATCTGTCACCTTGCTGAAAATCCATCATTCTGGGTGAGTAAATCCTAGTACTCCTGTGTTATTATTAGCTAAAAGAAATCACTGACTCCTAGTTAAAATATACACCAAAAAGAAAAATGCCTTTCTTGCTGTCTTATCTGACTGAGAGGAGCTGTTATGGACTGACCATAACCCTTCATTGTATCACTCAGCACAGGGCAGAGGGTGAGACTGACTGTGACAGTAATTGATAACTGATCTCTCTGTCCTTATCTCAACCTATGTGCTTTTTCACCTAGTTTTCTACCCCATCCTATTGTGGAGCAGGAGTAGGAGAGCAGCTGGCTGGGCATCTGGCAGCTGACCAAAGTAATGCGTAACATTGTATTATAAGGTATGCACTATATACATTAACAGGCTTCATTGACAAATTTTCCACCCCTAACTGAAAGGTGAAGATTCTTGAAAAAATTGTATTATGAGTTCTGGAGACTGTTCTGAGAACAGATTTAGAGAGTGCGAAAGGAAGAGGCAGTAAAGTGAAAAACAGAGAGATAAATCTGGAAAAAAGAGAGGAGTAGGCTCAAGCACAGTTCAAAAGCACCATAAGAGCCAAAGCATAGGATGTGGGGGTAGCATGTTTACTGGAGCCTGGTAAAGCGAGGAAGTTGTTATTTTGATGCTTCTTTTAGTAGTTATACGTATCAAAGTCATCTGACTTTGCTGTCATGAATTCCAACTTCTAATGACAACAATCAGCAAAACCCACTATTTTGGCTAGCCACTTAGGCCAAAAGAGAGAAAATCCACACAGTGTCATCAGCATAGTTAGTGTTTAATATTCTTACTTATACACATGATATTATAAAGATTGTCTTAGAAAATATTTACAGATTTCAATATATAATAATGTTGTGACTCACTTTTCATATTCTGTCACTTTTCCTTATCACTTTCCCTCTTAAAATGTGCCGATCTCAACTTTAGAAATAAAAATTAAAGTGGGAAGCCAACTAAGACAACTAAGCTCTTCTTCAGGAAAGTCAATAAGCATTCAGAGATAGAGTAGAGAAGATTTCAAATCTAACTGTAGGTCTTCCAAAGAGGAAAAGGAAAAACAAAACAAAACATTTTGAGTTCTTTACTTACATCGTTACTATATCCAGGTGTGCAAAACAGGAGTTCTAGGCTAACGTTATATCAGCTTCAGAAACAATGTGTTCCAAACTGAGGAACAAGAAGTTTAATTTGGTTTGGTTTGGTTTTATATACTTTTATTTGCTTGTGGCATGTCAAATATCAGAGTTTCCCGTTATCAGCACTGAAATAGGTATACTGTACTTTAGTTTGAAACAACACTGAATACTTAATTTTTGCTAGTTTTCCCTGTCTCAATTTCCTTAGAAACCTTAAACAGAAAAAGTTTTCAGATGTTGCCTTCACTGAACTACAACTGAGATTCCTTTGCTAATAACTCTCTTTTCCCACCCCCCATCCATCAGTCACAGAGCTCTGCTCTGCTTTTATGAGAAAAAAAATATATTTTATCCTCAGAGTCTTTGTTCTTCCTGAGTGAATGATAACCAAATTCTTCCTCTTTTTCCACTGAAACGCTGACGCTATGGAGATTATACTTTCACATTGACAACAAATGTCTTCTGAACTTGAAAATGAATTAAGAAAAACCTGGGATTTTAACACACAGGGCCAACAATCTTCTAACAAAGTGTCTCTGAAGAGCTAGAAACTCATGAGTACTTTGGAAAACTGAACTTCGACCTGTGAAAACAGACAAATATGTCTGTCAAAACATCACATATATGGGCAGAAAACATTCACAGCTAGCCTGATGAAATCCCAATCAAGCCATATTAGTCAAAAGTCTATAATATACATCCATAGTAATAAGTGATTAACTACTCAATTTCTATTCTAGCCTCTTTATGATAATGCAGAGCACCTAGTATTCCTCCTATAATGTTGCTTCTGCTTGCCAAAGGTTGCTGTCTTCATATTGGGGGTTATGCTAGAGATGTTAGCAAATTTAAAAGATAAATCCTGACTTTACATTAAAGAAAAATGAGAAATGTAATAAAAGATTCTACAGAAGAATCAATACAGAAATTTGACACTGATCTAGCAAGAGACGATAAATCTCAAATTTGAAGGACTGTTTGCAAGTTTAGGTATCCTATCAAACATATGCATATGATGGCAGAAATGAATGCTCAAACAACAGTTATTTTATATCATTATTTAAAGAATAAACCTATATGGAAAACTTTTCTCTCTTACCAAGACCTAAAACTGTTAGAATATCTATGAAACTTAATGGATTAAGTAAGAAAAAAAGTCCTGTTTTAAAATATAATTTTTATCTACTTATAGTCTTTCTCAAAATAATGATTTTCATGTGGATATCTGTCCTGTACTGCTGGTACTCAAAGAGTTCTCTTTCATTATACAGGGAGGAGGATAATTAATAGAACTAAAATTCTAACTAAATATCTTCATCCTCGAGCTTTATGAGGAATTAAAATCAGAATCTTACAAATTTATATTAGGTTTTTATTTTTAGCTCAAACTAATACGAAGAGCATAGCACTAATAAGTTATACATTGTTACACATTCAAAAATGCTTTTCTGATATTAATAAGTCTAGGACTCGTTATGTAGAGAAGAAACACTAGCAAAACTTATTGAGACCGAGAGAAGTTTTATTACAAATAGTAATTAGTCGAAGACATGTCACACTTCTCAATCTGGACCAAAGTTTTGGAAAACAGGCTGTCATCAACACATTATTAGTAATACGCTATTTAGTCTTCTCTTCAGTTACTGAACTGAAAGTAGTAAATATCAATCTGTAGTCCTCAGAGCATGTGAGATATGTCCTCTAGATAGAAGAAAGCATCTCAGAAATAAAGCTGATAATAATTAGAATAATGGGATTCATAGAATCATTTAGGTTGGAAGAGACCCTCAGAATCCTTAACTCCAACCATAACCTAACTCTAGCACTAAACCATGTCCCTAAAAACCTCATCTAAATGTCTTTTAAACACCTCCAAGGATGGTGACTCCACCACTTCCCTGGGCAGCCTGTTCCAATGCCTGACACTGTTTCCATGTATTTTCTAACACAAATAAGATAGATGTCAAAATAGATTTTCTCCAGTATCCACTGTATTTTAGTAAAATGCAGTCCCTATCTTCAACATTCTTTCCACTGCAAACATATTGTGGTTCCGGTATCACTTGGATGCAATGATACAAGCTAGTGCTTAAAGAGCTCTAGTTGTCTGGGGATCAGATCTTGAGGACAAATTATATAAACACCAAAACCTTCACAGAACACATTTGAGTTATTTTCTTCCCAAACTATTCTTCTAACTGACAATGCCAAGGAAAAGTCATTTCAATGTGTTCTTACTTTTCATTCTCCCGCTGAACTTTTCTCGTATGGGTGCTCATAGTAGTTCAACTGCCAAGTTTCGTGTCTTGCTTTTATAAAGCCTCTGAACATTGTCTTCACTCGATGGTAATGGGGTGTTAATTTTTCTAATACAGCTTCTCTGATGCCATACTCACTGGGTATAGATTGCTTCAGGGACTCTTTGGATGTATATTCTTTTATCGAGTTAATGTCACCATTAGTTCTGATTGCTTCTTTAAGTGTCTTCTTGTGTTCTGCTCAGGGTATTACAGATTCTTATTGTTGTCTTCTTTTGGGCAATTTTACTTTAATGCTTTGTTTGTTTGCAGTCTCCCTGATTTGTACAGGAGCTTTCGCCTCAATTTTCCTTTAAAGTGGATTCCAGTTGTGTTATTAGGTGGAGTACAAAGTGGTTTTCCATCACTTAAGACAGTTTTATACTTGCTTAATGAGGTTAGAGTTTCTGATTCAGGGGATGCGACTTGCCTTATTTAGTGGGGTTTTAGTCGTGCACACTATTCAAAGACTGTGTTGGCTGAATCTTTTCAACTCCCTTCTGTGTCTTTGTTGTTTCTTGTAATATTATCCACAGTTATGACCAGTTGCAGCTGTGTGATTTCATGGCTAAGGTCTGCAGAAAATTCTGCTTATCAATAACTTCTCAGTGATCGATGGACTTCTTTATTTGTGTATAGTATTAGGCTACAAAACTCATCAAATTCCCCATAACAATTTTTGCTTTGACGTAGTTCACCTATGCACACATGAGCAAATGTCATTTAACGGGAATTGTATGTCAGACTAGAAAGGCTGCATTCCTCCTGTTGCATTGTATTCCCTGGTTAAGAGTCACTTTACATGTTTTAGTGCACTCATAATAAACTGGGAACCATTATGTAAAACTCTGTGCTTTAGACCTCTGGGTTTTGTTCATCCCTGGAGAACTGAATGAACTCAAACATTATAACTCCATCCTTCAAGATGGAAAATGTAACAATTTCAATACCTGACTACTAAATTTTCCTCCTGAATGCATCATTAAATGGACAGAATTAAATTTAGCAGGATACCAAAAAAAACAAAGGGCTATATTGCTAACTCCACTGCCAACATTTAAACTATCTGAATTTTAGCAAATGAAGTTTTCACAGAATCCAACACATTGTCGGAAAATGGCCTACTTTCACTGTGGGTTTCCTCTGACTTCCTAAAGAAAAAGGTTTGATTCATATCCCCAGCGTGGATGCTCCTGACATGATCATCACCCTTCTTCTGCCGCAAAGCTCAAACCAGTTCAGGCTGCCCTGTGACAATGCGATTTTGGTGCTCTAAAAGCTGTTTATTTTTTATCTGGTTTTATCTCAGCCCAGCTAATGGGTGTTAGTCTTCCAAAGGTAAAACTATAGTGAAGATAAAGCATGATAGTTTCACTTTGAAGTTAACTTCAATTACTACGCCAGGTGATATATCGTATCACCTTAGGTAAAAAGCTCAGCATTTACTGCTTTTTCTTCTTTAAAGCCATGAATCCATGAGACTTGATAGCTGTGGAGAAACATTATTTCAGTTCTGAAATGCTTCAGTCAGAAAAGCTTCCCATAGCCACATTTTAAAGACTATTTCCAGAGAAAAAAAAAATGAACTTGTCTTGTTTTATGTTTCTACATGGCTCATAAACAAGTCTGAAGAGTTTTGTTTACTTCAGGGGATGATTAGTGGAGTCCCCAATATCAGAGGCTGACTTAAAAATAAATAGAAATAGAGTATCAAAAAACACCCACGTAATTTTTATTTTGGTTCAACATTGCAAATCTTTGGATGCAATTGGATCATGTTGTAAAGGTTTTCCCAGTGGCTGTCAAACCAAGTACCTCCCTGAGTAAAAAAAAAAAAAGACTCTTATTGAGTAAATATAGGGTTGCTGCTGTGGGGCTTCAGAGTAGATCGTTCAACAGACTCCCTCATGAATGGGATTATTGCGTTATGGAAAGTGTTTCTGGAAAGGGGCTTTTAAACCTGCACCTGAAACACAAAACAGGTTTCACTTGCTCAAATTCAGGAGTTTCAGTGTGTCCTGGTTCTATTAAAAACAAGACCAGTTCTCTTTTAGTGATTTTTCCTTTCAGCTCAGTTCTTCTAGGTGGCTGTACTTTTCTGAGTTTTTGCCTGCATATTTTTCCTCAGATGCTGTACTTGGTGCTGATAAGAAGACCAACGGAATGCTGAAGAAGCTCGTGTTTATATTTATTACTATGGTAGCCAAGAAAGACTGATAAGTTTTCCCACGTTCCATTGTGAGAGGGGCGTGTTTGAGGAGAGGTGGATGGAACAGGTGACTTAAATTGACCAACCTGAGTACCCCATCCCATAATTGTCATACCCCCTATATAAGAGCGTGATCATGAGGGTCAAGCTCTCTTCAACCATGGCCGGCATCTAGAGAGGACACTGTCTGTCTTCCTGTGATCTATAGGCCTCAGGCCCTGCAATCCCTGCATCCAGTTTCCGGTTTGCTGTGAAGTCCTGGCCATGACTTCCAGGAGCCTGACCTGCACCTACTGGAGCCACGCCAGCTCCGCCCACCCAGCTCCACTGCTGCTGGAGTGATGCCAACTTCACATCGAGCATTCAAGATTGGTTTTGTATATTTTGTATATATTCTCTATTTATTAGTAGCATTAGTAAACCCTTTAAACCTTCCAACTTGAAGTCTAAGTCTCTCTTCCTTCCCTGTTATCTTCCTTATCATCCTTCCAACCTAAAGGAAAGGGGTGGCGGGAGGTGAGAGGGTAACAGGAAATGTCTGTCGCAGTTTATTGCCACCTTGCCTTAAACCTTGACACAATGTTAGACGTCCAAGTCCGGACAAAGTATATTTAGTGCTCCACTAAACACTTACTCAGAGGAGAACAAAAAAGTGTTTTGAGGAGATGGTTCATCTAGTTCTAAACCCAGTGTTTAGGATAGGTTAGATGAATCACCCTTCGTCTGGTTTTTTTTCCATTTGCTATAAGGACAAACTATATTTATCTCCATCCCTAAGAATAAAACAATAAGCTAACTATCTTAATTAATGCTACGTGATTAGTCCTGAGATTCTCAAATAACTTGGTTATTACCTTGATAACAAATCCATGAACCACACCTTCAAGAGAGTAGTTATGAGATGTATTAAAGTGTGTGTCTGGAAATAAAATATTTCATGTTTAAACAACCCATTGTAATTGTCAAAATGAGAGAGAACAGTTGTTGTGAAGACACGTCATGGCTCAATTTGTGTAAGTATCATTTATGTTCTTGGACACTCAGACTAGCTGGCATAAAATTCTGCGATGATTCAATGCTCTGGAACCAAGAACTGTAAATAAAAATAATTATTTCTATGCATCAGAAGTCACTAATTGTTCAATTACCTTGCAGACTTTGAAAGTATAGATTAGGCTATACTGCTGTTTGAATTTTTTAAGACACTTCAGCAACTGTCAAAAGGCAGTTGTTCACTTTTAGCAGACAGACTATATCTAGAAGTTCATGTTCTACACAGGTTTTTCTGACATGGTTTTGGAGATTTATGCTACCAAAACCCAACACATTAACTCCCTGTAAGATCTGACTGAGTGATGGGTCATATAAATAGCAATATCCCTCTTGACACAGGAAGTAGCATCATTGTAACTTACCAGAAGCTATATCCTGACATTTCTTTAACATCTCTTAAAAAATATAATGCTTGTTATATTTGCAGAAGTCCTTAATTAGGTCTTTCTTCTTTAAGAAATGATACTAAGAATGAAAAGTTGTGTTGGTATAAACTCCCAGTAAAGGAAGGTTTGATCCTGCAGAAGCTTGCATTCATTTGAAAAAGCACCCACTGAAATCTCATAGCATCATATATGATAGGATAGAAAATTGAAACCACTGTTTGAATTAAAATTTTGGGAGCAGTGTTGGAGAAATATGAAAACATTATATATATAGAGAAGCATTTGCCATGAGTAACGACAGCTCATAGAGAACAACAGGGTAGAATATTAAATTGGTCTTAATTTCCACGATGATTAATATGGATGCTCTAGAAATGTCTGGTATTTTCCAGCTTTCTCTGAGCACAACAGGGTGAAAAAAGCAGCCCCACTGTGAGAATTTCAAATCTGCCTAAATGATATGAATGGCCTTTTTACATCAATATGAATAAAGGCAAGTTGCTCAACTACCAATTGTCTGATACCTTTAGGTGAAATATGGCCAAAATGAAAGGAGTTTTTTCAATATCTGTTTGTTCCCAGGTTCTTTGCATACACATTAGGATGCTGTGCCGATTTTTTGCTGGGATAGAGTTCATTTTCTTCATAGTAGCTGGTAGGGGGATGTATTTTGGATTTGTGCTGGAAACAGTGATGATAATACATGGGTGGTTTAGTCACTGCTGAACAGAGTTTACACAGATTCAAGGCCTTTTCTGCTCCTCACACCAGCCCACCAATGAGTAAACTGGAGGTGCACAAGAATTTGGGAGGGAACATAGCCAGGAAAACCGACTCCAACTGACCAAAGAAGTGTTCCATACCTTGTGAAGTCGTGCTCAGTGTATAAAGCTGGGGGAAGAAGAAGAAAGTGGGAGGATGTTCAGAGTGATGGTGTTTTGTCTTCCCAAGTAACCATTATGCATGATGGAGCCCTGTTTTCTTGGAGATGACTGAATACCTGATAGTGTTCTTCCCTGCTAATGGGAACTAGTGAATTAATTCCTTGTTTTGCTTTGCTTTTGTGTGCAGCTTTTGATTTATTTATTAAACTGTCTTTATCTCAACCCACAAGTTTTCTCACTTTTTCTCTTTGTTCTTCTCCCCATTTCACTGGGGGAGAGTGAGAGAGCAGCTGTGTTGTGCTTGGTTGCCAACTGGAGTTAAACCATGACAAATACAAAATGTACATTGGAGATACGAAGCCAAACAATGGGGAAGTGCTAGGCTCATTTTACCTACTGAGGCTGTTGCAAAAAAATGAGAGCTCTCCTGTAGCAACCTCTGACCGTTTCCTCAGGATATGTATTAGGAAAAAAAGTAAACTTTCCAGTGTTCCAGAGCAAACTGGGTAGCATCATTAAGATTTTGTTACCTTTGTCAGCACATCGATCTGGACAACTACTTATCTTGCTTATGTCTACAGTTGAGCCTGGCTGATAAGTAATTACAAAATCATTATTGTTGGGGGGGGGGGAAATAAAAGACTTTCTTTGCAAAAGCCAAGGAGATGGAGAACAAAGGCTAAAGGAGCTGATATGTGTATGAATGCACATGTACATAGTTATTTAGACCTCTGTGAAGACGAAAGAAATGAAGTAGAAAGTATGGTATTAAATGCAGATGGTAATAGTGAGGGGTGATAAAGGATTCTGCAAAGACAAGGAAGCAGTACCACGGCAAGGAATCGGGCAGTGTCACATAAAGTTAAATCACTGTTATAGTGGAAGAATTATGAACAAGAAAATAGCTCAGGGCAGATTTCACTGAATCCCAGGAAAGAATATGGTGATGAAATTGGCAGATAAATTGTCCACGGTCCTCAAACAAATCAGAGTTTTTCCTGTAAAAGTATAGATATATTTTTTTTCTAAGTTTCTTTATGTCATAACTATATGATTGTCTACAAAATAAGTTCATATCTTATTATACATAATATATACTTGCAATTTATCACTTCCTTCTCAATGACTGTTGTCAGAATACTTTCTAAATATCGTTTAATTAAAAGTTTTCACATATTTCTCTTTTATCTTAAGATAGCTTTGCATTTATGTTTCTAGGTGAAGAGTTTTTGACAATTAATTGTGTATGAACTATCCATGTGATTTTTTTTTAATGTGGTGATTATTAATCTTTTCCCTAGATACTTTTCAACAATTTTTATTATTTGCTTTGAATAAAAACCGTATTTTTTGGGATTTCCTATTTTCTTTTCAGAATATATGTTTAGATAAAGAATTGGACCAAATAATTTATATATATATATATATATATATATGATGGCTATCGTTAATATAAAGTTATTCATAAATTATTGAGCCAAAATAATTCATTAGGTAAACTTTGCCAGACAGGATTTACTGGGGATATTTTCTTTCAAAATTCTATTGAGTGTCCTTGAGATGGAATAGAAATGCATTTCCAGCATGCACTAGTTTAGTGTCTATTTCATTGCTAAGGTGCCTAAAAGACATGAAAAATAAGTGAGAATCTATGGGCAAATCTCTCCTCTCAGATGGTTTAAGTGAGAGAAATGTTAAATGTGCCTTGATTTCTTCAGGTATGACAATGTTACCTGTGTCTTGAAGTGGTTTGGATGCTTATTTTATAAGTCAAATAGACCCTGAAGGAAGCAATATGTCTGTATTATTGTCCTTATAATAGCTCATCATCTTATAATGCCCGCTCCTAACATAGGCTGATTCAGACTCTGGAAAATATCATCCGTTTTTATCTTTCATCTATAAAGTCATATCACTAATGGCAACTGCACCTCAGAATACCAGATTTCAGTGGCTCACATTGGTGGAACAGCTGGATGGAATAGAGAGAGAGGGCTTCAGGAAACTACAGGTGCCATCTGCTGTACTTTGTGGAGAGCTGGAAAGATTTTTCTCCCATTTGACAATGACATACATAAAATGCATGGCAGCGCAGCTTGAAAAAAGCTAGGTCATGCCCTTGCTCTGTATTTATCTCCACACATGTCTTGAAGCCATTAATAAAGACAGCAGTGACAGAATTCCTGCTGAGTAGGCAGCTGTAGGCAGAGCCCAGCACAGTAAACTAAGCTGGGCATTTAACACTGGGCTAAAAAGTTCTAGACATGTTTTGGCCATACCATTGGATACAGAAAGTGCAAAAATCAGCTTTTCGTAGTGGAATGGAAAAAACCCTTCAAGCAGTTGAGGAACTGAGCAGGCTCCTGCCATGATGGCTCTTTGTTTCCAAAACCCATTCATCACTATCACAGATGGGGATAAGCCAGTTTTAGTGCTTCATTCCTGCCTGTGTCTAGTGGCATCAGACATTTTTTCATGACTCAAAAATTTATGTGCTATTTAAAGTAGGACAGACAGTGCATATGTGATGGATAACCATGTTAATTGATAGAATAGCTCAGCTGAGGAGTCAGTAGAGTCAAACTTCACATTAACCTCAGTCTGGCTCAAGAATATCAAACACCTATCAAAGCAGCAGAAGCCAGAGGCTGCCTGTTATAAGTAAAGTTGTAGAGCATGTTGAGATTAAATCAGTGATTTGAACCCTATTATGCCTTAACCTGTCCTTGCTACATCGTTTGTAAAAAGTGCTTCTTCTTAACAAGAGTTCCTGTCACATTACCTAGCTTGAATTTTCACATAAAGATGAATAGTGAAAGTACCAATATGGATGACAAGGAGTCTTTTAAAGATGAATATTCCATATCAGGCATGACAGTTCATCTTACAGAAATATTTCTAAAAGTATTAAAATTGACATATCCATAGGTCATATTAAGAAATGCTAATTTAGAACAAAGCTATCTCCATCTGAACCACAGTTTTGAATAATGTTAATTAAAATGTCTTAGGAAACTTGTACAACCTAAACTCAAAAATGAAAGGTGTGGGGTTTTTTGTGTTTAATTAGGCACAGCAGCAATCCAGAGACTACACAGAATAAAATAAATAAATGAATAAAAATATCTTGTAAATGTTATTAAAAAATAGTTTGGATTTATGTGACCAATTTATTCTATGTCTTTCAAAATNACAATTAATTGTGTATGAACTATCCATGTGATTTTTTTTTAATGTGGTGATTATTAATCTTTTCCCTAGATACTTTTCAACAATTTTTATTATTTGCTTTGAATAAAAACCGTATTTTTTGGGATTTCCTATTTTCTTTTCAGAATATATGTTTAGATAAAGAATTGGACCAAATAATTTTTATATATATATATATATATATATGATGGCTATCGTTAATATAAAGTTATTCATAAATTATTGAGCCAAAATAATTCATTAGGTAAACTTTGCCAGACAGGATTTACTGGGGATATTTTCTTTCAAAATTCTATTGAGTGTCCTTGAGATGGAATAGAAATGCATTTCCAGCATGCACTAGTTTAGTGTCTATTTCATTGCTAAGGTGCCTAAAAGACATGAAAAATAAGTGAGAATCTATGGGCAAATCTCTCCTCTCAGATGGTTTAAGTGAGAGAAATGTTAAATGTGCCTTGATTTCTTCAGGTATGACAATGTTACCTGTGTCTTGAAGTGGTTTGGATGCTTATTTTATAAGTCAAATAGACCCTGAAGGAAGCAATATGTCTGTATTATTGTCCTTATAATAGCTCATCATCTTATAATGCCCGCTCCTAACATAGGCTGATTCAGACTCTGGAAAATATCATCCGTTTTTATCTTTCATCTATAAAGTCATATCACTAATGGCAACTGCACCTCAGAATACCAGATTTCAGTGGCTCACATTGGTGGAACAGCTGGATGGAATAGAGAGAGAGGGCTTCAGGAAACTACAGGTGCCATCTGCTGTACTTTGTGGAGAGCTGGAAAGATTTTTCTCCCATTTGACAATGACATACATAAAATGCATGGCAGCGCAGCTTGAAAAAAGCTAGGTCATGCCCTTGCTCTGTATTTATCTCCACACATGTCTTGAAGCCATTAATAAAGACAGCAGTGACAGAATTCCTGCTGAGTAGGCAGCTGTAGGCAGAGCCCAGCACAGTAAACTAAGCTGGGCATTTAACACTGGGCTAAAAAGTTCTAGACATGTTTTGGCCATACCATTGGATACAGAAAGTGCAAAAATCAGCTTTTCGTAGTGGAATGGAAAAAACCCTTCAAGCAGTTGAGGAACTGAGCAGGCTCCTGCCATGATGGCTCTTTGTTTCCAAAACCCATTCATCACTATCACAGATGGGGATAAGCCAGTTTTAGTGCTTCATTCCTGCCTGTGTCTAGTGGCATCAGACATTTTTTCATGACTCAAAAATTTATGTGCTATTTAAAGTAGGACAGACAGTGCATATGTGATGGATAACCATGTTAATTGATAGAATAGCTCAGCTGAGGAGTCAGTAGAGTCAAACTTCACATTAACCTCAGTCTGGCTCAAGAATATCAAACACCTATCAAAGCAGCAGAAGCCAGAGGCTGCCTGTTATAAGTAAAGTTGTAGAGCATGTTGAGATTAAATCAGTGATTTGAACCCTATTATGCCTTAACCTGTCCTTGCTACATCGTTTGTAAAAAGTGCTTCTTCTTAACAAGAGTTCCTGTCACATTACCTAGCTTGAATTTTCACATAAAGATGAATAGTGAAAGTACCAATATGGATGACAAGGAGTCTTTTAAAGATGAATATTCCATATCAGGCATGACAGTTCATCTTACAGAAATATTTCTAAAAGTATTAAAATTGACATATCCATAGGTCATATTAAGAAATGCTAATTTAGAACAAAGCTATCTCCATCTGAACCACAGTTTTGAATAATGTTAATTAAAATGTCTTAGGAAACTTGTACAACCTAAACTCAAAAATGAAAGGTGTGGGGTTTTTTGTGTTTAATTAGGCACAGCAGCAATCCAGAGACTACACAGAATAAAATAAATAAATGAATAAAAATATCTTGTAAATGTTATTAAAAAATAGTTTGGATTTATGTGACCAATTTATTCTATGTCTTTCAAAATGTCGTATTTGATGTAAATAAACATAGCAAATCTACAGAGAATAATCCTCAAGATGTGAAAGACTTGTCCAAAGAAATAAAGAAAAAAATTTAGAAACAGGGTTAATTTTGTGGGTTTTTTTGATAGATACATTAGAAGTGTGAACACATCTTCACTTTTTATAAAAGTAGAAGTTAGAAAATAGTAAATAGATGGCCAAAGAGACGATAATAGCAAGTGTGATACTTTTTTTAAAAATGTGTTTTCAAATAACAAACCAAAATGTGTTAAAGATTCATCTTCTTTCTTGTTTTAATTTTATGCAATACAAAATAATTAGGATGCTTCTCCGAAGATCCCTTACCTCTTGAAGATCTACTTACTGTGGCTAAACTAGTTTTACTTTGCCCCGTTCCCCCTTCCATTAAGACCACATGGAAACCCTTTTCTCCTAGTGCACAGGTAGAAATGAGAAGATCTGACTGCATTATCTCCCAGTATGTACCTTAAACGACTGGTTCATCTTTTTTTTTTTTTTTTTTTAGAAAGAGAGTACCTGTTTAGTTGAAACGAATACAGAGAGGCTGGCAAAGAACTATTAAAAATGAAAAAATAAACTTATTCTAACTTTACATTAGAAAGAAAAGTGGACACAAGAGATCAGGACAATAATAAAGTTGAAGTCTACTGGGCTGGATAAAGTTTCAAGTAATGTAAGATTATGAGTGCTAATAAAGAATTCCCAGAGATGACTGAGAACCAAGCTAAGGAATGACTAAAGAATTCAAGAAAACAAATGGGCATTTTAAGGATTAATTTAATTACTCAGACAATATTTTTTATAAACTTAAGCTCATGTTACAAAATTTCTATCTAAAATGTACACAAATAATTACTGTATGTCACATTCTTGCAATGTGTATTTACCACACTGAGGTCAATGTGGGTATGTCAAGGACAAATCAGGCCTTAAAAGTATATCCAGTTTGTCAGGGCTAGGGTAAAATCCTATTTTAGAGTATTTATATTAAGCTAGAACGTATTCCATCACTCATAAATCAGTCTTGAGTGCATACCAAATTTATCAGAGCTAGGGTAAGTTCTAGGATTATGGCACTTATATTAAACCTAAAATATACCTCATCACTCAGACTAGATATATTACCAAGGCATAATCCATCCCTCATAGAGCTTCATCAGCTTCAGGGGGTTTACTGACCGTGAATGAATTTGGCCCAATGCTCTTACTAATTCAAATGTTAATAATCAATTGTTTCTTAAGAGGTACAGCTGAGAAAGTGACCTGTTTTTCTGTCAGACTGATGTTGAATGATGTCATTTAAGCAGAAGCAACTACTGTGCTCATCCAGAATCAGAACAACTTTTTGGATTAAAAGAACTCCAATTAATAGCTCTAATCCAACAACTTCAAATTAAATAGTCTTTCAGATTATTTTCCGGTACCTCATAATGAACTCCAGTTTAAGATATGAAAAGTGAAATGTGATTATTATTTTTATTCCAAATAAATATAAATATTTATTGTATTGGTATGCTTGTAAAAATAACAGTAACAATGAAAAGGTAACAATTCAGGCCATATTCAGTTGGGCTCAGCTACTTTCTTATCAAAGAGCAAAGCAAGCAAACTAATGAATGAATTACCCATTAAGTAACTGGATTTTCTCATCTTAAGCAGTATAGCAGTTTTCTAAGTTTAGAAACACTTAGAAGTCATCTTCCTGATATGTTTTATATAGCAGAACCAACCTTAAAATGTCAGCACCATTTTTTTTATGTGGGGAGTTGGTTTGGTTTGCTTTTTGCTCTTCTGTTCAGAACTTTATCAGTGTGATCTACTAAGTGGCCTTCCAGCAAGATATTCCCCTACTTGGGTTGTGCTGTATTTTCCTCATGGGTAGGAAGAGTTATTCTAGTTTATTCCACCCACCCACCCCTCCCAAGGTGAAAAAAAAGGGAAGAACATGAGAGAAGCTAGAATGCACCATGATGACAGAAAAAGGAAAGAACAGTATATTTCTGGAAGAGTTCACTGGGTGTGAAAAAAACTGTATGATCGGAGGCAAGCCTTACGTATTCAGAATTTAGGGGCATAGCTCAAGGATATTTTTTCTTAAAAACTATGACTGTGTTTATTTAATTTTTGGCCATACCATAAGTACACAGAATGTGTCATAGTACATAACCTTATTTCAATAATGTAAGCTTGAAGATAATTAAAGGTATATCTTGAAGCCACAGATATCAGAAACTGAGTTCCCATGGATTTCTCCAAAAGTAGGATTGGAAATGCTTAACAAACAAGCTTTGCTTGCAGTGAGTAAGTAAATAGTTGTAATGAAAGTCCAGGACACTCCAATTGTTTTGATTTACGAAATCAGGGAGCAAAATAATATAAGAAAAAATACGTCTGAGGAGATTTAATGAGAAGATTCTGTCATCTAAAAATCTGTTATGTAAAGGTAGGAATAAGTCAGTGAAGAACCATAAACTCGTTTAAAGATTTTTTTATGAGAAATCAAGTCTGGTACACAGGAAAAAATAAAAAAAAAAAAAATAGAAACACTTGAAACAAAAAAGGAGGAATGTTAATTGGGGAGTTGTGTAGGCATAAAGACTATTTTTAATTGAGCAGATTATCTAGCTTTTTGGTTCACAAATCTGTGAACTCGTGAGTCCAAAGTTGAAATGAAATAACAGACTACAACCTGCATGCGATCTGCAGAAATTTCTGAGTTTTAAGTCAGTTGTGTTAACCAACACAGCAGTATAAATACGTTACACAGATAACCTAGCTACACTGTGATTAAGAAACATAGTTTATCTTCCCATACTTATTTCTCATATCCTAGACCTTGATAACCTGGATAACTGCACTGAGTTTAGCTGGGATGGAGTTAACTGTCCTTAGAGAAGACCATGCAGTGCCGTGCTTTGCATTTGTGGCTAGAATGGTGTTGACAACACTCAGTGTTTGAGCTATTGAGGATGAAATCCTACACAGCATCAAGCCTGTCTCTCCAACCCATCCTACTCCCTGAAAGAGCTGTAGACTGGGTGTAGGAAAGGGGTTGGAATGGGGCACAGCCAGAACAGATGACCCAAACTGACCGAAGGGGTGTCCTATACCATATGACATTGTGCTTAGCAATAGAAGCTGAAGGAAAGGAGGAGGATGTGGGGACATTTGTAGTTATGGCATTTGTCTTCCCACACAACCAGTACGCTAAACCCCTGCTTTACAAGAAGTGGCTGGACACGTGCCTGTCAACGGGGACTAGTTTTTGCTTTGCTTCTGTGTGCATTTTTTGCTTTTCTTATTAAACTACCTGTATCTCAACCCACAAGTTTTTCAATCTTATTTTCTCCTGGTGTCCTGTTGAGGAGGGGAAGTGAGAGAGCAATTAGGTGGGGTCTGGCAGCCAGATAAGGTCAACCCATCGCCACAACATTCCCACTTGGATTCATAGAGAGGATAAAATAGGCATACATAACAAGAAAATAAATACTGATCAGCTACTATCTTAATTAATATTTAAGAAAAGGATAAAAATTGGTACTTGTAAACATCTGAAAAAGTCTGTGAAATAAATTAAACCATGAAGCATGAAAGTGTGTACACAACTAATTAGGGCAGATGAGGAAACATTTACAAAATCTGAACAGAAAAAAATATATTATGGAAAACAGATGGAATTAGAAAAATTAACAAAACTCACAAAACCACCAATAATTACTGTTGACTACTTTAAACTGAAGGTATATCAAAATGAAAAACAGACATAATAAGTAAATAAGTAAATCAGTAAAAGAGAATTACTGTTTCTGGTAGACATTATTACATAAAAAAGAATTGTTCGGAGTCAGTAAAAAATGTAATATCTATATTATTAAGTGCTTATCTGGTAAAAAGATAAGTAATATAGTAACATATCATTGCACTCCATTTTGAGAATGCCTTTCCTAGAGGATTTTCAGAATTATTTATTACAAATAAAACTGTTCCATTACAGTAAAAAAGAAACTGCTTGTTACAGTGAGAGGTTACAATTATCACCACCTTGCATTAGAGATGACAGTTTTGCTCACAACGTTGTTCACAATTTGATGTTCAATGAGTTCAATAGCACATGTCAACAGTAAAATAATTGTTTTAGGTTTACCTCCCCTGAAAAATACCACGATCATGTTTTCCTCTATATTTTAAAAAGTACTATAGATTATGATACTTGCTAATAAGTACAGTAAAATGAAAATCACTTGTAAAAAAAAAAAATCACTTTTGATAAAAACTTATGAGATTCAGTGTTTGCGAATTAACATGGAAGCCAGAAGCTAACATTTTAACCTGCTGGAAGACTCCAGGAGGAAGGAAAACTCCAGGAGGAAAAATAATATAGTCATCATTCTTCATTTTAAGTCAAATATACAACCTCAGGGTAACAAGCAGGGATTACTGCTTGCCTGAGGAAAAAAACCCAAACAACTAACATGTTAAATGCTATCTCACCAATCACAAGACATTATTGAAAATATCACTGCAATATGGAGAACACATTGCAGTTCTAGCTGTGGAATTTTGAAGGGAGAGAAAAAGCTAATTCTTGTCCTCTTCTGTAAATACATCAGGGAAAAGTAGAAATAAAGCCCCAGCAGTATAAGTTAGTACATACAAGGAATTTGATTTCCACAGAAAGATGTGAGAAGTTGAGTCTGAAAAAATCTTAGTAGAAAATGAGTAGAGGGAAACTGTATTGTCAAAGAATTCAGAGTTATTAAGTACAACCAATTTTTTCTTTATGCTTGCACAGTCTCCACAGAAACCACTAAAGGAAGGAAAGGTTAAAAAAAAAAAAAGTGCCTACAGCCTTATTAAAATATTTGCATTCAAACTACTCAGCATTTACAGAAAACTTGAAACTTTCTCTGTTGTCATTATGGCAATATGTAAATATAACAGCTTAAATGTAGTCTCACTTTCTAACGCATGGTAATTTGCATGAAATAACTTTGAAAGCAGTTTGCTCAGTACCCTTCTCAACAAGATAGAAGCAGATTTTCACTGTGAAATGGAAGCACTACAAGTGAATAAAAAGCGATTTCTCAGCTCTGCCACTTTCATCCACAAAATGGAGTGTATATGTCTATATGTACAAGGGCCTTCAGGTATGCATACGTAGCTGTCTCTGGAAGGTTTTCTATCATATTCAATATTTTTCTGCCTTTTTTTTTTTTTTTGGCTTTGACGTAGGTTTTTTCACGGAACCTATTCCCTTTCCGGTTTAGACTTAAGTAAGTTATTGAAGGGAATCAACTGAAAACCACTGCATTGCACCCAACTAGATAACAGAGATATGGTGTCTGAAAGCTTCAATGGATTCCTGATTTAATGCACTAAGTCTAGCAAACTATTGAACACAGGTTATTCAGCATCTCTGCTCTTCTCAGTGTTGACAATCAAAAGTACTTTATGCTAACAGAATTTTCCATTATTTTTAAAAATAATACATAGCTGTAGATACAACAGGTTTTAGGTACCCAGCTATTGTATTAAAAAGCACATTGTTCTTAGTACATACAAGAATGCAAACAAAAATATGATATATTATTCCCTCTATATTACATATTATCTTTTATATCCTATTTAATGTATTTCCACACCTGGAAAGATATCCGACAGATAAAGACAAGGAGCTTTCTGCAGAGCTCCAAGGGTTAATTTGTTACAAAATTTATTAACACAAGCAATAAAACATTTTGTAAAATAAGCCTCTTTTTTTTTTTTTCCCTGCTGAAGCAAATTGTTCAAACTAAGGTGTTCTTCAAGGTCACAGAATTAAAAGCTTGCTTTTTTTGAGTCTTCATATATCTAAAGAGAAAAATGCTAAGAAAATCCCTAAAGGAAATAATTACTTTGATAAACAACCTTTATTGAATATAGTTGGGCAGTGTTTCTTCAGGGTCATCGCATTTGAGGTATTTTTCAATTGAATTAGTTAAAGCCCTGTTAAAACCACCTTTCTTTATTTTTCAGCCAAGTAATTTGCTGTCCAGCACAAAATTGAGTATAAAACAGAATCAATTTGTCTGACAGTGAAATCATCAAAACTCATAATTAATTGAGAAACTTTAGTTTTATTTATCTTAAGTACAGGACACGATGGGCATGGTGTACTAAATTAGGTAGGTAACACATTTCCAGAAACTTTGACTCGCAGTTGAGCCAGATCATAATGAAAAAGGTTTTTTTTTGACGTCCTTGGACACTGTTTGGACATATTTGTGCCCTTTTTTTTACATCCAGGGACACAGACATCATAATTTTTAGGCACTATTTGGAAAGTCAGATGTCTGTGCTCATATTAAGTATAGCTTAACTAGAAGCACTTGAAGGCCACTGCTGTAGCAGTCAAGAGAATTCACTTAATGGTATGAAGAATCTGTCTCTGAATAACGGAGCTTTTGCAGCCTGGGCAGCTTGGGACCCCATAGTCAGTGTATTTCATTGTATGTGTGTGTGTATACATATATATATGTGTGTATATGCATGTATATATGGCATGGAATTTAAATTTAAATTAAAATTAATATAAATGCAACTTTAATTCACATGTACAGTTATTAACAAAATGCTGAGTATTATTTAAATATATTTATTGTCATATATTTTTAATATAAATATAGGCAAACTGAGCATGAGATATGGTGATTAATGTAACGACTAATAGATTAATTATTTGTGAATTTAAAGACAGTCATTTCAAAATAGAAAAAAATTTACCTCTCGAAACATGTTTGAAAGAATAAAATATTTCAACATCCAGTGTAGTTTGTGTGTACTAACACTGTATATAAATACAGTCAAGACATGAACAAATCCTTACAAATTCTGTCCTCAAAACAGGGTGTTAACAAACATGGACCAAATCTGGCTGTATCATAGCAGTCTTACTGTGATCTGGTTTGTCCTGACGTAAAATCAATACGTCTGTCTCATACAATTTGGGATTTTTTTCCTATGCACCAGAAATCACGAAGGATTGACTAAAAGTCTTTTTGGTTTCTGCCTAAAAGACAGGATATACACAAGGACTTGCACTTAAATTGTAAAGATAATACTAAATAAATAAATACTAAAAATCATACCAGTCAGAAAGAGAAGAGAAAATACTTTTCAAGAAATGAAAAAAGTACTGGATAAAAATGTTCAGTGGAAACTCTTACAATCTGTGATTAAACACTAAAACCCACTTTGTTAAAGTAATACGTAAGATTGAAATAAATCTTGATCACTTTTGTTGCGTCATGTAATGAATGCTCTAATCTCATGTTCTAAAGTTTTTGTTAGCTATAGGCAGAAGTAATTTCTCCTTCTCACATGAAAGCATTTGACATCTAGTTTTGCAAAATGTTTCTAGTCTCCGAATTGCAGGATTTTGATCAGACTTAGAAGCAAGCTCATGATGAGGGAATATTTGTGCTGCCAGTCATGATAAAAATGTGTTGCTTTTCTGGTTACTGTATCTCATTTGCACATTTAAGGTTAAAAAGGTGATCCAGATGTGGTATAAGAAAGGAATTTTCCCCAGTTTAAGTTGTGAATGCCCCCCTTTTTTCCTCTGGAGCATAACACTGACCTTTCTTGTAAGAAAGTTCATATTTTTCCTAGGGTCTTCTGGCAAGGAGATGAAGGGCTTTCCCAAAATATATAAGTAATTAATAGCTATTAAAGTCTGGACCTGAAATTTGGAATCAAGAAAGAATCCCTTTGTGACAACAGCATATTTTGTCGGTTTTTGTCTTGAGAAATTCTACCAAAATTTAGCTAATTTAAATCCTTTTGAAAAATCCCTGCTCATCAGCTGCACCGAGAACTGACATTTTACATTTCAGCAGCTGTAAGAGTTCAGCAGCTCTTAAGAGTTACATATTTGACTCATGATAAAAAACAGAATGGGATCTATTCAGTTCAGGGCTTCTGGGGCTGTTTGAAATGTAAGACTATAAACAGCAAGCTTATACTATGGAGGGAGAGAGTTCCTGAAGGAATTAATCTGTTTCATTATCATAGGAGACTGGGCAGAATATAGAAGACAAATTGGATAAGGAGGCTCAGAAAGGACATGGGAACTGTGGAGGAATATTGACAAGCTTTACAAGGCAAAAGGGGTAAGAGGGGCAGGTAAATACAGTGTGGACTTTGGGGGAAGAAACAAGGACTTGAAAGTTGTGAGAAGATCTTGGTTACCAGAGAACACAAACTGGGAATGAGAATGCCATTCCAGCGTGGTAAAATGGTGTTTTCAAACAACCCGGGGATAATCCACCTGAAACTGGAAGTGTTCCAAGTCAGGCTGGAAGAGGCTTTGAGCAACCTGATCTAGTGGAAGATGTCCCTGCCAATGGTGAAGGGTTGTACTAGATGATCTTTAAAGAGGTCCCTTCCAACCCAAACCATTCTGTGTTTCTATGATTCTATGAAGTAAGTGTTTTAGAACTGCTGAAGTAGGTAGAATGGACAGGTAAAAGAAGAGGAAATACAGCTAGACAGCATCAGCCTGGAGAAGACTGAAAGGGGAAAAAAAATGAGTGAAGAGCAGTCAGTTTATGCTTTTTTAAAAGTAAAATTCATAGTTTCTGAGTCTGGTCCTTTCTCTTATATAGTAGAAAATTTACAAACACATGTACCTCAGGAATGAGTGTTGGAAATCGTTAGTTCTTATCACATCATTCATTGGATATGGTATGGAGCTGTGTGATATTGTTTAATCCATTAGCTTCAGGGATCTAGAAGATCTATAGACTGTGGTGATAGTTTTGAAAACTTAAATAATGGAAGTTCAGTCTTTTTGAAAAATTTTCTCTAGCTAGGGAAATCACAGCCAGAGAAGCATGAACAAGTGTATTTACATCTGTTCAAAATATTTGTAAAGAAGAACACTTTTAAAGTTGATACATTAAGCACTTGAAAGTTATAAAATGTCTGACTGTGAGTTGCCTGTGCTTCATATGACCTGACCTCACTTCCACCGTTTTGGCAGTATGGTTTACAATTAATCACAGTGACATTCCAGACAGGCCTTGTGCTTTCAAAGAAAGCTTGGGAGATATAAAAAATGAAGACTATAACCTCAGTTCCATAACACATACACTATATATCAAAAGCATTGAAGTTAGCGCCATATAGAACAATACAAAATACTACAAGTGAAACAAGGGAAAATTACACATGTAGGAAATGCAGTTCTTTCAATTAACCATGTACAACAGTCAGTAACCTCTGTCTCCTCTGCAAGGTCACTACGAGCTTTGCATACCTGACTACAGTATGAGAACAGCTACCACAGTTGGGAGGGCAAGGAAAGTAGCTACGGTGGTAGGGACAGAGATTGCATTCAGTACATAGCACTAATTGAGGACTGTGTTCAGTAATGGATTTGCTGTATTTCCATACCCACAGCTTTTGTTTCATTAAGACAGCCAGAGTATAAACCTTTTGTCATCTGACGAGAGAAAAATATTGGCTCTCATTTCAAGAAAATGCTTAATTATGCACTAATTTTGAGTATGTGGGAAAGTTCTCTGAATTTAAATGCCTGCCCTGTGGAACTGAGTCTTAATAAGAGGGCAGCTGAGAATGAAGGTAGTTTTCCACACATTTCAAGGGCAATCAGGCAACACACATAGGTTATATATAGGCAGGCTTGAAAACTATTCAAAGTAATAACATTTACAAACACTTCCATAAAAATATTTCTGCATTCTTTACTTTTAGTGGAATTAAATTATTTTAATTTTAGATGCATAAAATCTAGACATTTAATACACATCATTCAAAAATACCTTTCTAGACAGCAGAGGAAGACATCTTCAGGGAGAAACTGATCTTAAAAAAACTGTATAAATGTCATTTTAGCCTTGATTAAACACATAGACTTCAGGTGTCAAAAATGAGACTATATGAACCCTATCTTTAATGTCCACAAAGATCACCAAGGGTGGACCTATGCCTTACATATAGGCTCTGTAAGATGACATTAAATCTGCCAAATCTGGAACTGTAAATCTGGTACACTGATGTTCATATTGTTTAGCATAAATTCAGTGCAGCTCGAGATTATAAACTGGGTATGCAGGATCACACAAGCCTGAATTTTTACCTGATAAACACTATCTGCATGGTAAGACTTCCTGCCTGACTGATGGTGAAATACAGATGAAATAATCCCGATTGCTGTAAGGGTTACTGACTTCGGTCAACACATGCAGTGATGTATGGGTTTGCAATTCCTCCTGGCTGCAGCTCAGTGATTTGTAGAACTGCACATAGGGACATGCCAAAATTCTGGCACCTCTTCCTTCAGTCTTGTTCAATCAGAATGAAACATACACAAAGTATACAACTCTTAAAAAAAAAAAAAAAGTTTCAGCTCCTTTCGTCTTCCCTCCTTGTTATGTTTTTTCTTCATTTCTCTTATGTCCTATACTACCTCATTATTGCATCAATTTGGCTCCCTGCCACTGCTGAACCATGTATTACACTTTTAAAAGAACCTGATAGTTACTGCTTTGGTTGGATGAAGCTAATATCAGCAGATAATAGCACTGAAGAAACTGTGAAAATGGTTCTCTAACTAAATCCCAAAGGGAGCAGAGGGAGAAAAGGGATATTTACAGGTAAAAACTGGTAGTATAGAAATACATGGCTAGTATAATTTTGTTTTGTTAAATAGCTATGGGGAAAAAAGAAAAATAAATATATATGGCTATCATATAAATAAATCAGTCACTAATGACCATGGCACATGCATGGTCATAAAGATCCAGATGTTCAAATCAGACTTTTCTGCGCATTTTGTTTCTCATTGTAGCAACTTGAACTCACCAGTCCTAATTTAATATCAGTGTATTTTATGTGAGTAGCACCATGAAACACACAAAGAGGGAAAACTCAATTCAAGCCAACAGGTCTGTGTTTAATATAGCTTTTAGACTTATTGCACTTATTCTCTCGCTTTTCCATTAAATGGCTAGTACAAAAAGAACAGACTAACGGCCTGTATTTATAGAAAAGCAAACAAAACCAACAAATATCTGTTTGTATATACATACCTAATCATAATTATAACCCCTAGTTTATTAGAGGTAGGATTGAATAAATATACTCCATCAAGTGCTTTCTAGATCTGGATTAGCTTTCGTAAATCATGACTCTGGCTTATTAAACACTGTACAGAGATCTGCAAAGGCATAGTAGCTTCTATTTAAAACAGTTAATGATCTTAGTTTAATGTGAGAGTTAGCTGAAAACACATGAAGTAAAGGAGAAAGTAGAATGGGATAATTTTTGTGGTAATAAACACAGAGAGACAGACAGAGTGGTTATCATCTACTACTACCTAGAAAACCTATTCAGAAGACCTCATTCTGTCAAAAAATTTAGTTCAATAGTGCCAGTCACGGGAGATGGAAAATATTAACTTAGCATGTTAGCTTTACACTAGCAAGCATGAAAATCTTAAGAATATACGTATATACTTGGTTGCATTTCTGAATCCCTTTCTTCTTGAGTATCGGAAGGAAATAAGTCCAAAGCCATTTCCTCTGAAACACCTATATTAAGTGGTTTCCTAAGGAATCACAGAATCACAGAATGTTAGGGATTGGAAGGGACCTCAAAAGATCATCTAGCCCAATCCCCCTGCCAAAGCAGGACACCTAGATGAGGTTACACAGGAAGGCATCCAGGCGGGTTTTGAATGTCTCCAGAGAAGGAGACTCCACAACCTCCCTGGGCAGCCTGTTCCAGTGTTCCGTCACCCTCACTGAGAAGAAGTTTCTTCTCAAATTTAAGTGGAACCTCTTGTGTTCCAGCTTGAACCCATTACCCCTTGTCCTATCATTGTTTGCCACCGAGAAGAGCCTGGCTCCATCCTCGTGACACTCCCCCTTTATATATTTATAAACACTAATAAGGTCACCCCTCAGTCTCCTCTTCTCCAAACTAAAGAGACCCAGCTCCCTCAGCCTTTCCTCATAAGGGAGATGCTCCACTCCCTTAATCATCTTAGTTGCCCTACGCTGGACTCTCTCCAGCAGTTCCCTGTCCTTCTTGAACTGAGGGGCCCAGAACTGGACACAATATTCCAGATGTGGTCTCACCAGGGCAGAGTAGAGGGGAAGGAGGACCTCTCTCGATCTACTAACTACCCCCCTTCTAATACACCCCAGGATGCCATTAGCCTTCCTGGCCACAAGAGCACAGTGCTGGCTCATGGTCATCCTGCTGTCCACCAGGACCCGCAGGTCCCTTTCCTCTACACTGCTTTCTAACACGTCGCTCCCCAACCTATACTGGAACCTGGTGTTGTTCCTGCAATAGTTTAGTGAGTCATTATAAAACTCAGAATCACATTTATTAAATTTGAAGAGAATGTAGTATCAGGGGCTTACAGTGTCAAAGTATCTGATCAGTAGAAGAGGACAGAGAATAGCTAAAATGTGATAACAATATTAAAAAAACTAATTTTAAGAGTTTAAAAGAACAATGCTGTACAAAACATTTAACTTAGAAGGAAAATATTGCATGCAGATTATTGTTTGAACAATATGTTTGTTTGTTTGTTTTTTCATATTAAACATTAAAAATAAACTGAAATCTTCCATTGGAACACTGTATAATTTATTGAGCAGACTCTATCCCAATTGATTGGGGTGTGTTTGCAGCTCTGTAACAGCACCATGATCTAGATGATACAGGCAACATGTTCTAATAAGGCAGGGAAGCAGGGAACATTACTTTTCCTAAGAAACCAAAGCAACTTTCTAATGAGTAATTTAGACGAAGACTGACTCGCTGTCAAGGAGCAACTCTTAGTACAGCTACATTTTAAGAGAAAACTATGTGAATTTTTTTCCTTAAATTTCCTTAACTAACAGTACTAAAACTAAGAACAACACAGAATTATTGATAAAAATAGCAAAATACAAAAAACATATTTGGGTTTTTAAAATCAGAGCAAGTCCATATTTTAGTGTTTCAGACTATGAGAATAGAGTGCTGTGTTATCAATGTATTTCCCATCATTTGAATTCAGAGGAAAATAAACAAATATAGATTACTTGCTTTTTTCTTTTAAGATTGTTTAAAATTGTTGGCAATTTAAAAGATTGAGACTGATTACACAATTTACCTCAATGAAACTCTGAAACAGATCACCATTGGCTAGTTATATTTATAGAGTTTGAATTTCTCGGGTAAGATTTGATAAATGAGACAGAACAGTCATAGTAGCTGATTTTTATGAATGTTCTTATAGAACCATAGAATCATTTAGGTTGGGAAAGAATTTTAAGATCATCAAGTTCCATTGTAAACCAAACACTGCCAAGTCGTGAAAAACCCATGTTCCTAAGCAGCACAATTACTTGTCTTTTAGATACCTCCAAGGATGGTGAATCAACCACTTCCCTGGGCAGTTTGTTGCAATGCTTCATAATCCTTTCAACAAATATTTTTTTCCTAATATCCAGTCTAAACTTCCCTTGGCACAACATGAGGCCATTTTCTCTCTTCCATTTAAGTTATTTCACTAGTTCTATTTTTGTATTGTCATCTCTGGTGAGAGAAGGAAGGGAATGAGGGGAAGAAAACATTCTGCAGAACACGAATGATATAAACATATTTTATTTAGCTGCCAATAAGAGAAGACACATCTCATAGTTTAAGCACTCATACTAGTACTCCTTGGAACAAAAATAAATAGAAGTGGACCAGATTTATGCCACGATTATGTTGCAAAATATGTTTAATTTTACTATTTCTTTAATCTCCTTTCAAAATATGATATTGGTCTTAAAGCCTGGGTCCTTTAAAGAGGACCTCAGATAAAGATTCACAGGAATCGTGGTATCAGTCTCTATGATAGCAGAATTCACCTCCCTATTGATCTTGTTAATCAGATAGGTCTGGTTTGTGAGCTTAGACATTAGCAGAAAGTTTTAGTCAGCTGGTGAAGAAATATTACAATGACGAAAGCACAATTTAATCTTTCATGATACACTCTGGAAAAGGTGATCTTGCTGACATTGTTCTGCAGACCATGCTGTACCGGCAGAAACTCTTACATAATATGGGTAAAGGCACCACAGTATGTTGTAAAATGATTAAATTTTCAATCTTCAGAAAGATTTTTGATCAGTCTTATGCAATGCCATGAATGACAGCAACTAATCAAAGAATCTAAAGAATACTCTTCAGAACAAGAACATATTTTTCCTTTAATATGGTAAGGTTTTAGCTCATACTACAATTTCATTTCATAAGTATACAGCTAACAGTTTAAGGAATGTGAAGTACTGCAACACCTAGCTAGAAACTGAAGGTTAGCAGCTTGGAATAAATGCAAGACAAGAGTTAAATAATTGTTAAAACATTAATATTTACAATTGTAGGAAATATAATAGAAATATAATAGAAGTACTTTTCCTTTTTTTATAGAAGCAGTAATTCCTTGGCATACAAAACTAACAAAACATTAAAAACCAATAGGGTGTTTTGAAGTCCAGCATCAGTATTCTCTACTACTAAGCAACAGAAGTATTGTCAGTCAGGAAGATAAAGCAGCTGTAAGGACTGGAAAAGAAAAAACAACAACAACAACAACAACCCACAAAAAAACCAAAGAAAACCAAAACTGAAAAATTTGTAATGAAGAGTTAAGAATGAAAAGATGATTAAATGCTCCTTATTCATTCCTGTAGTTTATCTCTGCCTTATTCAGACTTTTTTTTTTTTTTTTAAAAAAAAAAAGCATCATCATTGGGATAAACATTCAGTGTGAGTAATTAAACCGGTTGCTGAGCTAGAGGAGGTTTCTTGGGAAGATTTAGGAAGCATAGAATATCTTAGAGCATACTTTGGAGTATGTTTGTTGTACAGTAATTGAGCAGGGCACATGTTCAGATGGAATTTTTTTCCTTGTCATATAGTCTTCTACCAGTTTGATATTAAACACGTCTTAGGATATACTAAAGGAATAATCACAGGAGTAATCGTAAGAATCATAGGAATAGGATAAGCTGTCTATCAATATAAACTTTGTACTTTACATTTTCTTCCTGAAGGTACATAAAAGCAAGGTAATTAAATCAAAAATACGGAATTCACAGAGTCAATTGATTGTATCATCACCTGCAGAACTCAAAACGTAGTCTGCCCAGTTTATCCTGCTTCAACGGGATTGAGATAAATAGATAATAGTGGGGAGCTGTTCTGTAAATATCTAAGGCTGGTGCAAAAAGGAATTACATTTTTTTTCATTGTTGAAATTTGTCATTGAATATTGAAATAAATTCTTGAATGAAAGCAGTTATGTTATACATCATTTTTAATGCACTTTTATCATTTTATATTTGGGGTTTTTTTGGTTACTGGTATTACTTGCTGTTTATTTTATATTCATTTTAGACAATGGGAATTATGTTAGACAAAAGCAAATTTCTTATTTGAGTTCAAAATGTGTTGTAAAACAGCAGAGATGACTCACAATATCGACAGCACATTTTGGACCAGGAACTGCTAACAAATGTACAGTGCAGTGACGGTTCAAGAAGTTTCACAAAGGAGATGAGAGCCTTGAAGATTAGGGGCATAGCGGCCAGTCGTCGGAAGCTGAAAATGAGCAACTGAGAGCAATCGTCAAAGCTGATTATCTCACAACTACATGAGAATCTGCCAAATAACTCAACATTGAATGTTCTACAGTCATTCAGCATTTGAAGCAAATTGGAAAGGTGAAAAAGCTTGGTAAGTGGGTGTCTCATAAGCTGACCAGTCTGCTGTTGAGATGATCCACTACAGCTTTCTGAATCCCAGTGAAACCATTCCATCTGAGAAGGATGCTCAGCAAATCGATGAGATGCACCGAAAAATGCAATGCCTGTACCCAGCATTGGTCAACAGAAAAGGCCAAATTCTTCTCCAGGACAACACCCAACTGCATGTCGCACACCCAACACTTCAAAAGTTGAACGAATTGAGCTATGAAGTTTTGCCTCATCCCCCATATTCACCTAACCTCTTGTCAACTGGCTACCACTTCTTCAAGCATTTTGCCAACTTCTTGCAGAGAAAACGCTTCCACAACAGCAGGATGCAGAAAATGTTCTCCAAGAGTTCACCGAATCCCAAAGCATGGATTTTTATGCTAGAGGAATAAAGAAACTGACTTCTCATTGGCAAAAATGTGTTGATTGTAATGGTTCTTATTTTGATTAATAAAGATGTGTTTGAGCCTAATTATAATGATTTAAAATTCACAGTCTACAACAGCAATTACTTTTGCACCAAATATATACGTTTAAATAAAATTATAAGTCTCCTGTTTGACAGGAAATAAAGCTTTAACAAATCTCACAGAACAGTGCAGTCAAGAGAGGCAGTGCTTAAGTTACCCTACAGGTTGATGTCAAGAAGATTAGAGAGTCAGAACACTCAGAGCAGATAAAAGAAACACAGTCATTTATTAAAAATAAAATCTAAACCCGTAAGTGATAGTAGTTAAAGCTTTTTTTTTAGTTGATCAGAATGAAGTTCCCTTAAAATCTGTACATTGTGTAGACAAACTAGATTTCATCTCTTTTGTGTAACGCTGCAAATAATTTAGTTTTGAGTTTAATTTCATTAAAATCTATGTCATATTTTTTCCATCAGGATTCAAAAGTATTTTCCCTTGACATTTTGTCATTTGTAATGTTATAGTTTTCTGTGGAAACTTTTGAATACACATTTCAAGTAAAAATTGGAAAAAATAAATTTTTGAAGGTTTTTTTTAAAAAGAAATTTGTTTTCCAAAAATCTTTAAATAAGCAGCTATTTCTCATTGCATTATTGAGAAAAAAAGGGATAATTTCCTATTTCAAAAGAAAAGTGCATTGTAAATAAAATTAAAACATAAGAATCTGAAAGATAATTATGACATAAAAGTGATTAATAAAAATCCAGTATTAAAAAAGTAGCTTAATAGAAGTGAAATGGTGATTTATTATCTACACGCTAATTAATTTTTATCTGTAATAGTGTAAGCTTTCTGAAATCAGGAGAACTAAGGTCAGATGAACAATCTCCAAAAAACGTAGTAGATGTCTGTGCTGAACTTATTTGGATGAAATGGCTGCCAAGCATGCTAATAAGAATTGCTCTATGTACAGTACTCCTTGTCCTGTGCAGCGGGGACTGATCATTCAGCATAATTCCAGAAAAACATAAAACAGTAATTTATCAATTGCCACAGAATAGTCTCCTTGAAGGGTCTCACTATAGCACTTAGTTTAAAAGCACTTTAAATGGTGGAATTGAAGGTGCCAGGTATTAGTGTCATTAGGGATGATCGCTCTGTGGGCCAAAAAAACGATATTAAAAATAAGCCAAATGGGTAGATAAAAAATCATTATGCGAAGTGAAATAGTGAAATAATGAACAGTGAAGTTGAGGCTTAGCTTCCCCTGGTCAGGAGCAACATAATGAGTGTGAGTTCAGGCTGGATTTTGAAGGTCATGTCCATGTTGTGGAAGTTTATTACTGCAGCTGGGTTAAGCTTTTGGCTACTAACCCACCACTCTTCAGAGAAGAAAAACTTTTCCAATGCATAGGGCATGCAAACATCATGAAACAGCAGATGCAATTCAACAGTCACAGGACTGTGCTTCAGTGAGTTTCAAACCTTTAAAGGATTTTTCTGCCTAAATATTTCTGCCCAAATATAACTAGGATTGAATATCACAACCCAGCCTTTTTTCTCTTAAAATAATTTATGGCTACCAAGAAAGTATGTCATCCTGTCTCAAGAGGGTTAGTAAGTGACACTTAGACATGTCTTCTTAACACAAAACTAAATTTTAAGGACTATTTGTCCTGAGGGCATGTTTTAGCATTCCATCTTAAACTAAATACACTAAATGAATAGAATCAGTAGATCATGTGGTCCAACCTTTTATGGGAAACAGTCTAGATGAGGCCACTGGGCACCTTGTTCAATCACAAACTTTGATTAAACTTTTTTTTTTTTTAGTTTACTAAGTTTAAGGCAGAAGAGATCACACTTATGATCTAGTCTGACCTTACTCCAGAATCAAGACCAAAGCATTCTCTAAATTGAACAGGTATTCTTGACCTAGATGATGGTTATTCTAATCTTCACCATAATGTAAGTTTTCAAGGAAGAGCTCACTATGAGTTTACAATGGTCTTGTCTTCATCAACATGCTCAGATTATAGCAAAATTCTCATTTTTCAGGCTTTTCACAAGCTACTCCTGGAAATGGTTAGAGAAAAAGTATTTGGTTTTCTTTTGACTGAATGAATTTATTAACTTCGACAAATATTTTTCATTGCATATATCTGTATTAAATATTTTCCTATACATATAATTCTACTGAGTTTACCCCATTTTTAGCTACTGTCATGGTTTAAATGCACCTGGCAACTAGGGCCCTGCAGCTGCTCACTCATCCCTCCTCCCCAGGTAGGATGCGGGACAGAACTGAAAGGGAAGGGATGAAACTCATGGGTTGAGATAAGAACAGTCTAATTAGACAGCAGCAGAAGAGAATAATAATAGTAATAATTATAGTAATAATAGTAGTAATAGTAATTTATATGTAGATATAGAAGTTATGCACAATGCAATTGCTTACAGACTCTGCTCCTATACAGCCAATTCCAGAAGACCAGAGACCCAGACAGTAGTGTACCCAGCAGCCAGTCAGCCCCTCATACTTTGAAATGTAAATGGCTGAGCAATTTTTTGCATCTAAAGCTTGGCTTGATCTGACAGGTGTTCTGAGACTTTTTCTGACAGATCATACTTTGTCCAAAATGAAGTCAGAAGATGGTTGTTTCTCATTTAACAGCTAAAGGTCTAGAAAATGAATGAGATATAAATTCCCGTATTCCTTCTCCTTAGAAACCTTCCTTTCTTCCACTGTATATGAGAAAATAAAGAGTAACAGCATTTGTAAATAACCTAGAGGTTTGGGAGCAAGAGTTCAGTACTCCAGTTCTTGTTACATTGAGATGTTATTGATTCAGTTTGGTGATAGGCACCTGAACTAGTATAAAAAGAGAAGGGAAGAGTCTCATTGTAAGGATTTGCTTTATTTTCAAATCTGGCTTTTATCTGATACAAATCACCTTTAGTCTTTGTGTCACAGACATGGAGTAGGCACTTGCTAACTACCCTATATTGTAGAGGACTGGGCAGCCTGGAACAGGCAATATGTGATGAAAGTAGATAACTTGGAATCTTCCTCATAGTACAGCCATAAATTTGTATCTCATTAGGATTATTAAAGTTATTCTTAATAGAAGTCAAATATAATCTTGGAAAAAACATAAAACAAGAAAAAAATCGTGCAAGCCTCTTGTCCAACTCCTCTTACAAATATATTTACTTACTTTAGAAAAGTATAAATTCTGGGCAGCTAATTTTTCTTGAAAAAAAATTTCTAGACTCTCATTTTAAAGTTTTGCTGTATTGAGACAAAGTTTGTTCTACAGAAGACTGGCAATCTGAAAGACTTTTTGCCAAATCTAGCAGGAGTGACAAAAAAAAAAAAGAAAAAGAAAAAGAAAAAGATAGGTGGAGTTTAATGGATTATTGTAGTATTAGCCACTTGATGTTAGCGTTAATACTGGCATTGATGTTAACAAAACTGGCCTGCTACTAAAATCCACACATATGTCTATTTGGTTTGAGATAAATGTAATTATTATAACAGTGTTCATTTAGTTCTATATTTATTTTTTAAACCCATAGTTAAACAGGGAATACTGGGCTAATATGTTTTATTTCCTTTTTTTCTTCTTTTTTTTTTTTTTTTTTTTTT
>VWYH01003345.1:237075-247366 GCA_013399365.1 Pampusana beccarii
TTTATCTTCTCCCTTTTTAATGAGAAGTACTTCAAATTAACTTAGAATATTCTAACCGTAGTTTACTTTGCTATGACAAGGTTAGTGTTAGGAGAACATTCTGCACTGCACAGTTAAGAAAATGTAACTTGGCATGAGAGACTAGAATATTTTCATCAACATAGTCTAAAGAAAAGGGCCACCACATGTCAATGATGGATTACCTCCCCAATGCCAGGCAGAGTTCATTAGTTCTTGTGCCTTCGGGGCCTCATTCCAGGTTTGAGCTCTCATGTGACAATACAAATTAGGGATACATGGGGTTGTAATGACATATCCAGTCCTTGCTGTGCACAATAGCCATGCATCTGCAGCAAGTGGCAGAACGTTTGTCAGTTTGAGGAGGTTTTATGATGCACAGAAGGCATCCTGCAGCTAAGTCATTTGGCTGAACTGACAGCTACTGGTGACTGTATTGCTCTAATGCGTGTTTGATCCTTCCAAACACAGTCTCCCATTAAGATACAAGGTAGTTTTAATTTTTCATCCAAGTGTTTATTAAATATACTTGGCCAAATTCAGTGATGATTTACCTGTGCGTATGCTGCTGCACTTTGTTTCTTTGTTGTGTTTTTTTCATTCGTGTGTTTTGTTGTTGTTTGTTTTTTTCTTCTTGGATTAATTTGTGCTGCAAGACAGCCCAGAGGTTTTTGTACCTTTACTTAGGAAAAAGAGCAGACACTTGGAGATTTAATGGTGCTTAATGTACCTGCCTTTGCTGGGCATTTGAAGGTTTATGTACATATTTAATTTTAAGGACTGGTTATAGACAGTCATTTTTACATAGAATTTTCATAAGCTACAGGAGAGATATTCTACAGAAGCAAAGCTAATGATACCAGTAGTTCCTAAAATATAGGTTGGAAACATCATTGTGTTCACTGTATTTTTGTGATCTAGCTCTTAAAAACAAAAAGTTGTCCTCAAATTGGTTACTTTAAACAACTGTGGAGTTTTATTCCATTTGTAGAAAAAGTCAATTTCTTCTTCTTTGAGTATTATTATTTTCAGATATGTTAATTCTTGCCCATTCAGTTACATTAAAAAAAATCTTAAAAATGAAAAAGTCACAGTCCAAGGCCACTTGCTTTTCAGCAAAAATATAATTTTAAAGAGTCATAAAATGTGTCTGACAAGATTAGCTAATAGATAAACTATTTTCTAAACCTTCAATGCAAACTTGTTGGTTTTGAGGTGAATATGATCCAGGTGGCACCTAAATGAATGTATGCAAGAAAATTTAATTGGCTCAGAAATATTTAATCAACTAAATCAGCTGTTGCAAAAACTCATGGAAAACAAATACCAAAGATCGTCATGAGAACTACAAAGTAAGAACTGAATTTTTTCTCCCATTGCTTTCACCTATCTTGAAAACAACCAAGACATCTTTAAAAATTCTTTGTAAAGTTATATTCTCATGGCCTTCTTTGCAAATGTGAAAGCTAGAAATACTTCTAGGTGAAAACTGAGATTTGAAGTCCCAGGCACTGGAAATAAATAGTTTAACTGGAAATGTTGAGATTATAGGACATGAAGGGTAGACTTTTTAACATAGACAAACAGGGCTGGGCTAGAATTATTGTATAGAAAGGAAGACATGAAATAATAATAACATAGTAGTAAAAGAGTACACAGGAACTCTAAAAAGGTGTTATTTTAGAAGAAAATTGCATATTATGTACACATCTTATTGTGTCATATCTGTCAGCATATAAGGCATTCAGTTGCTAAAAATGTCACATTCATACTACTAATAACTGGTGTCCCATATTTAGAAGGAAAACGTTGTCAGTTTATTTGTGGATTAAACAGTTCATTCTTTTTTTCTTAGTCACATCCACTATTCTGTATAAAACAATTTTCTAATATCTAAATCATTTTTATGTTACAATGCCTTTCCGTAAATCTATAGGAAATCTCCTTCCAACATCTATAAAATATCAAATCTTTTGAAGTGAGAGTAAAATAATAATCCAAATAGAATATTCAGACCTTTATAAAAAAAATATGTTGGGAATAGTCCTTCTCTATGATCTGGCTACATCTATCTTGGTATTGTTCTAGCCTTTCTCCTTAAAATACTATTTTCACAGATAGTCTTGAATCACTTTTCTTTTAGCCCACAACCAAGGGAAAATCATCTACAACTTGAAAGTATTACATTCCTAAATTTAGCCCTGCAACATAACTTCCCTTTCTCAGAGTAATCGTATAAACTTATTTTGAAATCAGCCTTTCCTAGTCTCTGAATCAAGGACTGACTTTTCTTGCTGAAAATAGAAACCCAGATTCTTCAGGCACTAATTCCTTCACATCGTAGTTATATTTTTCTTAAAATCAGCAATACATATTTAAGAAAGCATCTCTCCATAGTAGTCGTATTTTCAAGTGGTGAAAAAAAAAATTTGTCTTGCAAACAAGAGCAATATTTTCTTGTAAGTAAACTACTATAATTGTAGTGATGCCACTATGACTCAGATACAGTAGTATTTCCACAGAACGTGACTTTCAGGAAATTTTTCTCCTTGCCAAGTTTTACGAGATATGGGACATCCAGAGGTATCTTGAACTGAAGAACTCCCCACTGAAGTACATGTACATGCATCCATAAAAAGGAAAAACAACGTAACATCATAGTACGTGTTTTGACAGCAGGACTAAGATATGTATTTCTCTGCGGAAAAAAAAAAAAAAAATAGAAAATGACATCTTTATCAAAACATGGATTTAGAATCCAGAATATGCATGCATATATTGAGGAGAAAGAAAAAAAAAATAGGGGAAAAAATACTCTTTTTCCCTAATGATATATTTTAACCTTCAGAATTTTTCTTGTCTGATTTCTAATTTGGGAGAAAATTCAGGATTTTCCTTTTTTTTTTTTTTCTTCCTCTGAAATGTCTGTGAAAGAGATATTTCTGCCACTGCAAAACAGTATGTATCTGATAAGATAGTCAATTATAAATTCAGAGAGCTCTTTTCAAAAGGCCCTTGTACAATAGCAATAGAACTTTTATGTATGAGAGCCCAAGTGAGTAACCAGCAATCATGTATTATGAGCACCCAGCCTTGCAATGCTGTAACTTTTACAACTTGTACTGAATGATTAAGCTATACATTGGCCTAGATAGTCATTACAAGAGAGATAATTTAGTCTTGTATTTCTAATATGCAAGAGAATAGAAGAGAACTAACTGTTGTGTTGCTTATCAGACTGCAAGGTTAAGACATAAATACTCTAGAAAAACTATTGACATTACGGTCAGAGCATACTGGAGATTTCACTTCAAATTCCTATTTCAAACCAAGCTTCAAAGACGGTTTTTTAAGTTATGTATTCTTCTCTTCAGGTGAGGTTGTGAATATCTGGTGAATATTTGAATAGAATATTTTCACATGAGTTCATCTTAACCTTGCACTCAACATGCTAAGCAAAATGTTTTACAGTAAGATAAAAGAGTTCCTGACTACCTCTACTTATTTTTAGATGTATTTATATACAATCAGTCCATAACTGATATATTGTCCTTAACATCGCAGAAAAAGGACTGTCAGAATAATGCAACATAAAAATATGTAAAGTTCCATGCATGTTCTATTTAGAGTGTCCTTTGGCTCTATGTTACAAACACAAGGACACCAACCTTATTCCTTAAAGCACACTAAGCTATGCTTCCACCTACTTTTGCAGAGAAAAATAGCAGGAATTGTTCTGATGGCTTTCTGTCGTTTCAGGATTCCCCTTTGTTTGGGGAAAAACTCCACAGTCAAGGGAAAGAATTTTTATACCAGCTTTGTGTCAACAGATAAGCACAGCACTCCACCAATACGAGGTCTATGACACTGTATTATCTAGTGCTATTCTTTTCCAGTGGTTAAAACTAATATTTTTTTACAATTCTGGCATTACATCAAAGACAAAAGTCTAAGTAAATTTTGTGGGTTTCTTAGTTTAAACCCATTAAAAATCAAAAGATTTATCATTATAGTACAAAAAGAACAACTTTTAACCGCTACTTTCTTTCCCTTTAATTTGATTTTGGTGGTAGACATTGACAGAGGAAAATAGTGTTCTGACCATAAGCACACATTTTATTTTTAAACTATTTAATAATTATAATAATATGGATGAAAGGAACAAGGTTGTTTTTTCCTACTTGCTTATCCCATTATAAAACTATCTTCTGTTTTTTTAACAAAATTTTTAGTCTCTTGATATTTATATTCATAGCAGACATGCTTCCAAGTCGCTATAAAGCTGCTGTTAGCTGTATGATTTAAAATGTAATAACAGGAAAATACTGGAACTCAGAGTGCGTTGTGCATGTGTTTCAGAGAAGGAAATGACATTGGCTATAGCCCTCACAGTATCACCCTCACAGTAATGGAATTGACTGATTGCTTATTGTCATGCTCACAATTGCGCATAGAATGCAATTATCTGTACAAAGCTTTTGGGATTTGAAGGTGCAAGCAGAATAAATAATATTTTTATAGGAATAAGTCTTCTAACTCACTGACAAAAAGTTTAAGCACCCAGACTTTAAAATTAACTTTCTAAGAGAAATGAGACCAAATACCTGTGCCTTTCTCTCTCACGTAAATGAAAGGAAAAGAGGCAAGAAAAAGCTTCTTTAACAAAACCCACAAAATAAGTTTGAATTGCTCATTGATTTTGGCACAGAGGAAAAACAAAACAAAACAAAACAATAAAAAACAAACAACCCAAATTAAACCAAACCAAACTTTGAGGGAAAAATATAGAAAAAAAACAAAACCTCACAAGCTTGTCTAAAGGCTTGTTTGTTTATTAAGTATGTGAAATAAAGGACTGGGTGTATTTCCATTGGACTGAGGAAAGCAATGGAAAATAAATCCCAGCAGAGACGTGTAAACTACTAAAATCCCCCCACGAGGACACAGATAAGCAATAATTAAATCTTTAAACCCCGTATTTCCTGCAGGGAATTTAATTTGAACTGTAAGCAAAATTGATAAGAGCTCTCTTCACTCTAAGAAATTTCAAAACAACAAATCTGATTTCTCATTCCGTTAGGGTTGAATGTAAATTGTATAAACAATGCTAGATACAAAATTTTGAGTAGTGCACAGTAGGAACACCGTATGCAATAGCTACAGCTACTGCTGCTGCCAAAAACTAAAAAACAAAACAAAAAAAACCCACTCTACATTCTAAAAATAAATTAATATAATTAATAAAATTAATATTTTGAGTATATTGATAATGAGAAAAGCTGATACACTTAGAATACAGTAGCAAGTATTTATTTTCCAATTAAACATTTTTAATCATCAGATTGTAGTTTTGTTCTATTTTATCTTCCTCAGAGAGGACCTCTCTTTGTATTATACTTAAAATACCTATGCAGGTTTGGGGGTGTGTATGTTTGTTTGAGCTGTTCTTTGGAGGTGGGGCTTTTTAAAATTTTTTTTCTTTGTTTGTTGTTGTTGTTATTAGTAGCTGTTTGAAGGAGAGAGAAGAACAAGAAAAAAGAAAAGATCCAAATCAAATGGATAGTTCCAGGGCTAAATTTCCAAGTACACAGCCACTTATTGTCCTCTGAAGTCTAGTGTGGAAAAATTGAACTTACAATAGCTAGACAATCTGTTTATGTGCACTTTATGCATTGAATTTCCTATTTTTATTGATTTTTATTTTTCTTTCTCTGTGCATTCTTTTTTTTTGGTTTAGTAAATTAGCTGTGGTGAAATTTGCATTTTCTTTTCAAAACCACAAACTTGTATCAGCTGAAACAATTGGTCTATTCCTAGAATTATTACCAAAAGTGGGAAACACACATACAAGGAAACATATAAACAAAGTATCCAAACAAAAGTCCTAGAGAAGGTCAAAATTATAAAACTGCTATTATGCCTTTGGTAAACAGATGTATTTGGTGAATAGATGTTACTGGGAGAATAGCTGAAAAAACTGCTATTTCAAATAGCTTTGGAATACCTCTTTTCTCTTTGTTCAACACTGAAATAGCTCTTAGTGGTGAAAGGTCACCACTGCATAATCATGATGTCTGTCTAGATGTCCAATAATCTGACAAGAGTAATTCCATGTTGGATTTTATTCTGATATTGAATCTAAATCCTTGTAAAAACTGGGCCAAATGTGAAGAGGGCTTCTTTCTGTTCTGAGGCATGAGACTTACCAGTAATGTCCACAGAGGCTACTTTTTAGGAGGAAGGAGTCAAGAACATTTATATTCTTGTCCCTGGCTCTGGGTTACATTTTGTCACATAGAGTTTGGCCTTGTTACAGTAAGTGTATGGATAAGACATGGTACAACATCACATGAAAAGGTGCAATACAGGCACAATGATACAACATAATTACAATGAAAAACATAAAAAGAACATTGCACATTCCACAAACACCATTTTTCTTTGTTATATAACACCTAATCAGCTAAAAGCAGTTGTTTCTAATTCTGCAGATCTCTTGAGCGCAGATACCTGGAAGCCTGTGAAGTATTGATCTGAAAGTGCCAACAGCTGAGAACATCCAAATAGCTTTGAATTTTTCACATTTCATGATAGACTTTTAAATAACAGAGACCCTCAGATTTTTTTTTTTCTGTTGTATTGTCTGTTTTGTTTATTTAGTTCATTATTTTGATAAACACAGAGTATGGGCACCTAACCCAGAGTATTAAGGGTTCTATCGTGCACTGGATTTGATTTTTCCTTTTGCTTTCCCTGTAACAGTTATTATAGATTTTGAACAGAGATTTTTTTTTTAAGTAAACTTCAATCTTGTTTTTTTTTATGAAGAAGACAGTTATAATTTTATTAGCAGAATTTACAAATATTATTCCCTCATCAACATGATACATAAGTAATCATTTTAATTGCATAAATTTGTATGTCATTATTTGATAAAAATTAAGATTTTGAAATGTTTTCTTACACTGGCAATAAGAAAACATAAAAATCCTATGCTAGTTTGTTTCAATTAGTTTGGGTTTTTTTCTACAAAGATATTTTTAAATGGCTTTTCAATTAGAAAAAAACATCTGTAAGTGGGTAGTTTCATTTCTCATTTTGTGTTGCAAAACACGTTGAAAATCAGTACTGATATGAAGACCTGTACTGAATTAGTAACATACTGCAGGTATTTAAGTAGGATTACTTATTTAAGTGTTATTTGTTTGAGGGTGGAAAGAATCAGAGCTGTTTGAATTTAAGGAAGAAAGATCGCTGTGGTGCAATACCCGGAAAATTATTTCTGTCTTGAGAGTATTACTTCAAATAAGTTATCTAAACTATCTTTCATGTTCTGTTTTGGTTTGGGATTTTTCTGGTTGTGTGTGTGTTTGTTTTGTTGTTGTTGTTTGTTTGTTTGTTTCCTTTATAAGATTCTAGTGAAAACTAAAAGGATAAAGTTTGTTTTCATGACATCTGTGGCCAGGGAAAATTTAAAAAAAGTACTAAAAATAAGAAGTCAATAAGCTTCTTTTTGTGTACTTAATAATGCTGATTCAAAAAGTTCAGAAAAGCCTCAGGGGAATACAATTTTTGATTATAAATTCTGGGAGGCTTTATTAAGCTTCTCTGAAAAAGATTCTAAGCTAAACTTTGCCAAATCTGGCTATGCAGTGATGTGGAAAAGTACAGCTAAACTAATGGGAAAAATATTTTCTAGCTTTCTACATTCTTCTGTGGGTTTTGATATTAATTGGAGAAAAAAATATTTTTAGATGCTGCTTTGGAGAAGAAGACATAAATGTTATAATTTATCTACAGAGAAGTTTTACTGTTTATATATTGCGTAGATATTGTCCAGTTTAAATATTCTTATGTAAGAACTCCTGGAAAATTTCAATAGTAGGAATCCTTTAACTGGATTCAGTGAAACACTTTGATGATGCCCTCCTGTTTACTTTGCATCCAAAACTGGCACTAGAGGTTTGCAGCTGAGAATAGGTATAAAGGAATCCATCCAGCAACATCAGCCAATGTAGTGCTTAGCCATCTGTTTATGTTTACTCCTTGAAAAAGAGATCACCATTGCCAATTTCAGGAAGAATAATAATTTTTTTTTCTATACCTCATGAATGCATGCTAAGCAAATCTGTATGGGTTTGTTCATTTTTATATTAATCTGTCTAGATCTGGGTTTCACAGTAGTAGAAGAACATTGACTAAACGGAGTAAGTTCAGTACAGGACAGAAAATCCAGTGGAGGGCCACCAAGATAATTAGGGGCAGAAACACAAGGCATAGAAGGAGAGGCAGGCAGCTGGGTTTGTTCAGTTTAGAGAAGGCTAAGAGGGGGTTTCACTGCTTTCATGAACAAACTGATGGGAGGATATAGGGGAGGCCAAGCTAAATTCCTCTTGCAGATGCACAATGAAAGGGTGAAAATCAAGGACATAAGTGCATGAAGAAAAAAATCTAGTTGGATATTAAAAAAAAAAAAAAAAAAAAAAAAAAAAAAAAAAAAAAAAAAAAAAAGAAAAAAAAAAAGACATGATATAACATTGAAATTAGCTAAGATTTGATCAGGAGGCTGGGCCAGGTGACCTCCAAGAGCCCTTATTAAAAAAATGATTCTGTGAAATCTGTTTTAAAAAAATTGAATTATAACAGCACATACATCACAAAGGCATGTTAGTGCTTGGAAAGTGTTCATGTCTGTTTAATAAATTACATTTTCTTTCCCCTTGTACTTTTGAGACCACGAAGTGATCCAAAATGGGCTTTTTTTAATACAAACTTAAAAAACAAATTTGAGGATGATTCTCAGTGAAATCTTTAAACAGACCAACCCCACATTCCAGATATGTCTGGAAGTCCTTAAATATTCTGATATTACAAATACTCATTGAGAAAGACAGCAATAGACTTCTTTTAGTATTCTACAATAACTTTTTTTTAAATAGATGACTGCTCGCTTTCACTTTTAAACCTGAGGAACTTGAAGTCCAACACATGTTAAACTACTAATTTTTAAGAATTTTTGGTAAGATATTCCAAGTAATGAATACCATAATTTCATAGCTATATATTCGTTGTCACGTACACAATGTGTCTGAGACATTTTGCTCATTTCTATGAAGTTTTGAAAATCGTTTTTAAAGATAAATTTAATTACAAAATAAATGCATGATATATACACAACAAAAGTATCAATATTAGCCAATAATCAGCATGCAAAGAAAACAAACTCTCCCACTTTTTTTGATACTCATGACAAACATGGGTCTTTCAAAATGCCCTAAAGATGCAAAAATTGAGGAAGCTAATGACTAAGGAAAAGTATCTCTGAAAAGGAGATCCTCTGATGAACTCCATAAAATGAAACAAGAATGTACTAAGAAGTGATAGTAATTTTAACGTTGTACCTTGTGAAAGAGTAATTGCTTTTTAAAAATCATGGTAAATTATTGAGGAAGACATTTCAAAAGGGTCAAAGGATGACAGTTTCTGTTGAAAGGTGATAGGTTCTTCACCTCATTTTTTGTAGATTCAAAAATCAACATTTCTGGGAGAACTGGGTCAAAAACTATTACGTTGTAAAAGCTATGCAGAAACTTATTTAAATCAGTGCGGATCAAAAATTACAAGTATATTCCCCTAAATAAATTACAGCAGCTAATAACCAATCTTTCTGAATTTGAACAGGCATATTTCCCAAAAAGATTTGAGAACCATCCTGTGTGGATCATTAACCTAGAAACAAAGTAAGCAAACATGACTGCAGCAAGTTCTGTACCATAAAGGAATTCTCATAATTTTCAGGCAGGTAAATCAAAGGAAAAGGAGAAGGAAAAAGGAAAACAAAAAGAAAAAAGAACACTTGCCCAGTACTTCTATACAATTTCCCAAACACTACATGATAGATTTAACAAGACATATAAATTTATTTTTAAGTAAAGTTGCACACCCTCATTCAACAATGAGGCAAATTTATTCATTCTCTTGGGTCTTTTCCCTTCTACCACCTGTTAGTTAGATAACTCTCAAAGGTGTCTGGTTACCAGCTATGCATCAACTCCTAGCAGACAATGGGCGAGAAGGTCAGCAAGACCAAATAATCCTGATGAAGGAGTGACATTCAATGAGAAGTTCCCTGTATTTGGAAATGAAGTGAAGGTATTGGTCACTGATGTGACGAAGAATGCAAAGAAAGAGGAAGGAAGATGAGAAATATTTTCGTGGGTCGCCATGTAGGAGGTCCCTGAGTGAAGAAAACCAGTCACAGAATCACAGAATC
>VWYH01003349.1:0-20187 GCA_013399365.1 Pampusana beccarii
CCCTAACATTCTGTGATTCTACAGCAGGTGGTCCTTCATTCTCCTAGTCCCCACCTTTGCTTTCTGAGACTTGGGCAGTGTGCCCAGAGCACCTGCCAGTGAAGACTGAGGCAAAAAAGTCATTGAGTACCTCAGCCTTCTCCATATGCCAGATAACCAGGTCTCCCGTTTCCTTCTGGGGAGGGCCCACATTTTCCCCAGTCTTCCTTTTATCACTGATCTAGCTATGATTGTAAATATCTCCTACTGTCATGGTCTAACAACTGGAAAATCTACAGCAGTTATGACAGATAAGGAGGAAAAAAAAAGATCACTTCATGTCAAACAGATTACCATGTACCAAAACAGAGATGCTTGGTACGTCTCCTACAGAGACGATTTTTCAAAGCCATGAAGTGCCGGCAGCCCATACCCAGAGAAAGAGCACGGGAGCTGGATGCAAACTTGCATGTAGTACTTTTCCAGTATGAATAAAATCTTTTTCTTTTAGGTGTTAGCAGAAAATTTCCTTTTGGGCAGATTATCTATCATCTTTCTACTCCGGTGTTATTTCACCTTTATTATAGGTCACTATCAGAGACTGGATTCACCAGATAAGCAATATCTGAGTCGTTGCGGGAACTTCTGCATCCTTATTGTTCTGCTTAAGTGTGTTGTTAGAGGAAAGACATACCAGGAAATACTTTTTCATGTACTGCGTAGATATAATGCGGCGTTTGATCATGTCAGAAAATTAAAGGGTAAGCAGCTGAGACAGCTTTGTCAATTTTGGCTAAAACAAATCATAAAGGAAGTATACAATGCCATATAAAAACCAAACAGAAGTAAGAAATATTTTAAAGATAATTACTTTAAAATAAGTAATTTAAAGATGATTATTTAGGACATACAAAAAATCTCCTGCCTTTCTGTAGAGACACCAGAACTGCAGAAAGTTGGCAAGAACAACTGCAATGTTCAAACTGAGCCTGAAAAACTGCTTGCAAAATTCAGTCGTAATGTTCAAGCCATCAGAACTATAACACTCAAATGCTAAGTTTTTAGAATTTATTATTATGATGATCATCATCATTATTACTACTGAATACACAGTCATTGTAATCTAGCCAAGCTACTTCCTTTATATATTCAAGTTTGTTTTGACAGTGTCTTTTAAAATCATACCAATGCCCATTCCTGCATGTGATATATACTACGCTGGTTCCCCAAAAATAAGACAGGGTCTTATATTAATTTTTACTCCAAAACGTATCACTTTTTTACACGATGCCTGGAGACTATTTAAATTGACTTTATGAACTGTAACTAGGGCTTATTTTTTGAGCAGGGCATATTATATCATATTTCAAGCACCCCCAAAAATCCTGAAAAATCATGCTAGGGCATATTTTTGGGGTAGGTCTTATTTTTGGGGAAACAGGACTGTGTTAATGAGCTGTGACACAATCACCATTTCTAATTGTACTCAATGAAGGACAACCTGTGGAATTAATGTCTACACTTCGAATTCTAGCAATATTTTAACTCCTGAAATGAAGGCAGCCCACTGATTGGTTCCACAGTGTTCTGAAAATACATGGTTATACACAAACCATTTCTACTCTGTCCTAAGAATCATACAACTGATATTGTGCAGGTGCAAGTAAAGCAAAACTATAAAATACATGAAGAAGTATGGTCTTGGAGTCTTAATGAGTAGAACTGACCACTATTAATTCTCAAGATACATACATTACTGCTATCGGTTATGTATTTTCACATGTGCCATCTATTTTATGTAAAAGTTGCAGAGTAACATCATGAAGAAGTTAATCATATGGAATCTTCAAAATTATAAACCTAGTAATATAACACACTCCGGTATTTATATAACGGACCAATACCCCCGCGATTAACAGTGCTGGTATATTAAGTTAATGAGATTAAGTGACGTTATTCAGAAGTGGCTGTACTAAGTTTTCATACTGGTAGAAAAAACCCTTAAAGAAAGAAGTACCTATAGGTTAAAATGAACCATGTCACATTCACTACCACCATCAGAAATACACATAATCAAACTGCAGCAGTTTTAGATTTATATTTTTTGCATTACAGAGGCTTTATTCTAAAAAGGAAATACATGGGTGTGGCTGAACCTGTATATGAAATATTAAAGGGATACAGTATGTAATTTTAGCTAAAACAACCATATTCCTTCCTCTATTCCTTACCATTAATCTTCTCATTCTTTCTTTCTCAATTCTTTCAGTTTCTTTCTTCTGCTCACGCTCAGTGTTGGCATGCCAAGTTGCTACAGCTTTAGAAAGTTTCTGAATTTTCCCAGCGACTGACCGGTGGTACTCTTTAAAATCTTTAGCATGCTGCAATATGCTATTCAGGTATTCCTAGAAAGAGAAAGAAGTTAGTGTAGACACTTGGACAAAGCACAGGATTTGAAATCAGAAATACAGAAGTTCTAATCTCAGCATTTTCCAATTGCTTATCACATGATTCAGAGTTTTTTTAATCTTAGAAACTCCAACGGTAAACAAAATACTTAATAGAGAAGACCCACAGCAAAGTAAGACACATTTCTGCCACAGGGCAAACAACTCATAAATTAAAGTACCTGATGCTTCTGCCTACGCTTCCTCTCCTGTTCTATCTTCTGCTGTTTTTCAAGCTTTTCTGTCATCCGGGCCTCCCTCAAAGTCTGGCGCTTGCTTCTTTTGTATGCTTTGGAGTTCAGTGCTGTCTCCAGTGTTGTGTCACGACGCATGCAAGCTACTACCTCTTGTCTTAGCTACCAGAGGAAAAAAAACACTTTAAAAAATCATTTTTAAAACAGGGAGGAACAACTTTAAACACTGGTATGGCAGAGTAAAACAGCAACAGTCCGGAAGATGTCCCAGCCTCCTCTTCCCTTTCCAGTACAGTTCTGAAAAGAATCAGCACCTATACAGTTGCAGCAGCTATGTCTGTCTCCCTAAACAAATATTAAGTCTCCACAGAATGGCCAAAGTGTTCATCACCCTTAATCATAATTTCTTCCTTCTTTACAAGATGCTGCAAATGAATGTCTGGCTGCAATGAAAGGAGATAGCTAAGATACTACACCATCAAAACATGAATGAACAACATAGATAACATACTTTATAGAGCTGGATCTGAATATAGCTGATGATGTGTTTCATTGCTAGCTGCACAGGAGACAGCAGGGAAAGGTAAATGTTAAGGGCTTGGAACAGTACTGCCACAGTCACAGCAGTACAGCAGAGAGAGCATGCTGACAAAACTTCATTACAGAGGAGTGCCAAGGGCAGGGGGAAGGAAGACCTGGACATCATGATAAAACTACTGCCAAGGCTTCTGTCAGGAAGTGTTCTTGCTTGACCGGCTAAATCATATCTTTGTTCTTCCAAACTAGCTGGAAAAGCCAGTGACAAAAGGCACATAAGAGTCTGACTGTGTGATTCCTTTTCTGAAATTAATTTGCTGATACCTGCACTCAACATTCGACTTGTATCTTAGGCATGATCTCGTTACACTTAATTTTCAAAGTCTGTGAGCCACAGTGGAAATCTTGAAAACAGATCATAGTGAAATACTACACACAAGACCAACATGTAACTCTTCCCAATACAAGGGGACCCATGATAAATGTGAAGTATGTGCAGAAAGAGGTGTCTATTAGGATTTGTGTTGAAAAATCAGCTTGCAGCCTGTCCAGCTCTTGCTTTGTCTTTGTGCCAATGCCATCTGCATTATGAAAGACACAGTGCTATGGTTATACTTTACACCGCAAGATAAAGCAGGAAGCGAAAACACTTGCACGTTTTTATTAATGAAACAAAAGACAATCTAAGCTGAACATTTCTGTGACTTGCTTATCAGTTAAGCTTGCTCTCATGAAAAATCTCCTGCCTATGCTCAGTGCTGCTGCAAAATCTCTTTCCAGTTTACTCCTTGCTACATGAACATGTTTGGCGGTGACCTCTGAGAATTTTCCTGAAGCAAAAGGCATTACCTGGCGCTGGAAATTCAGTAACCTAAGTGCCTTCAACTCCACTGTAGCTTTGGTTCGCAGATCAGGGGGCAGAGAACCAGGCAAGTTCTCCAGTTCCTGGATTCTGTGAGCAATTCGAGCCTGAAGCCTAAGAAAATAGAAAATTGGCTAAGACATCAGGAGAAACCTGTAAGTGGTCATCAAAATTACACAATAAAAATAAGCAGTTTATCTCAGGTATTTATTTGGCTTTTACTAATTGTTTCTGAACTAACAAGCTTTTGCAGAGATGACATCAGGTATCCTTTTCCACTTTGAAAATAAATTGTCAAATAATGAAAATACCACTTGGCCCTCGTTTTGATTTTGACTAAAAGTGTACGTGTGAAAGGAAATTTGGGAATTATATTTTACTCATCCTACACAGGATTCTGTTTTCAAGCTTCTTTGATGAGTATTGTTTTATGCACAGTGTAGTCAGTGATGGCACTGACAGAACTTTTCTTAATATCTGGAATTTTATTTTCTTATTTTATTGACAAATGAAAAGTTCATGAGTAAAGTATTCACACTTACATAGCTGTTACACTGTAAATCAGATTCTATTTCCCTCTTCCTTTACAAGCTCCTTTTGCATTCATTTGCAAATTCAAGAAAGAGAGAGAAAGAGAGAATAACGGACAAGCCAGACAGAACTCACTTTTTTCTATTTTTTACATCAAAAGCTACGATCACAGAGCTAACAGTCACATAGTTTTGGGGTTTTATTTACAAGTATTTCTGTGAACGGCAAATTTTGTCAAGGCACTAGAACAACAGACCCCAGAATTTTAAGTTATCCAAAAGTTGCATGTTAAGTTCAACGGAATCCACACCCGCCACTTCCCACATGCTTTAGGAAAACAAAACAAACAAGAAGAAACAAAAAAAACCACACACAAAAACAAACAAACAAACAACATGAAACCAAAACCAAACACATATACACACACCCCAAACCCAAGCGTTCTCTCCCAGAATCAAAAAACTAAAGGCCCAGGAACAGGAAAGCATCTCATCTCATACTGCACAGGGCTAAGAAAATTTCCCTTTTACTTTCACAAAGCACAAAACATCAGATCACATTAGGTAAAGGTGTCTGCTGCTGTTTTCAACAAGGACTTTGGAACTGCTGTGAAGTGAGAAAGAAAACATTTTCTGTAGGGCTTCTTTGCATACGGTGATGATTCTTCCCTGCCCTTTCACCCCCTCATCACTCCATAGTGACAGTAGAGTGACAGAAGCTCTCATATACTCGACATGCCAGCCTCACAGCTGGAAAGCAGACCACACATCAGCCAAAACAGCTGCACCTGATACTAGTATTTTGATTTGTGCTGACTCCATGTATCCCACAGTAACTGCGTGCGTGAAGACTTATGTATAATCTGAAAGGTAACTGGAATCACCTGTACAGTTTCACACAACACCTCTTCTGTAACAGCACTTCCTAAAACTCCTAAACTTCCTAAAACTCTGCATTTTTCATATTACCAAAAGACTTCTAAAGTTCCTGGAATAACAAAAAGGAGATAAAGCCACATTACTGCAGAAGATTAACTTAGTGTCCTCAATGGAGCAAAAAATCGAAGCAGAATTAGGTTAGTTAAGTTTTTCACACAGATGGAAAAGTAAATCAAGAAGGGTTACTTCCTAATAAGAGGTTTCATTAAGAGCTAGATATTTCTCCAGGCCCAGAGAAGTTCATGATTCCTGCAGGAAAATTATTCATTCAGAAAATGATATTGGCATATTTTCTTCTTTGAAGTGTATGTACTACTCTAATGAAAGTCCACATTTTGTACAACTACACCGGTCATTGGGCATTCTAGTCATTAAGAATTTATTTTAGAGCATCTAAGAATGCAAATTCTTCAGAATTAAGTGGTTTTCTACATCAGCTATTGTAGATCCATAAAAAAGGAGCCCAAATGTGCAAAGAGAATACTGTTCTAAATCACTGATGGGTGCTTCGCCTGTTGCTTACTCACACATGGATGTAATCATGCATCACAACTATGAATTATTACTCTATTTCTCTCCCCAAATAGCTGCAATTCTTGTCCTGAAACCATCACGTAGAAAAGTTATAGTCAAATCCCATTTTCACTGTCTTTAAAGAAACTTTAGGGGAGCAGTCACAACCTTTCCAAACTTCTCTTTCGAGTTATGAACTTAGTAAGACAGCTGAATACTGAACACATCTTCAAAGTTTATGTTCTTTTTTTGTTAGTAGTGAGTGTTTCTTCTTGTACTGTACAAGAGGATGAGCACAAAAATTTAACCTAAGTTCTTCCTAACACATTTTACGGTTTTCGATAACTAAATGGATGAGTCACTTTACAAATAAACATGAAGTAAAACGTTCACTTACTAGTTCTGCCAGAATTGTCTTGTTACATTAACTTCAGGTATAAAACAGGTGGAAGTGCATGCTGACATAGAGGTTTACAGAGTAGAAGTTCAAGCAATAGTCAAAGTTGGGCCGGGGTTTATATTTCTGTTTTCTGAATTATTAAAAAAAATCCAAGTATACAACTTTCTTGAGATATGACTAAACATAACGCAAGATCACAGAGTGTGCTTACTATGTCCCGTCAGCACACTAAGCAGTGCATCCCCATATAAAAGACGCTTCACAGTGATAACCATTTTCTTTTTCTCAAGTTTATAAAGAGGCTGGATCAGAAAAAAATGCACAAGAAATTTTATCATTAAATTATAAAGCAGACTAGTATTTCCTCCCTTTCTTTTTCCTCCATATGTTGAAATGACTGCAAAAACATTAGGTCTGCACTGAGCTGCAAACAAGGACATGTCTACACTTTTGTGGGTGATTACCCTCCTATTACATTCCAGGCAGAGGGAAGGAATAGGAAGAAAAACAAAAAGGCCATACTTCTAAGTCAGAACAGGTACTAAGTCCAAAAACTCTCATTGAAACTCGGGTTTGTGAATTCTCTATTAAAACAAAGTCCTGGCCAAAAAAAAAAGTTTAAATACTAATGCAAATCTACTGTACATATATATAAGAATAACGAAAAGCGGCAGCCCAGCGGGTTACATCTAAAACAAATAAACAAAAAAGAAACATAAAGTTCTATTTCGGACTTTGCTAGAAGTACTAATTATATTGTCTAGGGTACTAACAGTAGTAATAATAGTAGTAGTATTTTCTTGAGTAGTGAGTAGGATTTTTAAAAGAATTTCACAACAGACATTTCCAATTCAAGTGAATTCAACAGTTACGCGAGGTGTTTCTCACCACAGCCACCTTCTTGTCTCCAAAGTGAACGACTGCAGTTCATTGGACTAACGCTATCTTCATGGAAAAATGCTATTAGGTAAACAAATCCAAATATAAAGGTTTTTCTAGATGCTTTTTAAAAGCACTTGAAGGATATAATCTCACCATTTAAAGGATATATTTAATTAATCTCTGCAGTTCAGCAATTTATCTTAATTCATGCAGAAAGTGGCCAGTGCATCTACAGAGATATCTTTGCAAAATAAATGATGCACACCTCTTCCTCATTAACAGGTTTCAACGGCAGAGGTTATACTTGCACATCCAAACCTGTCTGGCATGGATGCCATGCAGTGAGCCACGAAGATACATCAGAAGAGACCTTGCAGATAAAAAAAGAACCCACGGACAATCTCCAGGACATGAGCAAGTGTATTTTTTAATTAGCAATGAGAAGTGAGAAAAAAGCCCTTCCACATAATAGAACAACTTTAAATCACATTCATTTGTTTTAAAAGATCTCTATTTAGTGAGATTAAAAAACAACACCTTATTTTGAAGAAATTATTAAGGAGAGTTTTAGAAAAGCATGGTATGAAGTTTTCATCCTCGAGAGATTTCAAGTAACACAAGCTTAACAGCTCTCCACACATGAATAATTTAAACTTCTTACACTAATGAAGATTTTAAACATCTAAGTTTCTTTTTATCCATGTTCAGTCACACAGAGATTAACAATAATTATCATATAATCTCAGATGAACATATGCTGCAAATGGCTTCTTGGCACAACCATGTGAATTTGACAGCAACATTCACTCTCCATTTTCTTTCCCTTTGTTAATACACACTGAAGCTTTTTTTTATAATCAGATCCAGGCTTTTCAGCAAGAAAAAGCAGTCTGCTGATGTTTCTCATTAGATTAAAACCTTTTTCAGATACTGCAATATGTTAATAGATGCATTACTGCTTCATCTGTACTGGTCTATTTAACACGTGGTTAATAAACAGGAACACTCTATTGTACTTTTAAGTCCTCATTGGATTAATTGTTGGTGAAACCAACTACATAACTTCTAGCAACAAGAGAAGTAAGAAAGAATTCTTATCACTGAAAAAAAAATTAGACGTAATTTTGTAACAGCAAAACCTAAACTATTACATGTTTATAATATTGTTCCGTGTGTAAGACATGATCTAATACATAAATCATTTACATGATCCATTAAGAAACAGAAATGTGTATGCAGTAGCATGTGTTCTCCCCCAAAAGTCTGCCATTACACACTTCAGAGGTGTATACGCAACAAGAGAAATGGCCTAACACCTCAGCAATTAACTTTTTATCATGTAGCTCATGAATCAGCACTAAATTAGTCTTTGCAGCACACTTCACATGTTTAGTCCAGAAACACCATGTTCTAAGGTCACTGCTGTGGTTTGACCCCAGCCAGCAACTAAGCATCACACAGATGTTTGCCCTCTGCTCCCTCACCCCCAGTGGGATGGGAGGAGAATCAGAAGGGAAAAAGAGGGAAAGAAACATTCTGTGATTCTGTGAAACTCATGGGCTGAGATAAAACAGTTTAATAATTTAAAATTATAAGGGAAGGAGAGAAAAAAACATAACAAAGAGAGAAGAAAAGGAAAAAAAAAGGCAAAAACAAGCAAAAAAAACCCCACAAAACCACACCAAGAAAGACAAGCTATGCAAATGAAAACAATTGCTTACGACTAATCAACCGTTGCCCAGCAAGTCCCCAAGCAGTGAGCACCCAGTAGCCTCCCCCTCAGTTCTTTTGCTGACATCATATGATACGGAATAGCCCTTTGGTCAGCTGGGGTCAGCTATCCCAGCTGTGACCCTCCCAACCTCTTGTGTGCCCCCAGCCCACTGGCTGGCAAGGCGGAGTGACAAACAGAAAGGGCCTTGACTCTGTGCAAGCACTGCTCAGCAGTAAACGAAACACCAGCATCTTACCAACACTATTTTCAGCACAAATCCAAAACACAGCCACATACAAGATATTATGAAGAAATTTAACTCTATCTCAGTCAAAACCATTACAACCACTGAGTAAACCTAATCTCTAATTCTCAAGAATCCATAATTTAATCAGATTCAAAGCTCATGCTTTCCCACAATAAGACAGTATACCAAAATTCTCACACAGGTATTTTAGGGATTCATATTTTTTTGTGTGATAATTCTGTCCTTTCTTGAAAATGAGTTATTCAAACAGTATTCTGCAGTATAATACCCCATTATTAAAAAAGTTAACTACTGAGAGATCTCAAGAGACAACCAATTTCATAAAGCTTTCGCTAATTTCTCTGGTTTCAGGATACTATATTGACCTTTTTCTACTCCTTTTTTAATGAAGGAAGTGTGAATACACCATGTTTGCTAAGTCTAGCACCATCCAAAGCACAAAAGCTGATAAACTAATTTTTTTTCAAATCTTTTCTCTGATGTTACTTCTAAAGTTTTAAATAATGAAAAGATTTCCGGAAGTTCTAAGCATTCTGGTATACAAAGCAGTAAATTTCAGCCATGTTCAACATCTTAAAAGCCTGGAATATCATCTACATGCTACCATAAAAAATGAAACCCTTCTGCTGCAGAATCTCTATCAAACTTCCACCTCACTTTTTCTGCCAAGAAGATCACGGTATTTAGAACCTAATGGATATGCTGTATCTGCAACAAGTTCTCCACATCAGTAAAAAGCAGCACCACTATTTTTGGTCACTCCTCACCTTCCTCCATTTATGCATAATAAGACATAATAGTTAGGCACAAATAGCGCAACGGAGCAAGTCTGGAAAGACAGGAGTAGTATCTTCAGGTTAACAGATGGAGAAAAGTTTACATAATACTGGCCACATGATTCTTGGCTCAGATTAGTGCTACAATTCTTTGCTCTGAGCAACTGTGAAACTGTGTAATGGTGTGTTCTACAGGCTTTCTGAAAAAGATGTTAGAAAAAGGGATCGCTCACTCTGAAACAGCTATGGCCATTCAGTCCTGAGGCAACAAAAGATAAGACTGACAGAATGCCCACAACATGCCAACACATTATTTAAGCATTATCTTGCACAAAAAGCAAGAGTTTTTCTAGGATCAAGGCCTGGACTCTGGATGTGGCACCACATCCTAAAACACTTCATGGTGTTTTACCATTATAGAGTGAAAGTCATCGAATCAGGCTTCATTGAGATCACCATCCCTTTTGTTTGCCTTCCCCTACAAACTCATTGTTACATTAACTGCAAGATGCATCATCAATCCAGAACAAGCAAATACATTAAGTGCAGTTTCTTTCCTCTGACTAATCATGATCGGGAACATAATTTTAGGTGCAGTTCAAGATCCTTCTGCCCTGCAGATTTCTCAAGGTCAATTGTTTAATAGCCTTGCTGATGGGAAGAGGGAAGAAGCCTCTTCTAACTCCACAAGAAATGTCATCCTCTATACTTTGTAATGAATATAATTCACCATCTAATTAGGACACTCAGGAGACAACTTTTAAATATGATTCCTGATAACTGCTTTTTTTAATCTTCCCTCTAACCTCCTTAATATTCTCTCTACTCTTTGGTAGTCTTGCCAACAACATCATCACCACTAAAATTTGGGTTTGCTGTGGCATCTAACTAATCAGCTGTTTGATCTCCACTGTTCTCTCCTACCTTCCGTTTTGTTTATAATTCTGAAAACTTTCTGCACTGAATTGGTTTATCTCCAGAATACAAGGATTTTGATTTCTTTATTTTCAGTGTTTGCAGCATCCAAGTAACACACTAATCCAGCAAAGTCCTTGAGCCTGTCCTAAACTTATCTAGTTTGCAATATACTGCCAGTGTGTTTTACTAGTTCATAGCCTGGGGCAGAATTAAATAGTTTGATCCGATGTTTCTGCACCTCTCTTTGACATGGTCTCTCTCTGGAAACTCAGTTTATCCTGTTGTCACTACAGCAGTTGATTGCAAGGACTTTCAGTTGAGAAAGTGAAAACCAAAAATCTGCATATGCATTTGAATCTTGCTACTTGCTTTTACCTATATTCACGTTCTTGGAGTATTTCGACTGGATCCAGTCCTTGTGGCTTCTGGATAGGGCTGATGCGATTCTGCTTTTGCTGCAGCTGAACGATGGGTGACGGCTGTCCAGGTGGCGGCTGTGGCACCGAAGGTCCCGGCATTGCGGTGGCCGGCTGCGCAGCAGGGGGGGCAGGAGAGGGCCTCCCGCTGGGCGGTGGGGCAGGAAGCTTCTGTGGCACGTTGGAGACACTCATGTCTGGGGCTGTGCCTGCATCAGAGAATGTACATGTTCGTTACGCGAAATACGGAATGCAGGAAGAAAATCAAGGTGGTTTCTGAAGACAGAACGCGAAGGTAAGGTAAACATTCAATATTACCGGAAAAAGAGCACTGATGTAGACTGCACTCGGTATTTTACAAAGATGTAGTAAAATGCAAGTATACCATCCACTGCAAGATGTGCCCCAAAAGAAAACAAAACACCTGAAACTTTATGATGAATGCCATTTCTTTTCCTATTACTGCTGACTTTTAATTCTAGTGTTAGAAGAAGTAAAACAGTTGTAGAACCGATTTTGTGCAAGTGTAGGGCCTAATTCTGCTTCTTGATCACTACCCTTGCACCACTTAGAAGAAGGCATCTATAACCACAACTTGACAACAAGCACAAGTAGGTCTGCTTTTAGAGCTCACATAATGTGGCTAGACAGCCACATTAAACTGTACTTAGAAGTACCTGTGATACATAAATAGCCTTTCTTTTGTTACTCCTATTGATTTTATTGAAATATTTAAAATACTAGGAATTTTATTACAGTTTTATCTTACAGCATTCTAATCGTCTCACCGCAGTTAACATGAAAATAGTACCAATAGTACCTACCATTTATATACACTATGGGTCATAGATTTCAGTATGTCATTATGACAACAAGCCACCCACGCATTCAGATGTTCAAAAATCATCACTGACAACAGACATTGCAACAACAAAGATGTCAATTGTCTGAGGAGTCATAGTAATTTAATGCTAAGAAAAACAACTACAAAGTATACCTGAAATCTTGTAATTAACCTTAATTCAAACTCAGCATTCTGAAATCCAGGTAAAAAGATTCCTTCAGAGATCACCATGTGCCACTCACACACCTGCATCAAATTCCAGAAAAGGAATCTGAGCACAAGCTGTGCACTCTGTATTTAGCAACACCGCATTTCATCTTATAAAAAATAAGGAAAGAAAGCAAGACCACCAAAAGCCTCTGTGTAGTCCCAGTTTTCAGGGCAAATTGAACCGTAAAACAAACACTACCATGAACAACTGTGTAATGAATGAAAAATTAATTTAAAGAAATAAGAAAAATATTTAAAAATACATCAAATGAAACCTCCAAACAGATAGAGCAAGGATAGACAGTTTGTTTTCTTACAGAAAATAAAAACAGGAATTAAAAAAGACAAACGGTAAGAAGCTTTCAGTTAAACACGACAGGCACATTATTATGACATCCCAGATTATTTAAACTATCCATCTAACAATTCTGTATACCTACCAGCGTTTTTCAGTAGCAGCATTTGAGCTAGAAGGCACTGTGTGTGGTAAACTCATACATACAGCCTCTCAGGAAACACTTCCCCCTCTTTATTATTCTGCTCAAATTGTAACTATTCCTTTGGAGTATTCCAAGAAAAGCAATTCTACATCTGATTACATACCAGTATTTCATTTTCTTTTTATGTTGCCCTAAGTAGCTCACTAATGACAAAGAATTTTTAATGACATCAACTGTTATGGAGTCATCACTGTCCACAGATCCACCCACAAGCAACAATACAGCATAACATTTCTACTGTGTGAGAAGCCCGTGTTATTCTCAAGCCTGCAATATTACAGTCTGCAATATTGTATTTACTTTCTAAATCATTTAAAAAAACCCCAAAAACAAACCACAAACCAAAAGAAACCAAAAAAAACACACAAGGAAAAAGGCAAAACCAAAAACAAACAAACAACTTCAAAAAATATTAGGGATTTCTAATTCTTTCAAAACAATACTACTTCCATTCTACTTTGAAACAATAAGATCAGCCTGTAACACCGATAACCACACAGGGGAAAAATGTTACACTGTTCAGTAGATCTCAAAAACTACACTGAACTTTTGAAGTAACCCAATTAAAAAAACAAAAACAAAAAACACAACCCAGCCTAATTCTACCATGGTTTGAAAACTTTTAGTTTACAGTAGTTTAGACTATAGCTGAAAGACAAGCTTGCTGCAATTAAGCATGTTCAGAACATAACTTACTAAGTAGATTTTTCATGGGTGTCCCTCAGAACACTTACATATTTAATTCTGATTGCATATGGTTTGACTCTCCTCAATTCAAGTCTTAGGCACAGTAAAGGCTACACTATTTTTCTGCATGTCTTTTTACCCTCCTTTTTTTTTTTCCTCTGCATCATTTCCTCAAACTCTACCCATACTGTTTATCCACAACTTCGTACAGGACACGAAATGAGAATTATACTCTGCTATACCTTCAGTCCAGGTTTTAGGAGCAATGGCAGCTGTATGCCCAGGCATCCCCGGAGCAGGCCCTGGCCCAGTAGCAGCACTACTCATTGTATGTAACCCAATACCTGCAATTTGACAGAGGAAAGAAACTGTTTAACATACAAAGTATTTCCAAGTATTCAAAAATCATTCTGCTTTCTAGCATGTTACTCTATTCAGGCAAGTAGTATTTTTATTTATTAAATATGGATTTAAGTAGATTTTTAAAAAAATACATGCAATGCAACATATTAAAATAATCTCTCCTACAAAAAAATCCTTACTCTGCAGCAAAGTCATATCCACAGAAATGAAGTGACCAGTGAAATTATTAAAATAATTAAAAGAAGAAAATAGTATCATCTTAACTCTTGATTTCTAATGCAAAATCAACAACAGAAGTGTTCAAAAACTAGCAGGTGCAAGGACGCTTCATGCAACATTTTTCTTAGGACCAAAATGTGCTTGCTTACTGCACCGTAACATCTTTTATCATTACAAGAAAAAAATACGAATCTTTTATTTTACTTATACTTTTCACTTGACAGCACACTATATGTCCTTTGTTTTACTTTCAACGACATGAATAATCAACTTGCTCCAGATTTTTTATCTACTTTTCTGCATAGTGACAGAACAGTAAAACTGCAATCAGTAAAGTATGATTAACATTCAAAAAATGTTAAGCATAATCAGGACAGACACAGTACTGCACACTGAAATCACTTTTATTTTAATTTTGACAATATCCTACTAATAACAGATGTGTCTAATGCACTTTCTCAAGTTTAAAACTAAAGGCTGCTGTTCACTCAGATGCCAAAATGCAGTCTCAAATTATAGCCCTGCACAGTACTCACTTCCTGTTTTTCCACAGGTAGAATTTCAAGAATTACTCGCGCAATGACACGAGGCCTAGATTCACTCACCAGACTGTCTATTGAAGGCACTGGGAGGCTGCTGCTGTTGAATGCCAGGCAGGGTCCTCTTGCCCTGAACAGCAAGCTGGAGGTTTTCTGGTAAAGGCTGACCTCTAGCTAACATTTTGTATGCGAGAATCTGAGCTCGCAGCTGATGCAGCTGTACAGGGCTGAATGGGGAAGGACCTCTGTTAGGTTGATTCATAACTTGTGGGTCTCCTGGTATAACAGGTCCAGGCTGGCTGGGAGTCATCTGCGGTGGAGTTGGACCTCCTCCAGACATTGGACTGGACACATGCTCTGGTGCTCCTAGAGGAGATGGGTGTGGAGACATATAACCTAGAACAGATAAGAGGATCACAAATTTACCTCTCTGGTTAGTCAAATCTAAATTCCGTCAAATTTCTTTAGCTGTACATAGAATATAAAAATGTCTCCCTCAAGTCAAGATAGCTGTAATATTTTCTGCACATATAAAAATGCAACCTGATGTTCCTTGGGATATCGAGATAGCCTCATGAGCTATTCTTTCGACTAAGACAAACTAATATATGAAATACGATACAGAAGCATCAGGATGCGGTACTGTTTCACTGGAATGTTGGACAAATATTTAATTGTCGAACACATGCAGTGAAATCTGCCTGTTTTACAGCTTAACATTTTAAGTCTATTTTGATGCATTACACACCAAGGAATATCCATTCATTGACACAGGTTCTCTTTTCCAAATCTCACAAACATACAGAAATAGAAACAGATAGTATTGAATTTCTATACAACCACTCTTCCATTTATACAAATTAAAGGCTTGAGCCAGACAAAGAATGTTGAATGCCTTTTACCATCTGGGTGCTCAAGAACTTGCAACATCAACTGCAAGCACAAAAATCACATTCTGAAGAAGCTGCTAATGACTCTGTTATTCTCCAAAGTTCTGAAGTGAACCATGGCTGTGTCTTATTAAAAGACTTGCTAGTGCAGTGGTTTTAAGTTTAAATTTTAATTACACTCAATACATATTTCTTTGAGCTTCACAATGCAGCCATGAAAAGAGATGGCATAGATTTTTGGTGATATTTCCACAACAGACAGCTAGATTTTAACAATACCCACCAAGAGTGAAAAAGATGTAACTATATTTACCCACTCCACACCAGTATGGTGGAGCACAAATAACGTTCTTATCAATTTGAAAAGCATAAAGAAAGCTTAAAAACAAAACAAAACAAAAAACCCCAAACAAACAAACCAAGAAATCTTCTGGCTCACTTCCATGTTCTTTAGCAAGCCACAGATCACCGAACTCCAAAGTTCCTGCTACAGTTCATGGTTCTGACACTCAAAATTTACTCTTCCTGACACTTTAAAGTGAAACTTCATCAATTTCATCTATATGTAGTCCAGATGAAGTAACTTTGCCCTATATTTAGTTTCACTGTTCTTACTGGCCCTTCAGTAAGGGAAATATAAGCACAATCTCAAAGTAGTCTCAATGTGAGATGACAGCAGCTGTAATCACTAGAACTTACACAAATTGATAGATGAGAGTGCTAAAGAATTGAAAGTCCATCAATTCTGAGATCCGGGGATGAAAATATTCCACAATAAATTACAGGTTGTAAATAACTGAGATACAGGACAAAGAAGAGAGGATATCAGCTCTCATAAAAAGCAAAAATGAGGTAGAATTACAGTACGGAAAAAATGGCTTTGTGATGCGAAAAGACCAGAGAAGACAAGACAGAAACAGACCAAGTTCAATCTTGTAACTAAAGAAGATGGCATGAAAGGAAGAAGATTGCAGTGACAATAAGAAAAATCAAGCAGTTCAAGAGAAAAAACATGGAAGTGATATTGGGAGTTCAAGGAAAAGGGAGAAGGGGACCTTAAAAAGTTAAAATTACTGAAGTTATTTACTAAGTCAATATAAAAATGTTTATAAATCTATTGGTGGTGACAAAAGCTATGATAAATAACCGTAAAGTTTAATTGACTTATTCATCTCCTTCCACTAACTTACTTGTGCCTCGTTTTTTCAAGAGAGGAAGCTACAAATCCCTCATACTGAACACACTCCTTTAAAAGAACAACTAAACCACAACAAAAAACAAAATACAGAACTGCATTATTTTTTTATACCATAAAATGGTGTTTATTGCAAGGATTATCCATTACTATAACAGTTCCAAATCTCAGAATTTACCTTAAGTAGCACCTACTCCAAATTACACTGTTTTCAAAAGTGTCTTTCAAAGAAAGGTTTCTTTCTCTCCATCAAGTTATATTGTCCAAGTTACATATTCCTTAATATCTGATAGATTTCAAACCCAGGATCTTGAAATCCACCTGGACTACAAAAGTCTAAAACTATGGTGTAAGACCTTAAGCACTTGTGTTCATTCCTGACAGTTCCAGCTGCAAGTCTGTGACTATGTTTTGTAGAGACGAGGTTTTAGAAGCAGGCATTTTTTGAGCTTTCTAGACATCTATTACTTACACGTTCTCCCTCAATGTCCTATGCATTAGGACTCTTGGCAACAGGAATCTAGGCTTGAGGAGAGGAAGAATGAAAATAAAATTCCAATATAATATCTCAGGAAAGAACAAAAGTTTTCCAAACTTCTTGTAAAGGCTCTAATATGTGGCATTTACAGAACCTAAATGTTGTGATACTATATGGAAATTTTCCTTTTCAAGTTTGAAAACTTTCAGAACATTTAGTAGTGTGACAATGCACACAGTAACAAGCCTGTCCTAATAAAGTGTCTATACCAACTGCTTTTTCCCTGTGTTATTGCATATACTCTACTAAAGGTGAGCATGCACACATGGGCTCAGAATGAGGACACATGAAGAGTCACAAAGATTGAGTTTAACCAGCCTGTGTCATAAAAGGAAAAAAAATTAAAGACACAGTCCATAGGAATGTTTAATATACAGGCCAAGACAGACACCTTTTTGAACTTTGCAAACATGCTTTCATCTGCTGCGAAGCACTTCAAATACACTTCGCTGCAGCACACACAAATTTCCACAATAAGTATTCAACACATTTTTAAATGCTTAGCTCATTGATTGTTACTTGCTGAACTGTTAAGTACCCTTTCCTCTACATTCTCCACAGAAAATTTTGGTTTATGTTCTGCATAAACTATTCTGTTTTAATTTAACTTTCAGAATGGAAGGTGGCAAAAGCACTGAGCGATAAGGTTACAGAACATTTGCAACAGAAGAGTTCTGTGCGCTGGTGAAGGGGAACAGACAACCTTTAGTTCTTAAAAATACACAGAGTAGCAGGCATCCGACACCAGTAAAGGGAGGCCAAACAGCCCAACCCATCATTTAAAGCTGTGGAAATCCCAAAGTTTCATCAGGTTTCTCCAGGTCTTATCTAGATGAGTTCTGAAAGTCTCCAATGATGGTGATTGTTTATCACTCTCACGGTGAATTTTCTTTCCCTTAAGCCCTATCAGAATTTCACAAGCGTAAACCGTGACCATTACTTTTTGTGCTTTTGCTATGCACCTCTGAGGAGAGTCTGGTTCTGTCTTCTCCATAATCCTCCAGTGAGTTGTAGAAGAGGCTACATCAGAAGTCATTCTCAAGTTTTCAGCAGTTAAAAACCACTGCTTTCTTAACTGTATGCATAACTAGTAACAATCTCTTCATCCCACTTTGGTATCAACTTGTTTGAGAGAAATATAGCACATGTCATAAACGATGTGTATTCTTTGCAGTATTGACACTTGAAGAAATCCTAGTTCTAACACTTTACCAAACAGAAATATTTTTGGAGGGCAGACTGTATAAAGAGTTTCTGCTCTAATTGCTTTTAATTCCACTTTAGTTGACAGAAGCAAAGAACATCTTCCTCATCTGTTTTAAAGCTGAAGAACTAAAGAGTTAAAAATTGAGAGACCTTTTTTCTCCACTTTTAATGTTATAATTAAACAGAGGAAAACACATATGAATGCTAAACCACGGTAACAAATATTAGATAGAAAGAGTCAAGGTTTTACCAGTCAAACACTGGAATATTCAACAGAGCTCCTGACTCCCACTAAAAATTAAGACGACTTAAACGATGAAAGTGTCTGAGGATAATAAATGTCAAATCTTTCTGCTAAAACTGACAGCAAGGGTATACTTTTACTCAAAATGTGACTGTACGAGAATTTTTGGATTAGGAAGAAATAGATTGGATTGATGAAGTCCAGTTATGTAACTCATTTATGTTAACTATTACTTCAACCATCAATTAAAGTTAGTTAAAAAAAAAAAATACAGAATCAAGTTCATGCCCATGGTACACAGTACGAAAGCATAACATCTTGGAATACCATGGAAAATACGTTCATGTTGGACCAAGGCTACAAACTTTCTTAAGGTAAGTCAAACCTAACATTTCCCTGTTGGTAGTACGGCCAGGGTTAACACCAGCTCTCGTGAAACTCTCAAAAAGAGAGAAAAGAGGTCATGTATGTGCAAGCCATTTAAAATTAGGGCTTGGAAACATACTGTTGAGAGTTCTTATGCTGGCAGGTAGACAGATAACACAACAGATCTTTTCTCATGCTTAAAATGCTAAAAAACAACAAAAAAGGAAGCGTAGCTAACTCAGGAACAGTAGGGTCAACAAACATTGTTTGTGAATTAGCAGTAACCTCATGAATTCTGTAAGTTAAATTTAATTGGAGTATCTCCATAAGAAGTTCAACAAATACTGCATGATAATTAAACATATACACAGATGAAGTCCCAAAACTTTCAACCCCTGCAGCACTTATGTTTCCACTCACAAGTAGCAAGCAAAGACAAAGAACTGTTCAAATTGGTCTGTTCCACTGCTGTAGCACAGCAACTGTATTTAATTTGTTCAAAATTCCAGAAAAACACACTAATTGTTTGTTTCACTGAATTTATATTGTTTTGTGAATTCTTTCTAACAAAAAATATTTTATTTTATACAGATATTTGGCTTGTCTTTGCAATTCCTCCCCATTCCTCTTACAAACTGAAATCTAGACATATTTTTCATCTTCTGGATAACTCTGTTTAGCAATTTACAGTAGATTTCATAATTTTAATATCAATACTGGGTTTTTCAGCACAGTTCACTCATAGAATTACAGTGTCATAGAATGTCCTGAGTTGGAAAGGACTCACAAGGATCATCGAGTCCAACTCCTGTCCCTGCATTTGCAACCCCTAAATTCACACCATGTGTCTGAGAACATTGTCCAGTCTCTTCTTGAACACTGTCAGGCTTGGGGCTGTGACACCTCCCTGGGGAGCCTGTTCCAGTGTCCAGCACCCTCTGGGTGAAGAACCTTTTCCTCATGTCCAACCTGAACCTCCCCTGGCACATCTTCCTGCCATTCCCTCGGGTT
>VWYH01003353.1:0-170031 GCA_013399365.1 Pampusana beccarii
ATATATATATATAAAAAAATCATTATTGTAATAGTTACCGGAAACAAAACCCACAGTGCATTGGTGTAGCTTCATCACAGTGAAGAGAAGTGATTGAGACCCTGATAAACATAATTGACACTAATGGGCTAGGCTGATTTAATAACCTGCTATATTTTAAAATATAGGCCTCTTTCCTGTCCGTTCCTAAGTTTCCACCTCTTTCTGCACTGATTTATATAACAGAATATTCCCTCTAGACCAGAAAGCATGGCAAGCAATGATCCCCAAGCCAACGCACCATTATTCTTTATTTTGAAAGGAGGAATTATTGCTGAAAATACATGAACTGGAAAGTGACGGCAACATTAGTGTTGACCAGCACGGCAGCGCCCACGCTGCTCTGCTCACTGGGAACAGCCTTCCAGGCTAATGCAGCGGCATCTGAACTCGACAACAGCCCTGGGTTTCCTCACTGATCTATTAACATATTGAATACATGTGCTTAAAAATCTATCAACTTTTCAACAACATGAAGAGATGAAAACAGGAAAGTTTCTTATTAATTGCACAGATAAACAGAGTGGATGCCTGTAACCTTTGGTGTCCAGAGCACTCTCTACCTACGCGTTGCCAGCCGCCTCCTCTTTCTCTATTTCAACGCCCACGTACTCCAGCTGCTTTGCCAGCGTCTCGATCCGCAGCCGACAGGTGCTCAGCTTGTCTCTGTGAAAAACAAACAAGTTAGTTATATTTTGAAAGTTCTGTGCTCTTTCCCATGAAAGTCTCCCTTTTTGGGGCAGAATTCACAGCTAGGATTCCTTCAACCCTCCCAACTCCCCACCACCATCCCACTTTTTCTTTTAAGATACTATTCTATTGTTCTTCAGAAGCCCTTGCTAATTTCAAGCATTTTCTCCAAAAATTCAGAAAAATGACTTCATCCAAAGTTCAGATATTATAAAAAATGCCAACAGCATTAAGAGCATCTTTTTCCATTGGCCTTCTTCAGATTTATTTGATGTTAAGGAATGTGTTTGTGACCTTGACACAGCAAAACACTCATAGCAGGTGCTTCTCTTCAAGTAGGAGAGTAACTTCTCCGATTCTAATGTACCATTTCCATCACTGTTCAGAAAACATCTACAAGGAATTTTCCACTTGATGTTTCCAACTGGCTGTTGAACAGCAGGACTGTGCAGACATCACTGAAAGGAATTAGCATCTAACTCTCCCAGACCGAACCCCTCTCCTTTAATATTAATTATTTGGCTTCATTTTTTTCCAAGTGTATAATTAATTTTTATCCTTAATTATTCACAGGGGTTTGGGGATATATTGAATATATTACAGTGAACGAGTGTTTGCATGCCATGGATTTCTTGAAAAAACCTTTATAAACTCTAATATTTAGAACAGATATCCCAGTATTACGTTCCCTTAAACACAAACCTGACTTTTTGGACCACAAGTTCCTTTTCTTTGGCTATGTCGTTGAGCTCTTTTAGGTTCTTCTGCAAGACTGATAAGTAAATTCTATCGTTATGCTTCATAGCCTGAATATTATTAATGTTGTCCAAACAGTGTTCCAATCTTTCCCTTCAAATTGAAACACACAATTTATAATGAAAACATAATCAGAAATTGAAAGGTTAGGTGAAGTTTGTACATTACCCACTTATGCATTTGTGGGTTGTTTTCAGCTTCATTCTAACAGAACTGTTACAAATATGGCCAGTATAAATAAGGAAAAAAATGAACATAATCTATACAAGAAGTTAACATGCATGTACTTCAGATTTTTAGACCTAGATATCAAATGTCGAACGTTTATCCCAACATTTAACACATTAATTATGTGTCTTTGTTTTGAAATGCCTGTGGCTCCTCTTGATTATACACAGGGTCTGCAAATTCTAGATTTCCTGAACAACAGTTTGAAACTTTAAAGGGAACGTTGTAAACTAGTTTAAAACATACTAAATACAGCTGACCAGTCTGTGGGGTGAGCTGATCTCTTATAGCTTTGGTCTGCTCAAATGTATAGCGAGAAGAGGACTGAGGGTTTGGTTGTTTGGGGTTTTTTAAATCATTTTGGTGTATTTTGAGTTTCTCTGTTGATGATGGTAACACTGCCAGCGTTTACAGGCAGTAGGCATATGTGCTGTGCAACTTCCCACATGCATATATTAATAAACATTATTTGAGCTTTTCATCATGTTAGAACTGGCAATGAAACAAGTTATTTACATGCTGGAATCAGATTTGCCTTGAATTCCTCCAGAAGCATCCTTGTTTCCCTTCCTGCCACCACCAGCCAACTCTTCTTCAAGCTTGTATTCTAACAGATCTGAAAACAACAGTTTAATAGAGACTTTGAACTTTAAAATGCAAAGCTCTCGTATTCTTGCTGTCAAGTCAAACTGTGGAGAATCAGCAATGACATTCTATAGCATTACTGCAGCGTATATAGCTCTTTTAAACTGTACTGTTCCTGTCTACTAAAGTAGAAGACACATCAATGTGAATTTTTTGTGAGTTATCAAAACGATTCATCATTTTCACCTTCCCAGTGTTCTTCCACATCAGAGAACCAACCAGCTTCATCTTCTTTTTCTTCCTCTTCCAGAAATGGCACAAGAGATTTTTGCTCTTCTTCCTCGCTGTGACGGACCCCAGTATCCTCCATACTGACAGTTCTCTCAGAATGGCCAGGCTAAGAAAGAGAACAGCACACGCTTTATACGCATCATCTCCAAGAACTTGCAGTAGTGGTGATGATATCTTGACATTAACTAACAGCATTCTGTAAATAGTTAATGCATGTACAATAATTCAATACACCTGAGCATTTCATCAAGATCTTATCCATACAGAGACCTGTACACGTGATCACTTTCAATGAAGCTTTGGGTGCATTTCTGTAAATCCTTTTGCAGAATTCAAAACCACGAACTGTAAGAGAGAATCTCTTTTCTCCGGTTAAGGTACAGAGAAACCACACCATGGAATTTGGTGTCTGGGATAAACTGATACAAAGCACCTTCAACCAAGACAATTCCTGCCCTGGGCTGTGGTTGTTTCAAGGATGTTGGTAGCACCAAAAAGTACCACAGACACAAATCGAGCTGCCAGCACACCAGTAGTAGCCCAAATACACCCTGCTAAGCCGCTCAACACCAACACAACAGAGTTTTGGGTAAATTAGGCCAAAAACCTACACTACAGCAGAAAGCCCGAAGGCCTTCTACAAGGAAACCACAACCCAGACAGCGAAAGCCACATCGCTGCCACGCTTCCCCGCGTTACAGAGCACTGCTGGCAGCGAACCCCGCGTCCTCAGCACACCAGCTCGAGTTCGGACTCACTCCGTGTGCAGGAATAGGGGTGCGACGGCACCGCTGGGGGAGCGCGGCACCCGCGGAGCGGCGGGCAGGGCCGGTACCGACCCCGCCGCGCCCGGCGCCCGTTTGAGCCGCTGCCACGGCAACGGAGCGAACCAAAGCGCGGGGGGGAGTGCCGGGGGGGGCGTGTCCCCCCGCCCGCGGGTGGTACGTGCCGGGCGGGCAGGGCCCGCGTGGCAATTACCGGAGAGCTTCGGTTAACGAGGTTAATTAGGCAGGAGAGAGCAGCCGCGGCACCTGCTGAGCCTGTCCTGGGCGTGTAGCTCAGGTGATTCCAGGTAACTGAAATCGGAGACATTTTCAGTGGCACTTCAGCTCACTGCTTGTTCTACACACGTTTATGAATTTTAAGCAAGTTGGTGGCGTCGTGATTTAAAAAGCTTTTCGGTGAATTCACGTGACTTTCAGCAATGCAGGAGTTGTGTGGATCTGAGGTTGGAGCGCACACATTTCCGAGTTCCAACCCAGAATGAAACCGTCTTAATGTCTTTTCAGAAATGAGCTTGCACTGTTCTGACAATCAGATTTAACTAATAGTTACTAATTGGATGTTATTACAGCAAAAATCATGTGTGCTACTCAGAATGTCCCGCTCAGAACGCTCCCTCCAGCTTCAGCAGCAACTGAGGTTCCTTGGAACACTGAAATAATGGTTACAAGTGTGCCCAAAATCTAAATGAAAAGGTATTTAGATAATTCAGTAATTTACATAGTAAAGCTAAATGACTGTATTCAGAAAATGTGTCTCAGCTGGAATTCTCTGTTCTTCAGAGGAAACTTCTGAACATACCTGTTTGCTACCATGGATTCACTTACCACATTTTAGCTCCTAATTGATAATTAACTAGGTTTCCTTTCTATTCTATTCCATCTATTAATATTATCTTGACATAGTTAAGGAACAGCGCAGTTAGATTCACAGGAAAGCAGATTTTTGTCCCCTTATTCTTGGCGCTGGGCCTAAGCTACATGCGCAAGAAATTCAGCTATTCAAAGTGATTCAGTTATTAAAATATTGGGACATCATTCTTTGAGCTGAGCTTTAGACCAAAATAAACACTGATCTGTACATAGAGACAAAAGGCATCCTCAGTTCTAGTTAACTGAAAATGTTCCTCAATTATAAGCAATATTTCTGTAATTTTTTTATAGTTGCTATGAGAAGTGGGGTCTGGCTTTTGATGCCATGCATGTAAGCACATGCTGCTGATTCTTGTATTTTTTTCCACTGTATACAGTATATATTACAGTGAGCAATCCATTGTCCTACACTTACACTATAGGTCCTCATTCTTTAGAAATATACGGACATTCTTAGCCCTATAGATGGTGGAATCTTGATTTTATGGCATCTATTCATATTACATAAAACAAATCACATACAGACATTTGCAGGATTAAAGCTACAAGATGTAGGCTAAAAATATGCAGTGATTAACTGTATGGCTCTCTCTGCAGATCTGGAATAGATGGAACTGCTGTTAACTCCGAACCCGCCGGCTCTCACACTCCTGTAATTGGGATGAAAAAGATCCAAGCACGCTCTTTTCCCTCAAGAAAAAACTTGTAAGAACACCTGGTAATGCCATTGATTTTCAGTTTCTGGTGATATTTTTGTTCATTTTGTGATATTTATTTAGTCCCACTTTACCACTGTTTGGATGATTTTCATAAAAATAACAAAAAAAATGGTAACTGTAGTTTTAGCAATAAATAAATAGGGGTTTAATCTCTATGTTATCTAAAAACCTGACCACGCTTGAGTCAAAAAAGAAGAGCTGATCTGTAGCTTTGCTGTAAACCATGTTGGGTTAGAACCACTGCTGCAGGCAGACGTGGTTAGAAGTGGGAATTGTTGTTGCATAGGAAAAGTTGACATAGTTTTCACTCTGAACTGGAACAAAGTTCAGATTACCAATCCAAATTAATACAGAAATACCAGATGTTTTGTTGGATGCCGTTCCTCTGAAGGTGCTACATCATGGCTCCCCAGACAAGTTTGTATCCCGCAATCCACAATTTCTGTCTATCAAGTGGAAGTCAGTGATTCTGTTCCAGCTTTAAGCTCCAGGAGATTTGCAAAAAGGCACCAGTTGATGCTGCTCCTCCAGGTTTTGTAGGCACTGACCACCTGTGATATGTCTCTGAGGAACTGGATAACAGAGTGAGCATGTAGAAATTAAAATCCTGCTGTTTTCTTACTGTAAAGTTAAATTTAGAGGCATTTCAGTGAAGTTACTTCAGTACCACCTCATGAGCGGTTTGAAACAGCAGATCCAGACAGTTCCAATTGCTATATGGCTACAGACGGCGCTTCTACAGGCGCTTGGTGTTTCTTTTCTGAACGTTTCCAAGGTGACAGGAGCTCATATATGGAGCTTTCTGGCTGTTAGGCAAGAAGACATGCCAATAATGGAATCTTAATTTTTGCAGTGCGGTTCATATCAGATTACATAAACCAACCTCTGTTCTGTGATCCGGGTCAAGGTTTTCCTGTGCACAACGGCAAAACATTGATCGGTGTCTTACTGGTGAGTCCTCCTGCCGATGTGCTGGAGGAACCGGGCAGTGCTGGCGGAGCGGCCCAGGCTGGGTGGCACATCAGGGCTCAGACCATCATCTCCAGCCTGGAACTGGCCCAGCCTCGGGCCAAACTGGGCAGTTTCAGCCCAAATCTCTTGCACAGAGAAAAGAAAAAGAGGGCAAAGTGTCTGGCCATGCTGTGTTTATGGTGATCAGAGACATCTCTGCAGACCGAGGGAGGAACTGGGTGTTCTACAGGACACTTAGAAACAGATAAAAACTAGATTTCTCATCAAGTACTTCAGGTGGAAGGAAGAGGAGTGTTGTGGTTGTCCTGATATTCATTAAATAGACACGTTTGCACTGGGGCCGCAGGACATTCGTACAGCACAAGTACAGCGCAACCTCTGAAATTAGCTGTTTATTCCCATCATGTGATTGCTACTGATATTCCCAAATCTCATTTATAAAAATAGGCATCTGTGTGTAATTTATACATCTAGAGACATTTGGCGACGTTGCCACAACAGTCTTTCACAAGCTGTTTGTGTGGAATTGTGGGAGAGTGAAACTAATTATCCGTGTGGTCCCTTTTTTGCCTCTAATAATTCTATGTGACAATACGACATCTCAGCATCGCTGGCAGTAAAACCACCTGCCCTGTTCAGGAACGGGTCTGTTAAGAATATCAGGTAACACAGTGAGAGGAGAGGTCGTCGTTTAGGAGGGTGACAAAAAGGCTTAAGAAAAATCTAGTATCATGGGCCATCTTTTTAAGAATATTTGACAGCTCCGAGCTAGTAGCTAAAGGAAAGCTTTAATTATTTTCAAGAGGATTAAATGAGAAAGATTTGAGGAGCTTATTTATTCTGTTTTGTTTGGATGTTTTAATAGCAATTTTAATTGTTTTTTAATCTATCTCTTGAGCAATTTTAATCTGTCATTGACTATAAAGAGTCTGGGATATTCTGCTAGAATTGTAGGAAATTAAATATATTGCTGATCATTATTATTTTATCCTCTCTCTTCCCTTCAGCTAGTAGGAATTCTGAACTTTGAGTGGGGGTCTACATTTCTATGTGTATATATATGTAACAGCCTATTTGGCTTAAATATGCGTTTGTATGTGGAATCAACTAAAAGCAAGTTTGAACGACGTGGCTTTGTCCTTCTGTATAATATGGAGTAAATAATTAAGGCCCATATACATCAAATGTGATTGATTTATCTGAGACAAGTTACACATTTATTTGAGGATTTTGTGGGCATGGATCATAGAAATTCTCTTTTCTGAAGTGCAGTGCTAGAAGGAGAAGAGAACCAGCTTAATGAACTTAGAGGAACGTGCAGGGGATTCTCTTCCCCTTTTTCTTTTTTGCAGTATCAGAACCACAAAGTGAGTAAGTGCTGGAAGTGTAGGTTTTGTGGAAACACAATTCTTGCAGGAATTATTCTTTCAGAGGATTGCCATTGTATTTTTGTTTTAACGGTCAAATTCCATTCTGTCCTGTACGTCGTCCTGTAAATTCCATTAAAAATATTTTGTTTTCTCTCCCCCCAAAAGATAGTTTTCATGCAGCATCCAACTACTTGAGTTTCAATTTAGGTCTTTTGCTCCTTGGGATGCATTGGCTGCTGGCACGACCCTTGAAATCTGGAGTGGAAGGAAAAGATCAGAAAGAAAATACCCCCCCCATAATTCTTACATGCTTATGCCATGACCTTGCGTGTGTGTGTATGTATGTTTGTGTATGTATCATGTACATCTGTACACAATCTGTAGATAAACTGTACATTTATCCTCCTGGACCCCACAAGGCTGTTATTTCCTTGCCCACCACCCCTTATTTGCCATTCGAAATATTAGTATTCAATAATAGCACAAAATTAAGCGTACAAAAAGATAAATCAGACACTTTACCCCAGGTACATCCTTTCATTTGCTAAGGTATCTACACATCCATATTTGCTTTATGATACAATTTCTTTTAAAAGTCTCCTTCACAATGTTTCATTTGTGGGTTGGTTTTAAAAAATGTCTTTTTGGATTGAGCGGCACCCAGAAGCAGAGGAGGTGGAGAAGAGCGACTACAGAGGAGAAACCCGAGTTTGACCTGCGAGTAGAGATGAAAGCAAACTCCCGAAGAGCCCTGGGCTGCCCCTGCGCTGGTCACCGGCCGAGCGAGCAGAGCCCGAGTCTGCAGGGCACCAAAGCTGGAAACGTGCAGGGAAACGCTGCTGAGCGCGCCCGCTGTGACCGCGGGACGAGCATCGAGAGGCGGTTCCAGCTCCCTGGAGGAACCTGAAGCGTTTCGCTTCACAGAAGCCCCTTCGGAATCTGGGAGCGACGAGGCAGAAGTTTGTCAAACGGTGGCTCTGCCCCTTCGGGTTCGCACCGCCAGCCTGGGACAGCTCTTCAGAAGCGAAGAGGCGGCAGTTTCCCCTCCCCAGATCCCCCCGTTCCCGCTCCCTCCTCCCCCGCAGGCTGAGCAGCCGGGCTGCAGCTGCGCTCCCCGGGCTGTGCCGCCGGGATTCGGGGCGGACCGGGGGGCGGTGGCAGCGGGAGGTGACAGCGGGAGGTGACAACGTGCTCCCCGCACACAAGGGCTCTCGGTTCCTGCCTTTCCCTGCCCTTCTCTTCGCCGGCTCAACGTGCTCTTCATGTCACTCTGCGCTCACTCCGGACCGCCGCACTCCATGGCCAAACCGCCTCTGCCCTTCGCTCGGGCTGCATCTCTCTCCTCCTCCCTCTCCTCCTCCTCCCTGTGATTATCTGCACAGGACATGACTAGTATCTCCGGAGCACTTTTAGTTTGCTCCCCCCCGCGCTCGATGGGATTAATCTCTCATTTCGGAGGTTATTTTCGGCAGGCAGGCTCGCAGGGAGCGATGCCCGAGCCGGGCAGCGGGGCCGGGGGCGAGTGAGGCGGCGGAGCGGGCAGAGCAGCAGCCGCGCCCGCCGAGGAGCAGCCCTGCCCGGCCCTGCCCGCTCCTGCACGGCTCCGGGAGAGCCCGTGGGGGCTGCTGCTGCTGCCGAGCAACCAGCCCTTGCTTCAAACTAAGCCTCAACTTCGCACAGCAAGGGAGGATGGCAACAGTAGTGGAGCTTTGGAGCTGCCAAGAGAGCCGGGAGACCTGGGTTACGTTTGCCACTTGCTACTAAATGGGATTAAAATGGAATTTCTCACTTGGGTTTTTCCTGCCTTGGTTCTGCTGTGCACCCAACAGCACAGGTGTATCAGGTAAGAAACACCTTATCGTTCTTTCTTAGCCTGGCCTTGACATCCCTCCTTCCCGTGTGCCTGGAGACCGTATTTCCCACTCCCACCCTGGGATGTTCTCCGTTTACGGCTGTAACTGCTCGAGTGAGTGTTTGATAGATAAATGGGACTTGACTGAAGAGTTTCCTCAATGTGCCCCATTTTTTTCTCTTCCTTCTTTTTTTCTAGCTGAGGATGCACTTCTGCCAACTGAGCAGCAGTTTCTTGGGTTAAGCAAGGGCTGCGTTTTTGCCAGGGTGCCTGTGGAAGCTTCTCCCGAGGGCATTTGTTCCAAATCGGGGGCAATCACCTCTTGTAACGCACTGCACGCCCCAGGCCCCCTAAACAGCTCTGTAGGGGGCCTGCTTAACATGAAACTCTTCCATAAACCCAGCCCAAGCAGTGGGGAACTAACTGAACATCTTTGCTTAGGGCCTCCACAGGCACAATTAAAAACCCCAAATGCAGACATTCCTTTCTAATGGGTTTCTATCCTGAACTTGAGATAAGAGGAAAAGACTGGCAGAGGTCTTAGAAAAAACATTTGAAGAACACCAACCATTTCTTAAAATAATAAATGGTAAAGATCTGTGTTTGCAGTTCTCAGTCACATCTATTCTGAAGGTGTTAGCTAGGCAACCAGCTATATTCTCTGTATATTCTCTCCAGATCTGGAGGCTGGATGTGGAGAACGCTTGCCATGATTACGCAATGAAAATAGAAGGGGGAGTAAAAAAGAACTTGCTGCCTGTAAAAACATGCCTGCGTCGCCCAGAGCAGAGCTGTGGGATCAAAGGGGTCTCCTACCTCTACTGTAGAGACACCGTTAATAGCTTCAGAAGAGTGCAAGAAACCAAGTGATAATGGTAGTAAGATGTAACATTGCTGTTATAGTTTTTCAAATTAATTAGTGAGATCTGATTTTTTCTCTGGGAAGGAAAAGGATCTTGCATTAGAGCAAGTGTCAAGTCAACTGCTGTTATTCAGGGCTGACACAATGATTTATCCTGTGACCTTGAATCTGTTGTGCAGGGTCAGATCCTGACCCCCTCCTGCTCTGAATCGATCCACTACTACAGAGAAGGCAGAGAAAATGCTGCTTGTGACCTAAGGGCATCAGGGTCTTGCCCGTAGTTTCAATGATCCTGTTTCTCTAGCCGAGCTTGGGCTAGCGTTAAGTATTGTGGATGAAAAGTGGTGGTTGAGTAGAAAAGAAGAAAAAAAACAACAATTTTAAGGAAGAGTCAGCCTGATTCCCCTTGTAAGGGCCCAGGAAGCACATTAACTCCCTTCCTTGGAGTTCTGTAATACAGTATTACATATCATTATTTGGTACGGGATACTTTTACGAAGAACACTGCCTTATTAATACTGTGGTTTTATAATAATGGGCAAGACTTCCACTAGGTACATTTTGTTGCCCTAATTTTCTTTTCCAAATGTGATGTGATCCCTGGTTATGATGACGGAGCTCAATCAACAGCACTCAGTGCTCGTGAGTTCTATGGAGCATCCACTGACAGGTGTGGGCAAACGCACAGTTAATAAAGGAAAAACATTTCAGTGAGTGCTGAGCTCGGTGCTGTGACATCGGACTTCCCAAAGACAAAATACCGATTGAAATAACGTTGAGGTTTGGTGGAGGAGGGAAGCGGGGAATTCGTGTGGCCTGTTTCCTCAGAGCATTTTTGAATATCTTGTCAGGGTGTTTTGGAATTGTGTTTGAAGCAATTTCTCTGTCATGTGTGCTATTTGATTGAAGTGAACGAATAAGCCAAATTCAACCAGGTCAGCATATCCTACTTATGCCAGCGCTGTTGTCAGGTAAACATGATTAAAAACTAGTATTGTCTGCTCTGCTTGGGGCAGTGATTACTGGCAAGAAATTGGGCATTTCTGTGATTGACGGCTCTTTGGGGCAAAGACTGCAGCTTCCACTATTTTATTGGAGTTTGATATGCTGTGGATGCTGCAATAATAAATGTGTCATACTGAATGAGATTGTCTGCTGAAATACACTTTGGGAAATATTTCTTCATTTGCAAAGAGAAAGAGTACTATTGATAGGAGGTTGGGATGTATGTCGGTACTTTGTAACTCTTTACTGAAAGAGATTTTAATCATCTAGCTAAAAACAGATGTATCTTTTGTATTTAAGATTCTACTATGTTAAATGACGCTTATATGTTTGCACAGAATTGTCCTTCTGTTGTGTCTCTCCCTCAGCCTTTTACTTCTATTCATGGAAACAGAGCAGCTTTAACACGTGAATATATGTGAAGAGTGGTCTATTTTCTGTAGCTTAAAACTCACTGAGAGGAAATAAGGGCTTTTATATTCAAAAGGTTACCATGACTTAAGCCTAATGCTTTTTCAATTACATTTAAAAATACAAAACATATTTACAGTGAGCTTCACTTAGAGTCAGGAGTGGCAGATGGGAAGGACACACATAGTGCTCTGGGTAATCCTGGAGTTTGACAGAGGCCAGATTGTTCCCTGACCTTGCAGGACATCCCTTGTCTTTTTCTCAAGAAAAGGTTTTCTTTAGTGGCAATGACATCTGGGACATTTGCCCCCAAAAGATTATCTCAAAGAAGATGAAATGTACTCCATCCCAGTCCTCAGCATCAGGCAAACTGGCATTTCCATCCACCATGTGAAAGGGTTCATATAGCAACTATGTCATAGTTCCTAAAAGAATCAGGCTAGCAGATTTAAAGAAAAAACAGGAGATGCAAGAAAGTGCTTTTCCACATCTTACTGCTATACATATTTGTCAGAAGGTCAGCACACCCTCCCTACAAGCGTGACCTAAAATCAGGATCTCATTTGCCATGAACTTAAAGATGCTGCTGAGGTTTTTGTGCTGCTGAGCAAAAGCAATAAATATTATCACAACCTGGTCGGTAAAATGCCACGACAAAAAAGGTCTGATTTCCAAAGTCATCATTTTTGACTGAGCACTGCTATTCTATGGATTTCTAGCAGCCAGCAATAAGGTCCCCTGAGCTTTCCCTTCCCCGGGCTGAACTGCCCCATCTCTCCCAGCTTTTCCTCATGTGAGAGATGCTCCAGTCCCTTAACCATCTGGGTTTAAAAAGCCTAATATTAGCAAAAGCTTTTGTTAACCGAATGATAACTGTTTGTAAATGAAACGGTAGGTTATTGTGATGCACGCAGTCTCTTTGAGTATCTAGGAGCCATTCTGTGAGCGTGAGAGAATGGCAGTAACTCAGTAAGAGTCATTTCATCACCCATTTAAAAGTGAACCGGCGGTATAAACATCAGCAAAGTAAACCTAGCCATAAAATTATTTCAGCTGTAATACTTCAGTAACTCCCACTGGTATCAAGTGCATACAGCTCTGCTAACTTCAATACATTTGTTACACTGATGATCCGACCCTAGGGCTTTATTAATAATAGAAACAAGATTCATTTTAATTGTGTCATGGATATTTAAGTAAAACTCCCTCTAGATGGTAATCTGCTTAAAACACATGGCAAGCTACAGCCCACAGTTTTCAACCCAGCTCTCATCATTTTAACTTCCTTTTAGCAATATGGCTCTCCTTAATGCCCTTAAAATAGAATCCTGACAGAGGATAACTGCTGTGTGCTGGAAATGCTGCTTCAGAAAAGACGAGGCTCCTGGCAGTTCTTACAGTGACACGACTTCTTTATAGCAGGTCACTTGTCTGGGGCTGAGTTCTCGATACACACAAGTAGCAACATCCATTGTGAAAGGGGAGAAGCAGAATTTGTTTTTAATATTTCTCTCAGGTTGAGTACTCATAAATATCCATGGCATTCTTCCATTTTCTGTTATTTTTCTGTTTGTGAACATGGCCAAGTTTTAAAAGATGCTTATTCTCTTTACCTAGAGCTATGAATGACATCGGAGATTACATAGGTTCCAACATCGAAATATCCTGGTTACCCAACCTGGATGATTTAATGAAAGGGTATGCACGTAATTTCAGGCCTGGGATTGGAGGTGAGACTTTGAGAGTGATGTCTCCTCGTTTCTTACAATCCTTCTGCCCTCTGATGTTTACGTGAACTTCATCCTCTACATCATTAAAATGTTGTGGTTGTCTATCACTTGCATACTGGAAATAGTAACAATCAACAATTTGCTTGATCTTGAAAAAAGAGGATGCGATCTGTAAAAGATTTAAATCTCTTTCACTGAGGTAGATTTTACTTGGAAAGCGTACTTTATCACAGAAAATTCTTTTATGAATTCACTCTGCATGAAAGAATTAACGGTCTTGAGTCATCTGTATTTTTAGAGGTACTATGATGATATAAATCACGCCATTCAACCATTTTTTCTCAGGTCCTCCTGTGAATGTTGCTCTTGCCATTGAAGTGGCCAGCATCGACCACATCTCCGAGGTGAACATGGTACGTTAGCAGTTAAACTACCAGGTTGTGACCGTGTGTCCCGCAGTGACGGGGGGTGTAGAGCACTAACCAGAGGGGTAGTTTATCCCCAGCACGTTTGGAGTGGAGAAATGCCAGGAGAAGATACTGCGAAGAACACATAATGTGTCTTCAGACACAGGCAGAGTCTCTCCTGGCAGACATGGGCAATTACAAGAACCCAGCCATATATGTCACTGCAATTTCTTTCTGCAGTTTGCAAGGTTGGGTCAGTGTGGCACTTACTAACAGAAAGTCTAATTTTAAGCATTAACTCCGACTTCTGTTCAAATTCCTTCCTACCACAGACACTTCCAAATAGAAGCTGAGGGAACGACTGGTTGCGAGATGCTCCTCTTTTTGCATGAAGACCCCTCAGTAAAGCAGCGGAGTACAGCAACTTACGAGTCACGTAAACAAGCATAGCCACGAATTAACTGCATCTCTGAAACACAAAAGATTTACTTTTAAAACCAAAATTTTGACTTTCTGTCCATGCTTTCCCTTCCTTACAGGTGCATAACTTCACCTGACTCTTTAGTTTTGGTTTAAAAACCCTTCAAAAACAAAATTTGCACTTGTGGAGATAAACTGATTTTCTTCATTAAGACAGACACAACTCTTGCAACGTGTTATATTTAACACTGACATGGAATAACTTTTTGATATCTTGAGTTTATCTGTGGTAGAAGTACATGACAGAAATTAAAATGCTTGGGCGGCTCTATGGTTGACTGAGTATAACAATAATACATTTCCAGGCTAATACAGTGATTTTTTACCAAGGCTCAAGGCGGTATCATTGTGTTTGTTTAGCGTCACTTTTTAATTGGGATTTCTCTTGTCATAGGAATATACCATGACGGTGTTTTTGCACCAGAGCTGGCGGGATGACCGTCTGTCTTACAACCACACCAACGAAACTCTGGGCTTGGACAGCCGCTTTGTGGACAAGCTCTGGTTGCCAGATACTTTCATAGTAAACGCCAAGTCCGCCTGGTTCCACGACGTGACCGTGGAAAACAAACTCATCAGGCTCCAGCCAGATGGAGTCATTTTATACAGCATCAGGTGAGGGAGAAAGAGTGCAAGTATAACCCGCCATGGATTAGCTTTTTGAACAGACTGTAAAGTAATCGCTCAGTTTTCCTAGGATGATTTCCTAAAATAATTATTAATTTAAAATGGAAGAAAGTACTGGTGACTCCTGCCAGAGATCCCTTTGCTTTACAAGGATTACACTGCCAGGGAAGTATCTTTGGCACATTTTCCACTGCATAATCACCGATCATGTTCAGAATGTCCTTAGTAGGAGATAAGCATCTCATAACTACTTGGTCACAGGCAAGGCGGTGCTGAATACAGAGCAAAGGTCCTGTTCTCCACTCTCACCATTTTCCAAGGGAAGTTCGAGCCCGATTTCAGAGAAAGTAGCATTTCCTCACTTTGGAAGAGTGCTCTGGCTAGAACTTGGTAATTATATTTAAAGTTAATTGTGTAATGTTCTAAAAAATAATGAATGCGCACCTCTGACATTGTAAGGCCAAAGTCACCTTGAAGGTATTGGTAGTGATCCTGGGGACAGTGGGGGTAGATTTGACTCAGAAATTCCTTTTTATCAGCAGAAGTGTTATAGTTGAAGTGTTCTCTGACATTAGACAAATCATTTGACCTTTCTTAAATTTGTCCCCACCTTTGGGGAGAAACAGCCACAAGGATTTTGTAAACAGTTCCTGGATTAGCACTAAGGTTTCGAAGTTTTCCATTTAGTCTTTGAGTTGTGGGGAAAGGCTCTGTCTGAATGCACCTAATGGGTGTTCCCGTTGCTCGGAACAGGATTACCTCAACAGTGGCCTGTGACATGGACCTCTCCAAGTATCCCATGGATGAGCAGGAGTGCATGTTGGATTTGGAGAGCTGTAAGGGCTGAGTATAGTCTCTTATTTCATTTTCATTTTGTTTAAAGCCTGCATTTCTGGTACTGAGCTTGCTGGAGTTTGCTGTAATGATTCTGCCTTAGTCAATTGTCTAAGCAGTGCCTTAGGATTTAGAAATAAATGGTACAAACATGAATCCCTTTATTCTCTGTGCTGGACATTAGACAGTGGACTTTTCAGTACCAGTTCAGCTCTGATCCAATTCAAAACTATAAGATTTGATTTAGTGAAGATGAACAACCCATAGTCCTGCTGACAAATGTCTGGGACTTTGTGTTTCATGTAAAGCCTCGTGCAGTTGTGACAGTCACTGGCATTACTGAGGTTTCCATCAAATCCAATGAGAATTAGCAGAGAAGCCCACGGGCAAAATTTGATGTGCTATTTTTTCTTTATGAGAAAAGAGGAAAAAGAAAGAATTCCCTACTTTTAATGAATGCCATTGTGACTAACCCTTCCATAGCTGTTTCACTTGCCTAGGCATTCCTGTGTATGTTACACAGAAATCAGAATACTGCATGGGTTGGCTTTAATTCCTTTGTACTCACAAAAGAATGAATTTAATTTTTGTCCAAGCTGTATTTTAGCTATGGGCAGCATATAATTCCCATAAGCATCACTGCCTGACTGGTACAGAGAACTTACAAAATCAGTTTGTGAACCTGGAGACAGATTTGCAGTACAGAACTGCACTCTGATCTGTCTTCAGTAGGAAAGGCATAAGTAAATTAGACTGAGTAGTAATTTTCTTTTACAAACAGAAATTTCTGTGACTCTGAGATCCAAGCACAGGGCAGGGGTAAGTGGGCTAGTGTGAGTGCTGCAGTAACAGTTACTTTAAGTGAGTATACAGATGAGCTTTTTGAGAGATAATTTGAATATTTCTCATGGCCCTGAAGCGCATTGTTCCATACCACATATTGCAAGTCAGTGTGAATCAACTTGGATTATTGTCCCTGCAGGAAGCCCACCCCGGTGTGACGCTGGCAGCATTGGTGTTGCCAGGCCAGTGAGTTATCCAGGCTGAATCTCAGCACGTTTGCAATGGGACCGGTGAAAATCAGCGTAGCAGAGGAATTAGAAGACTTCCATGATGAGTCCTGGAAGTTCTTAATTTCTTCTTCAAACTTCATGTTTATTCAGCTTTCTTTTGGCAGATGGCTACTCTTCAGAGGACATTGTCTACCACTGGTCGGAAAACCAAGAGGAGATCCATGGGCTGGATAAGCTGCAGCTTGCTCAGTTCACAATTACCAATTATCAGTTCACGACAGAAATGATGAACTTCAAATCTGGTAACAAGATCTGTCTTCAATTCAGGGGCAGTATCTGACTTTTTCCTGCATAGGGAAAACTCCCATATCTATAATAGAAAATCCTTCTTAAGTAACTAATTCAAGAATCGGTCAGGTTTCTGGTAAGGGTTTTCTTTAGCTTACACTTGCAGAAAATGCCAACCTTTGCCGAGCCTTCAGGTAGCCACCGTAACATACTGTGCCCTTTAGCTCTGCATGTTTGACAAAATACTGCATGGAGTAGCCAGACAGCACTTGATAAAAAGCACTTGAGGTATAGCTCACATTTTCTTGACCTAATTTGCAACTTCGCATAAAGAAAAATTTCCATTAACCCTGATGTTATGAGGCTTATGACGTACAGTCAGATCATTCTAATTCTACCCAGTAGCAGCCAGTGGTGTGTATGTGTATCCCTGGGCTTATCGCAATGTTTGTAAAAGATTGGAGTCATTTCTTTCCTGCTGATTTTTCATCCCCTTTCAGATTCTCATTTATGCTGCACATCTCCTCTAAGCTCTTTTTTGAGTTTGAAATTAACTTGGCCTTTTAAAAAATCTAAATTTAGTATGTGGAGGACTTTCTACAGCAGATGATAAGACAGTACACATTTTGAAGCAATACTGCTATTTGAGAAGACTCATGATTTTATTTTCAGATCTGGCATTGATATGACCTGAGGCAAATCATTTGACCTATTCTTAGCTAACAGTGCTGATGAGAACTGCAGTGCCTGGTGCAGGCTTTATGAAGACTGATTGAGCAACAGCCAAAAAAGGTTTTTGTGATTCTTGTCCAAAAGATGTTTAGGGATGTAAATCTGTGTCATCATAGGAAATGTTATTTTGAATATCAGTTTAACTGTAATTCACAGAGTCAGAATCTTTGTCTGCCCTTTTTTCCAGCAGGTCAGTTCCCCAGGCTCAGTCTTCACTTCCACCTTCGGCGAAATCGAGGAGTTTACATCATTCAGTCTTACGTTCCTTCTATCTTACTGGTGGCCATGTCATGGGTGTCGTTCTGGATCAGCCAGTCGGCTGTGCCCGCCAGAGTGTCACTAGGTAAAGCAGCTTGGGAAGGGCGTGCTGAACTTGTAACTACGGTCTCTAATAAACCTCGTTATCCATTAAGATGCATTTATGAATACTATGTTTATAGAAGGTCCTTTAAAAGATTTCCTTCATGTTTTGATTTGTGTCATGCTATCAGAGCAGCTGCCTCAGTAAGGAGCAGAAACCAACCAGCTAAGGATGGTTAAAAGCCATCGTGAATGTGAAGCTGATGTATGAAATAATTAATTTGAAGGAACTGGGACAGTGACAAAAAAAAATGTTTCTAGAGCTTGTGGATCTGTTTGCCTGAGTAAGGGTTGCAAGTCCAGCTGCAGATGCTTTTGAGGGTTAAGTCCAATTTTCCAGTTTTGTTTGTCCTGACCTAACGTGTTCGAAGCTGCCAGAACCGCACAAATGTGAAGTTTTTTACAAGTTCCTCTGTTTTGAAAATCAGAAGCTGCACTATTAAGGGGCTCCTACTCTGAAAATCTTCCTCAGCTTCAGATTAGTAAACACACTTATTATAGTGATTAGTAAATACACTTATTATAGCGTACACTGTGAAATCTAAAGTACGTTTTCTCACACTACATTGCAGGTATAACTACGGTTCTTACTATGACTACACTGATGGTCAGTGCACGATCTTCACTTCCACGAGCATCTGCCATCAAAGCACTTGATGTTTACTTCTGGATTTGCTACGTGTTTGTCTTCGCGGCACTGGTAGAATATGCATTTGCACATTTCAATGCCGACTACATGAAAAAGCAAAAGAACAAGATAAAGGCGAGAAGGCAGAGTGCAGAGGTCAGTAAGAGTAATACTGAGAATAACTTTGCAAAAGCAATCGCCCTGCATTATGAGCTTTTTCTACTATGGAAGCAAGTTCTTCTATCCCATTTGAAAAAAAAAAAATCCCAGTTAATTCTTTTGTCACATTAATGTGACAAGCAACCAAACAGAACTGCCAATGTCCCCATGCAGCATGGTTAGCACTAAGGGTGACGTACTCTTACATGGTTTGTTGCTGTATTTAAGATAGGAAATGGAGAGTAAGAAGAAAGGCAAAGTTTGTCTTGAGCCAGATCAGTACATCTTACACCCTGAGAATATATTTAGTCCCTGTGATATTTGTCCAGCCCTCAGTGTAAGGTGTGGTAACCCGGAGCTGTTCCTCTAGGGACATGTCCATGTCACGGCTGGCTGGCTGAAGTATGCTACCTTTGCCCTATAAATTGCTATTATAGGTTCTCTTCTTTCTTTTGCAGATAAACGTGAAGAATGCTATTGTTCTGTTTTCCCTTTCCATAGCTGGTGTGAACCAGGAACTGGCCGTTTCTCATCGGCAGCACCGAATTCCTAGAAGCCTTCCTGGATCGTATGGCACAATAGAAATAGAAACTGGAGAGACAAAACATCAGCAAGTAATGAAACTGAATAAAAAGAGTGGTCTGAAGTCACTCTTTAAGCCCATTGATGCTGATACCATTGACATATACGCCCGAGCTGTGTTCCCAGCAGCTTTTGCAGCAGTCAATGTTATATACTGGGTTGCATACACAATGTGAAAAAAAAAAGCCTGAAGAAGAGCTATGAATTGAACAATACCTAGAGACTAAAAAGCTCTTGCTGAAACTGTATTGATCCATCTCTTCTCAAAGTATTTTCAAATGAGCTCAGACATTTATGAAGTCAAGAAAGTCCTACAATAGATTCCTACTAAAAACAGCAATTTACGACTGATCTGATTTGGTACAGTAATAACTGTACTCTGCCAAACAATCCCAGCTCCTTATTTCCTGCATTACCGTGAGACAATTTTTCATGTGTACATATTTGCAGCAGAAGTTTAAATCTGAAATTACCATGGTTTTCCTCCACTTTAAGGGTTGATCAGTAATGAAGATTTGGCTTTTCACACTCAGATCTTTTCCTTTTTCGTAATGGAAAAGCTAAGTCCTCACTTCTACAAATGAGTGATTTTCTGCTTCTGGCCTTCTGTGGGATGGTCTAAGTTAACACTAGTGGTAAAGCTGGATTTTTTAATCCTAAACATTCCAGGAACAAAGTAAAAGGGAATAGAGGGGAGTGGAGGCTTTTTTAAAATTATCATTTGTCTTGGATAAAGTATTGAAAAGATTTCAATGCTCTTAGTCACAGCATGAAATAAAATATACTACATAAAATTCTACCAAATTGTTAATAATGCCTGTATTACACTTCAGGTCTAAGGTAATGAAAGTCTAAGCACACAAACACAGTAATGTTTATTAGTTTAACAGGCCCCAAACCAAACAGAAGTGATCTAGAAACACAGGGAAAACTCAGGCTTTCTGTGTTGTATCGGGAAAAATTTTAAAGGTGGTCGATGAAGACTCATCATAAGTCAGGCCCAGGTTCACCTCAATCTTTGGTTTCTGTTATAATGGAAAAACTATCTGCTGGAGAGTGTAAACTGAGATCAAGCTGTAATTGTTCCACGAAGTTCTCCCCAGTCTAGCCCTGCACTGAGATACCTGGATTCTGCCCCAAGATCTCACCCCTGCCTGGCTGGGGAATCTTAGTTAAGTAATTTCTCTGCATCACCTGCAAAACTGATATAATGATACTGATTTCTTTCCTATATCTTTGAGTTTTACAGAAGAAAAACCCTTCAGGAGAGACAGAAAGTCTTATCCTCCAACTAGGTAAGTGCATTCAACTAGTATTTATGAAAGCTGACTTTAGATGGAATGTACTAGGGTTAAGGAGAGGAAAAAATACAAAACCAAACCAACCAAACAGTATGCGACAGATCAGAGGGCACTTTTCTGCGTGGTACCTGAAAGCATTTGTATTCCTTTCAGCAATTTAGAGTACTGCTCTATGGACTGGCATGTCTGAGAAAAAGAGTGGGATATGCGTTAATATAATAATTCTAAATGTGAAGTGTTAATAAAACCTAGATATACAGAAACTGGAGCTTCTATAACCATCAGAATAGACATTTGAACCATTGAACTGGAAGATAAAACACATTGGAAGGAAAATCAAAATAACCTCAGGGATTTCATCCCATAATGAAATCCTGCCTATTCAGTGCCCAAGGGCTCGTAAAACTCTGCTCTGGCCTTGCCAACAGAACAGAAAGTACCGTTGTGTGTCCCTGAGCGCTTGCTGGGGGGCACTTACGCAGACTGTTGTACTTAGGTTAAAAAATAGCGGTTGCTGCTTCAAGAGGTTGGAAAGAATCAGAAAGCACAAGATGAAGAAGAGCAAGATACTGCACGATTTGTTTGAAAGTGATGCTGGCAGTGACAGCACCATGAAGAGGTTAATATACAGAAATGATGGTCTTGTTTCTGGGTAAAAATGAAAGCATTTCTCCAAGTTAAAGCTCTCACGACTGTTCTTCACTGGTTTGCTAATCCAATGGATAATGTAGCGAAACCAATTTAACTCAATGAGGCTTCTACTGTTGGTACAACAAACCACTTAAAACGATTGCTCTGATTTTGAATACTCAGAGTCATTAACCTAAGAAAGCACTTCACATTGGGAGGAAAACAGCACCCCTGCATATTTGAATGTCAAACCAAATAGATAACAAAAAGCTTATTGAAAGTTACTGAGAATATTTTCATTTAAAAATATCTGAAGCAACCCCCTCATTCCCTCGTTATTATAGCAGCTTAAAACACTTGCAATGTTTGAAAGCCTGTTTGACGTTATAATACCACGTGCAATATACGCTACAAACATATATAGCTAATTCTTCTTAATGAAAACTGAATAAAAAATTGGCAATGAACATGTCTATTTGGATAGGCTTGGTAGCTAAAACGAGAAAGGCACTGTCTTTTTCTGCCTTTATAGCTTGTGTTTTAAATGGAATGAATTTGAGGATCTAAGCCTATGGTTATATAATGCATTAGGGAGGGATCTGTTCTCTCCTTATACCAGCTTTATGTCACAGCTATTCCTTTTACTGAGTCCTGCACAGTAAAAACAAATCTGAAAAGACAGTCAAACCAAGGCTGTCAGAAAATGTAGCACCAAGAGAACTAATCAGATATTATTGGGAGTTCACTGTTCCGCAAAAAGATTGGTCCAAAAAAGAAATCCAAATATCCCTCATTTCTGAGGTATCTGAAACCTCTAGATTCATTCTAAATCACTGTAGATTTGGACCAACCAATACATAGGACTAAATCCACTGAACGGAACATCCCTCTAGCCCAGTGCCCAGTCTCCACCTTTTGCTATAAATTCTGTCACAGAGTTGCTGACTGGGTGCATTTTCCCTCAAAACCATTCTTCTTTGTGTTCTCAAGCAGGGCAAAGACAGGCAATATTACAAACCACAGAAAAGTGCTTTTATATTTGTAGGTCTCATCTACACAAACCCAGTTGTACTGATTTAACCAGATGAGTGTCCCGAGCTCCCTTTGTCCGTACTGTTGTTTCAGCTCACGCAGAAAAGAGCACCCAAGCTAAAGGTAGAACTGCCTTATGTAGACAAAGCCTACAACATTTCCATGAGAGGGTTTACAAAAAATATTTTAACTTACCTTTCCAGAACTGTTTAAATGCTTAATTGGAACACTTTAGGATAGTAAGGAGAAAGGTGCTCAGAAAGGTAAAGAATATTTGAAAGAGGTAGCAAATATTTTTTGGACCTCGAAACTACATTGTTCAGCAATAATTAGCCCTGCAGCATAGTCACTGGGTGACTAAGTTCCTACAAATACAGGTTTGTGTCAGTTGTCAATCTGAACAGGAAGAGCACTGGGAATTACCTTTGCTAGCACAAATATCACAAAACTCTCAATTTTCACGCAACACATTACCAGATGGGGTAGGGACATTCTTCTTTCCATAGTAGTAAATAATTGGCCAGCTTCAAGGGGTAGACATGTGGAACAGGCGTAGCTGAAAGCAGCAAAACAATATATAGGCCACTGAGCTATTCCAGTATTACAATTACTACAGTCTTAAGATTAAATAAAGATTGAGTGATGAAATACAGAGTAATCTGTAAAACATCTGGTATAATAATCCATCCAGACTGTTCTTCCTCTATTGCTACATTACTTTCAGAGTTAGACAAACACAAAAGATCTATTTCTGTACATCTTAAACTTGCCACGTTTTTGTAGATCTATTTCAGCTTATCCTGCCTTCCTCTTTCCAGGCCGTGTGTGCAACTTTTCCATATACAAGATCATATGTGTCTATGTATAAAAGACAGGAAGACTCTAGACATGTTTATAAACTATGGTGCATATAGTATTTTAAAACTGAACCTGTACTTTATGAAGAAGAAACCTTTAATATGTCAGCTATGGTCATTTTCAGATTGCCTGCAGTGGTGTTTCTGTGCATGCTTACTGAAGGACCCGTCAGGCGCTTCCTGGATTTGGAACATTTGGAACTCAGAACGCCCATCTTTCCATCCAGCTGAGTGCTGGCTGGACCGATAACAAGAACTTAGGACAGCACGATTGAGTCTGGGCCAGGGAAAGCAATAAAAAGAAGATTCTTGAGGAACAAAGGTGAAAACGTGATCCTCAGGGTTAAGTCTTTTTTTTTGTTTAAAATTTGCACCATTTTCTTCCATCCTCTGAAACAACAATTGTATGTCTTCAATAGAAGCATCCATTTTCTTTCAGTGCTATCTTTCAGTGGAGGGATCATTGATTTCTAAAGGATTAGGACCAGGTTATGCAGCAAGAAGAGCCCCCATAATTTACAGTGTATTGTGCGATGGTGGACACAGACAAAAGGCAAGTGGGCAAAATGTGTTTCTACAGAGACAGCTTTTAAAATATCCTGAAAAAAATAAATACAGAAGCATAGAGGTTTGGTTTCATTTGCTTTTAAACATATGGAGCTTGGACTACCCATAGAATTCTTTATTCTCCTGCCTAATGCGATGTCAACAAAAGTGAGTTAGCTTCTGGGTGCTTCTGTCTTATATAAGAAAGACAAGAAAGGGAGGTGTTGACTTAAAATAGTCTTGAGACATTATTCATTTTTTCTATTTTAACATGGGCTAGAAAAAAACCCCTAATATTCAATCTAGCAAGAAAACCTGCAAAGAATTACCATGGTGATTTCTGATGTTATGTAGGGTATATGCTTTACTCCAGTTTATGTTAAAATGTATTAATGCTTTGCCTTATAATTTTATGTGACTGAACTTGTTTTAACAAAAAATACTATATATTTTTTTACTAACCCATCTGCATGAACTTCATATGCAGAAATACAAACCATGGCTTACTGCATTCTACTAAGCAAACCCATTCTTTTTAATTACTATAAATTGGTTAAGCTTTCTTTTATGGAACAAAAACCCCCAGGACCATCTTTAAATCTCTCTCCTATTGTTTGTAGCCTGGATTCACAAATTCACTCTTTTTTGGATCTGTACTTATCTTTACGACATCAACTTGCACAAGTGGAAGCACATAGTATGAATAAGCATTAGGATACTCCTTTTTTTGCTTTATTTCCACAGCAGCTGTTGCTGGCACAATAACAATAGGTTAATATAAAGCACAAGCACTCAAACAGATCTGTACATTAAAATGTGAAAGAAGAACTGCTGAGATTATTTGTAAGGGAGGTCGGAGTTACTTGGAAAAGTTAAAATGCTTTTCCACTAGATAAATGCCTCTATCAGTAGATCAGAAACAAGCAAATGCACAGTGGGAACAATAGGCAAAAGAGTTAAAATATAATAGAACGCAATACATGCAGTTTCAGATGCAGTAGGTACATTCCAAAAACACGCATTACTTACAGATTTTAAGCAGGATGAGCCAAGATAATAAGATAAAATTTGTTTCTGTCTCTTGGTTATGTTGAAGAGAAAATGATTCCCTCTGACCTAAAAACAAACAGAAAAAAATGTACATTGTTAGTTTTTTCTCCTAGTTTTGTTGATATTTGTGCCAAAATACTAGTTACAAGTACTACATCTGCAATCTCAAATTATTTTTACAGAATTCACCAAACTAGCTAACTTTTCAATCCTGAAATACTCTCATTTCCTCCTGGCTGTAGTGTATAAAACGATACTTGACAATTAGTTGCTTCTTTTGAGTGATGCATGTAGAGAAAATGGTCCTTTCACTGAAAAGTTTAAAAGACACTACTTTCTTCACGTAGAACCTGGAATAAATTACTTTGGTTTCATTCTGTGGATTTGGTGAGGTATTTAGGTGCTTCATTTTTTTTAAGCATGCAGGACAATCTGTTATCTGAATTGTGGCCTGAGGCAGCAGGAATGTGTATCCCTGCAACACTGTTTTCCTACATAACCACAACAGTACTTTGGATTAATGTTATCATTAACACCAAATAAATTATTCCCTTTATACTAATTTTTAATGAGCAGTTCTCAACAGCCGGTACCATTAAAATAAAGAACTAGCACTCGCAAGCGTTGTACCTACAACAGTGTTTCCTAGAGAGTTGCCTAGGAATATCTTGCCATCTGCTGGAAATGTGCAGATATACATGTTTAAATAAATACAGGCTTCAAAGTCACTATCACAGACAACAGTACAAGGAAACAATGAGGGAGACATTGTTGGGAAACCAGTGCTCTGGGTGTTCGTAACGATAATTCAATAACGAGGTAATATCAGACTGATAGGAATCTGTGGCACAACTGGATGCTGAGATTGAATGCAGCATTACATGTGTGGAGCCCGACGACCACCGTGGCCACACCTGCATAAACCAGGAGTAACTCCATTGTAGAGGAGGCGATGGGTTAATAACACAAACTAACACTGAATTCATGGTCCTGGCAGATTTCACTAAAAACTCTCTGCAAATTAAGTATGTCCACCTTAAGATACCTTCCACTAGACTGGTTATATTGGCTGCTATTAGTCCTGGTTGCTAATAAGTCACACTGACTCAAAAAAAAAGAAAAAAAGAAAAAAAAAGGCAAATCCGCATGGCTATTTCCAGCAGGAGGGAACTCTGCCTTCTTTCTTATCAAACTTAACAAAACTTCAAATCACAGGCTGGAAGAACTGCACCACCTTTTATCTCTCAATTCGACAACTCAAGGAGGTGAAGTCATCTAATTGACATGACATGGAGATCAAAGTCTAGTTTGCCCTGAAATAATTATGTTTGTCGACTTACGTTACATAATGTTTTCCATTTTAAGCAGAGGAAATGTGGAACACGCAAAGATTTAAGGGCACACTTTGAAACTATATTGATAGTTCCCACTAAGATAAAATTAACAGTGCATACAAGGGCTAAATGGCGTGTAAAAACAATTAGATGTAGGTGCACACAAGATAACAGCAGGAGGCTAAGGACTGAACTTTTTTCCGTTTTCAAACCACTTTATGACTGTTCAATGTCGGGTTCTTAAAAAAAAAATCTAATAGTTGTGGCACCTTGGTTTGGTTTAGTTTCCAATTTTGGGGGGTTACTGTTGCCCCGTGGCAGGTATTAGTAGATCAACAAAAGCCCCAAGGGAAACATTTTGCTTGAATTGCTTATTTGCTTGGAAAATCGGTTTAGGACACAGAGGAAAAGAGCAGTTTGGGCAGGACGGGAGCATCTCCACTAGGGGACTCCCCGAGTTCACTGTCTCACACCTGCCTCCGGACACCAGGCAGAGCCCCGACCTGCTCCTTCAGCCACGGCTCGTTCACTTTGAAATCAACAGATCAAAAACTTTGTAAAGCTAAGAGCATTAACCATTCCACAGACTTGCTCTCGGGAAATTGTGGTTAATTCAACGACATCGCTACATTTCTCTCTCCCCTCCGCTCTGCTCACTCCGAAGTCTACTATTGCTTATCTTTGTTACTTTATTTCCTCTTTATTATCTTGGACGCGGTTTTCCTGCTTTAACAGTTCCGAATGAAACCTGTTAAGGTTGGACGCTGCGTTACCTCACGGGAACTCGCCCAGCGGCTCTCCCAGGAGGCGATCGATCCCGACAGCGGGGGGAGCGGCGGCCGTGCCGGGCGCTCGGGGCTGTGTGCGCTGGCAGCGGGGGCTGCTGGTCTTGGTTGAGAGAACTTTTTTTGGGGGGGGGAAGCGAGCGAGAGCTGTTCCCGCGGCCGCCCCGCGGGGCTCCCCGGGCGGCTCCGCCCCCGCTCCGGCTCCGCCCGCTCAGCCCCGCCTGACCCGGCCCTCAGGCGGCCCCGCCGCAGGGACCACACCGCTACAGGCCCCCCACCGCCGCTCCCCCGCTCCGCCCGCCGAGGCCGCCCCGGGAAGCCACGGGCCCGCGGCACCGGGACGAATCGCTGCCTCTCCAGAGGGCTCCGGGGAGGGCAGAGGCGCCAGGAACGGCCGCAGCCCCCTCTCCTCTCAGGCCCGGGGCCTCCTTCCGCCACGGCAACGCCGCGTCCCGGAGCGCGGAGACGCTGCACGGGCACGGCGGGGCACCGAAACTCACCGGCTGGGCCGAGGCGGGTGGCGACACTGGAGCGCGGGCGGCGGCAGCGCTGTGAGCAGGGGGAGAACGGGGGAGCCCGCCGGGCGCTGCCCCCCGCACCTGGCACCTCAGCCAGCACCCTCGCGGAACCGGCGCGCTTGGCGCTTGCTTTTCTGATTGGCTACAGGTGTTCTCCTACCGCTTCTGATTGGCTGAGACGCTCCTACACCTCAGGTAACGGATCCCGGCATATGATTGGTCGTGGGTGGGCGGGATCCTTTTGGGGGATTGGCTCCAGGTGAGTCGCAGCTTGCTATTGGCTGACAGGTAGTGTAGGAGGTGTTCTATTGGCTGCGGACGCTAACCTTCTTAGTCCGCCATGTTCGGCGCGGTGGCGCCGTTGCCAGTAGAGCTGGAGCGGGGGGAAACCGGCTGAGAGGAAACTGGTGGAGGGGGAACCGGCGGCTCCTTCCGCCGCGTCCTGCCCGCGCTGCCGCCGTCCTGCTCCGGGAACCCGCCGGCAGGGAGGGCGGCGGGGAGTCCGAGTCCGCCCCGAAGTTCTTCGCGGGACTTTGAACAACTTGAGGCCGCCGGGCTGAGAACGTCCCCTCAGGTGCGGGGCGGCCCCGCTCTCGGCGGGGAGCGGGGCTGCTGGGACCTCCCTGGGTCGGAGCGGGTGGGAGGAGGGAACGGTCCCGAAGGCGAACGCGTCCCGGCCGCAGTGTCGCCCCTTCCCGCCAGCCCGTGCCTGAGGAGTCCGGGCGGGAAGGGGCCGCGTGTCCCCCCGAGCCGCGGGGGCTGTGGGGTCTGGCCCTGGCACCTCTGGCCCCGCGTCCCTACACGGGGGGGTTAGGGAGCTGGCTGGAAAAATGTATATGTATAAGGGAAGGTGGCGTTAATTTTGGATAAACAGGGTGTTTCTCTGTCTCCGGTCGTAAAGGCAACTTAAATTGCCCCTCGGAGTTCATCTTCAGCTTCTCTTGGGTGAATTTGTAACTCACATTAATTGATAGCACTCTTCTGTGTGTATAAAAACTATCCTGAACTAAAACACTCTTTAGAATAAAAGGACTGGAAGCTGTGTTGGTGAATAAGTAAAGATTCGTTCGGAGTGGTTTTGGCCAAGAGGGAACTGTTGGATGTCTTGTTAAAAGCATCCTTAAATGTTTGGGTTGTTTCTGTAAAGCTAAATTGTACAGGGGATCTTTAACTGATCTCATTTAATTTCTGTGCAGGTCAATGGTCTTGTGTATTTCCCTTTTAATTTCTTGCTGTTCTGTGTAAAGCTGTTTGTGTTTGTAAAATTTGACACAACTTATTTGTTCAGCAGAGTGTGCGTATATTCATCTGTACTCTGGTTTTCTTTCTGTGCAGCTGGATTTAAAATCATCTGGAGGAGAAACATGTTTCACATGTGAAGCTGCTCGCTTTGGAATTAAATGAGTTATTCATCTTGAGTGAACTTATTTCTATATGTTTATAATCATAAACTACTAAATACAGACCATGCCTAGCAGAATGGGCTCAAAAATGGATTTGAACAAAGACTTCATCAGAGTAAAAACACACTATAGTGGGTAAGTCAGCATGTTCCTCTCCTCTGCATTGTGTCCTGTCTAATTTGAAATAAATCGAACACACAATCTTTGTTTTCCTGGTGTGAATAAATATTAAAAGTAAACTCTTGTATAGCTTGCCCTTTAATTTTTGATATCCAATTCCCCTGCTTCCCCTCCCAGTAGTTTGATTAATGCAGCTTGAGGGGCAATGAGATGTTAACACAGCTGCTCCTCTTGCCTTCATAGTGCTTATTTTTGCAGCTCTCGTTTAAGATAATAAAAACAAGTCATGGTGCTCTATGACTTCAGTCAGTTGTCAGCTTTTAGTAGTGAAAATTAATAACAAAACTTACATCTTAATAAAATATAGAAATTTGCTGCTTTACTTGAGTAAAATTTACTTTACAAGCAATCCATATATGAATAATAGATGCATGTAAACTGCTTTATGAACTCTGTGTGAAAGATTTGTGCCTTGTATTTATCATTACTAATATTTTCTGCTTCATAATTTTATCCTACGCCTCTGAATCATGTCATATGTAGACTTAGGTTGAAAAGAACTTCAGAACTTCAAATACTTGTGTGATGCGTGTGTCTGAGATGCTTCTCTGGAACAGCAGCAGGAGAGCTGCCTTAATTCTGTAAACACAAAGGATTTAGTGTAAATACTTTCCTGTAGTATTGATATAAAGTGAAAGGAATGTGTCTGTAAAACTTGACTGCACAGAAATGGAGGAGGTGCTAATGTTTGTGTCACTGTTAGAATCAACGTGTAATTATTATGATGTTTTACAATAAACTACTACTGGAGTTTCTCTTGGGACACTGTAATCTCACAGTGATGTTTGCTTGTTTAATTCTAATTTCACTTGAGGTGGGCCAAGTAATCTGTCAATTTACCAATTAAGTTCCAAACTCAATTTTGTTTCTGTTCTACTGTGAATTCTGTGAGTGAGAGCTGACTATTTTTGGCAATATAGACTGTATAACTGATGATCTCAGTATATCCATTTAAATACTATACTTGTCTTTTGAACAAATTTGACAAACTGCAGGAAATCATTGATGCTGGACATCTTTGGAATTAAGGACAAGCTCATTCAGGTTGCTACTAGTACAATATATAATTTTGAAGTCCCAGTTAAAAATCTAAGCATGAGGAAGTTCTAATACATGTGAGTGTTGAGTCTGTCTCTGTACAGTCCCAGCATATCAGGTATTCATGTTTCTGGGTGTGACAGAGTTCCTAACATAGCATAGTATAAATAACTGCCTAAGTAGATTGCAAAAGAAAGTAAACTTGTGTAATTCGCACTTCACTATTACAGTTACTTAGTTTATCTGGTTTATATCTGGTTACTTGAAATCATTGCATTTAAACTCGCTTCATTTGACAGACCAAGGGGTAATGGCTTTAAACTGCTCTGAGCACCCTGGGCTGGTGGAAGGTGTCCCTGCCGTGGCAGGGAGTGGAACTAGATGGGCCTTAAGGTCCTCTCCAAGCCAAAGTGTTCTGTGATAAACAGATCAGTGATGCAATATCGTTTGCTTTGTGTTACCTTGGTTCTAAATGGTGGCACATTTAATCCGTCAGCGTGAATGATTCTCTTGGTGTAACTGCTCATACGTAACTTACTGGTCATTAGTTCTTTGCATTACTTTGTGGTGTCCAGTTTGGGATACCTGACCAAAAAAAGTGTCCTGTGGTATTCTTTAGTGTTAAACAATGAGTGATTGTCATCTGTCCATAGATGGAACTGTTGGAATACGCATGGTAATGTGATTGCTTTCTGACAAAAGCTTCTTATTTCATCTCATGCAGGGACATCCTGATAACAAACTTGGACGCATCGATGAGCTATGATGAACTTTGTGATGAAGTGCATGAGATGTGTAATTTACAACAGGAACAGCCAATTACTCTCAAGTGGATCGATGATGAAGGTATTGTGCTGAAATACTGCTTGGGGTTTCATGGTACCAAGAAGGGGCATTGAGGAAACTTGTATAAACAAGCTTCATGTTGGGGAGTTACATTTTGTTTCTAAATACCAGGAAACATAACCCTGACTTATAAAGCAGGGAGCTTGGAGAAATGAGCCTCAAAATGTCAAGGTTGTACTGCATTTGAATTCACTTCTGTAGGAACTGCAGTTCTGATAAGTATTTTCTTTTACTCTTGGTTAAATACACACCTGTACAACCCTTTCTGCAATTCCTGATTCTAAGTTAAGTTTCAACCAATCTGTTGTTTTGGCTGCCCTCAATTCTTGCAGGTTTTGAGAGTTATGCTCTGTCTGCATATGAGTGAATGTTTCCACTTATTGCCACATGTAATTTAAATTCATTTGACTGATTGCACAAACAGATGTTCTCTTTGAACTAAATTAAAGCGAACAATTGCTGATGGCCTAATGGATAAAGAAAATATACCAAAGAGTCAAAGAAAATGAATTTTCTGTTGGGTTTTTTTAGTGTTTCTCTGTCTTTTTTTAATGAGATCCAAACTGTCTGAACTATGCATAACTCATAATAAAATCCCATTAAAAAGTAAGGAGTATGTAGTGTTGATTTGCAGTACAAATAATTTTGTCTTTAATGTTGGATTATTGCAGTATTTGTAGACCCTTAAGAGCTGTGGTCTTCAAAGAGGGGTAGTTGCACCCTGGGGTGCATCTTTTTAAAAAAGGAGAATTTCTTACTTATAAAAAAATTAAGCTTTACTTGATTTAATATGTAGATTGATATTGGTGTCATCACTTGGTCCATATATTATATGATCACGTGTCACATATAATGGGCAAGGTGTGCTGGGGAGGAGTGGGTGATCCACAAAGCTGCAGGAATTGACAGTGACACTCGCTTTGTGTACTGTGATGTACTGCAGTTTGCGTGTGCCTGGTTAAGTGGATTTATGGATTAATTATCTAGTTTTAGCTAAAATAACCCTCCCAAGGTAGTGCTAATAACATGAGCACAAGCAGACAAGAAAATGGTGGAGCTGCTATCTCTTCTACTCTGAAGAATGAACTCTTGTCAGCCACACCACAAAACAAAATGACTGTCTAATCAGGTCTGACAAGAGGTCTGTCAAAAAGATTCAAAACTATCAAGAACAGTCCTTGAAATGTGTGTTTACATCCACTATTTTTAACAGTGGATTTGAATAGGTGTAAGTTGTATTTTGAGATAATGGACAGTGACAGTCTGAAGCCATCATGATTAGCAAGAGTTAAAAACTAAGTATCCAGAACACGACGACACCCCCCTACCACTTTTTTAACACTGATGTTTTAAGTCCAGCTTAATATCAAATGATTGAAAGAGAAGCCATACAGGAGGGTGGTGTATTTCATACTGACTAATTGAAATTTTCCAGTCATAAATTTGCCTCTGTATTGCATTTTGTTAGGTGACCCCTGTACCATCTCATCTCAGATGGAACTGGAGGAAGCTTTCCGCTTGTATTGTCAAAACAGAGACGAGGGGCTGATTATTCATGGTGAGTATTAAACAGTTTGCCAACCTGTGTGCCTTCGTTGATAGTTCTAACAGCTGTGAGATTGGAACAACTCCTTTGGCTGTCAAATAACATTCTTCTTTGTGTAGCCGGTGCCCTGTAGTTTGTAAGAAGGAACAGTTCTTTTGCGAGTGGAGCCCAAAGCTGAGACTCTACAGTAGGCTCTGAGAGGGCTTCAAGTTCTAAACTGCACAGATTTGTTAATGCTGTAGCCAAGTATCTTGCCAGTATGGGCCCGAATTTTGATTGTTTTCTTATGTGGAATTATTTAAAGGCTTCCAGAAACTGTCTTTGTGTAAATATATTGAAGCATCAAGGAAAAAGTACTACTGAGAGTATTTTCACTTAAAAATCTGATGTTTTTGTTTCAGTTTTCCCAAGTATTCCAGAGAAACCCGGCATGCCTTGTCCAGGAGAAGACAGTGAGTACTAAAATGTTACCAAATTTCAGTTCGTGTCTTTGTAAATGTTAAGGAAAGGAATGTGAATAATTGGGTGTCGGGTTTGCATCGGCAGGCACAAATTGAACCTCTGTATCTACAGAAAATGTTAGCAACAGTAAAAGTTTGGGTTTTCCGTATATCATGTTGCTTTTTTCAAGTCTTATTTTGGTAATGATGCTTTAGGGTGTTTGAGTAGTTCAGTGTCTTGTGTGCCTTTGACTTTTGTGAGAATGACAGTAAAAGTGATGGCTTTGGGGATTAAATAGCCTTAGAATGCTTGTCATGTTCTACGAAAGGTGAATTGAAGTGTTCATACTTCATTGTAAGTCTTAAGTGTTCTGTGAAACAGCTATCTTTCAATGAAGACAGAAGGGTTGATTTTATTTAAATCTCAAAGTTTGGGGTGCCTCCCCCAATTAATTCTGCAGCTGAGAATGGAAAAAACAAGTCTGGCATCACGATTTGCAGCTATTTCACAGCATGTGGAATTGTTTTTGCTTCCTGTTTTGCTTCGGACTTGTTGGATGCAAATGGTAGGGAGCAGACTCATGGGCAGCTGGGCCACTTTGCTTTCCCAGTGCAAGAACTGAAAGAACCAGCTGCCTCCAGCTCTGCTTCCATGAGGAAATATTCGTGTTGTACCAACCTAGGCTGGTGCTAGTCCCAAACACAATTATTTGTCCTTGTTTGTGAAAACAGAAAGCAAAGTAGTGTGAAATACTGTTGAGAACAGTAAGCTAACTGGAGGAGAGGAAAACCGGTTGCTTAAAGGGGTATTTGTGTGAATAATGTGACTTACATAATAAAGTCACCGCAACTTAATGATCTCATTAAAAGTGTAGATATTTTAGTACAAAAGTTTTGTGTTAATTTGTTAGATGTTTTAGTTATCTTAAGACATGAGATCAGTGTGGCTCAGATGACCTGGTTATTCTGTCTGCAGAGTATTTCTCCTTACATGGTTTTAGAGGTCGTGGTGTATCATACTTTGTTTAAAAAGCCTGTTCAGTAGGATGTGCTCAGTAAGGTTTATTTTGTGGTCAGGTTTCTTGTAGTTTATTGAATTAATTCAGGGCATTTTGCCTCTTTGCATCCATGAGGCCTGCATGGAAGGCTGGTGGTGTGGCCTAGTTGTAACTATTTTCAATTTGTTTTAAACAGATCTATTAAATTGTACTGATGCTAATTTAGCATAAATGAAAGCATTCAGCATTGTTGCTCGATAGCCAAAGGCATATAGCAAACACCTGCATTGCATTTTGACTACATGGAAATGGCTTTGATAGTGGTGGTGCAGTTTATTTAAAGGACTTTATTTTCACAGGACTAAAATATTGTCCTTTGTTCAGAAAATATTCACTATGTTTCAAAATCTTGTTTTATTTTATGTGGCTTTATCACTGTAACATTCATAGGAAATCCTTTAAAAAAAATGAGAATATTACATATGTACTTTTCTAGAACCTTGTGCTTACACTATAAAGGACCTTATAAGTTTGCCTCAAGTTATTTCCAGAGACGAATAAGCAGTTAACTGTTTGCTCTGTCCAAAATGAGCCTCTACCTAAATTAGCAGCTCCCAGTATAAACGTCCGGCTGCTGTTGTAGAACCAGTAAGTTTTACGTTCAGGCCGGTTATCCCGTCCCCACAGCCCCAGTGGCAGTGCCGCGATGGGGGGGATTTGGGCAGGATTTCCAAAACATCTTGTGTCTGTTCCCTGGTGCTGGGTGGGACCTCTGGGGCGATTCCAGCACCCGCTGGCCTGCAGCCTTGATCCCGTAGCACATGTTTCCTGATAAAGATGGCAGACTTTCAGGCCAGTCTTTTCTATTTAAAAATAATTTTATTTTTTTTAGTAGATTAGCTAGTTTGGAATTGCTATGAAATGAGGTTGTTTCTGTGATGTTTAGGTGTGTGTTTGTATTGGGTGCCGATAAGCGACAGCCTTCCCGCTACCCCGACACGCAGCGTGGTGTCTGATTGGCAGCTCTATAACTTAGTTATTGTCGCCTCAGCTTATTTACACTGACAGATCTCGGTCTGATTTATCGCTCTTGATGCTGCAGTGCGTTGTATAACAAAGCACGTTCGGCTGAACAATTTCGATCGATTTGTCGGACTTCCCTAATGGACTTGCCGGGTTTATCAGAGAAATACTTGTTTTTGTGACATCAGCTCCTTGCCATCCATGCCATGTTTTAGTTTGTGCCTCAGCTGCTGGCTCCAGCCTCTCAAGGGAGCCAGTACCACCCGTGCCTGGATACACGAGCAGGGATGTGAAAGGGAGAGACGGGGGGAACCAGTCTTCCATTAAATATTTGCTCTTAATGTTCGAGCTGATCCTGCCTATTGTCCTTGGTATCTAATGGTATTCAAACAGCGGCATCACTGGAATAAAGGGAAAATGTTTCGTTTCATACCTACTACGTTGTAAAGCGTAAAGAATTACATGCTGAAGAAGCTAAAGAATAAAGCCTAGTGAGTAATGCATGCTTTTTCTGTAGATTTTGTGTGTCATCGTTGTGCTTGCTGTTACAGACTGAGGCCGTTGATGCAGTATGGGTGTACGTGTGCTGCAGCGGATAATAGAACTCAGCGTTTTGGTTCTGATACAGTTGCTTTGCCTGCCACCCTCCTTTGCAGCCATAGATTGTTACAAATGCAGAGATTCCTGCTGCCTCTTGTGCGTAGGGATGTGGCTGAGAGACCTCTCAGAAGTGCTGATAAAATTGCATTGAAAGGACTCTTGGGGAATGTATTTTAGGAGGAAAAGAACAGAAGAGTGAGTAGTGCTGCTGCTGCTAATAAGGGAGATTAATGAAAGAAATGTATCCCAAAAACCCTGACGGTATGTGCTCAGGGCCTGCTTATTGTATGATTGCTGATGTGAAGACTGATTGAGAAGCATCATTTTTAAGGCCTTTTTGTTGAATTGTGTTTAATGGATCATCTTGGATGTTTTTTTAATTGCAAAATATTTGTTTTGAATTAAGGTTTACTTAGTTTCTAGTATTGTCAGAATAAACTGTGCTAGTACGCTTCTAAACAAATAGATATGTGTATTTAATGTTAAAATTTATCTTGGATTTGGGTAGCTACTGCTAACAAATATTAGGGTTGTTTTGCTGTTAGCTTCATTAAATAGAAGAATGCAGACTGAGAAACCTCTGATTTCAGGAAACAGAATGAATACCTTTTTACTGTGTAAGTACTTATGACATTAGTATGATAGACTGCTGTTTTTATTGTCTAATATTTCTGGCTGATTGTGCTGTCTTTTTTTGGTGATGATTACACTGCGTTGTGGATGTCTCTTATGCTCTTTGTTTATCTGCTCAGTATTTTAGCATTAGGTGTTTGGACTTCATTTTTCCCCAAGCTGTATTTCTTGAAAGTGGCATCATACGGTTCGGTGAAGGCACCTTATTAATCTAATTATTGTTGTGAGCTGTTTTATTTTAGATATCGGTATTTGGATTTGCTTTGTGTTCTGCCTGATACTACAAAATAGCTCTAAAAGGCTTCTTGCTACACTAGTGTGGCCTGTAAATATTTTTCTAGCTTGTGAGGCAGGTTTTTCCCTTCATTTGTTACTGTATTGGCAGCAGTGATTAGGTTATTCAGAGCACGTGAACCAATTTCATCCCCCAATGAAGAAAGGAACTATTGCGACCATAGAGACTGTTCTGAAGACATAGATTGGGCTGCACTAGATAATTAGGCAATTTTGAAAGTGCTAGTAACCCTCTCCTGATTTTCAGTGGTTGAACTGACAGAGGGGAAAATCGTACTGGTTTTAATGCAAGATATTCTTGCTTAGGAATTGAAAATAGCTGTGTCATAGTTTCTCAAGAATACCTGAAATCTCTTTCTCTGTTGTCTTAACTGTGTACTGTGATTTTTTTGAAAAAATGTGTCATATTTGAGAAATATGCATACAGATTGAGACAGCATAACGTACTGAAAACAGAATTGTAGTTGAGGGTCTGTTTGGTTTATTGTTTAATGGTTTTAATTCTAAAATAATTTCAGTGTTTTTCTTAGCTATGAAACATCCAATGAAAAACAGATTGGCCTCCCTTTTGATAAGAGGTGTGAAATTATAAAGCACACATCTGATTGTGGGGTTTGATATTTTCAAGACACTGGATGTCTCAGCAGATGTTTGTAAACTATAAACTAAAAATACAATGGAATAAGGAATACTTGAGCTAGTTTGTGAGGTGTCGTAACAAACAGCCTGTGTTCTTTTTTTTCTTTATTCCACCCCCCTCCCTCTTGTAGCTGTTGCTCAGAATGTGGTATAATCATGAAGGAAAGAGGTCACCTGCTTTTAGAAAACTTCTCTTGAACGTAACATCTAGCTCCATCCCCCTGTGTTCTCTCTCATGCTTCCAATCTATATACTTCCCATAAGTAGCTAAATCCACTTTTGTCGTGAAGGTGTTTGGAGTAACTAAATTAGCAAGAAGGTGATGAGGCTTTTATTGTTATTTGTTGGAATTAGTGGACATTTGCAAGGCTGTTAAACCTTTTTGGGCCTGTTTCAGTAGCTTGAAAGAGCTATTGAATGTGTAACCCCCTTAAATGGTATGGTCAAGGTTAATGATGGATCATTATACTTGGGATTCTGTGCAGTACTTTTTAAAATGAGTTGTTCTGTGCAAGTGATGGTTTTGAATGTTTAGCCCAGCCACGGAAGTAGCAACAGAGGCCTGCAGGGCAGAGAAATGGGCTCTTCAACGTTCTTCTCTCGGATTTTCGAGTTGCCGTGCAAGAAAGCAGACTTTGTGGGAGATCTCAGGCACCGCCAGTTTGAAATGGAGCAGCTCGGGAGTGAAGCCCGTGAGACCAGGTCCTGAGAGCAGTGGGCTCAACATGGAAGGCTTGAGCCGGTACTGATCTGGGTGGTAAATCCGCAAAAACCTTTGGGAATGCTGGAAGGGCGCTTTGCAGCCGAGGCGTGCGGGTCCTGAGCATCCCCATCAGTGCAGGAGGGGAGCGATGAACAGCACGTGCAGTTCTGCCCGTAAACCACAGGGGGAAGGCAGTGACTTGGGTAGCGGAAAAATGAACAACTGAGGTTCTCAATATTGACTAGAAAGTGCCTCGTTCGTGTTTCTGAAGTTCCATTGCTAGTTCTTCTGCATCTGTAAGAGCTTGTCCTTGAATTATGAGCTGGGGAAATAGTTAAAAGGCAACCAGAAACTGTTTGAAGGCAAAACTTCAAGATTTTAGTATAATCCTCTACTGTCACTAAATAAGTTTAGTGATACATTATATTGGTTCAAACTCTACTTCTTGTGCTTGTGAAATGTATAAATACTATATCTGTATAGTATATGAGGAAGCTTAGAAGGAGTAAAAGTACAAATGAGAGAATCTCTCAGATTAGTTTTATTTCTCGAATGATAAAATCTGAGCAGTTAATAGAACTCAGATTGTGACACAGGAACAGTCACTGGGTGCATGTAATTTCAGCTTGTGTTGCTCCTGATATGAAGCAGAATGGGGCGCTGTGAGGTACAGATGTGTCAAAACCGTCAGAATGAGAAGTCATATTATCTGGAGAGTTAATCCTGCTGCAAGGTGACAGTGGCCTCTGCCACACCGAGGTGTTGGCTACTTTTCTGGGTATAATATTAGCAAGTAACTGATTAAATTGGAAAGAATTCAAAGCAATACACTCGAGTCTGATTTCTTAGGAAAGATAAAACACACCTTTCTGAAGGATCTGTACAGAAAAGCCATGACCCTTACATAGAAAAAGGCATTTGAGTTCTGAGTTATTGCGTCAATAAGCAATAAGAATAAGCCTTGTGTAGTAATGAAGCATCTTTTGGAGACTGAAAGAATAAATACCTTCAGCCACTTTAAAATATTTTAAATGATACTATTTTTTCCTGTATACCTGCCATCTTAAATTTGTTGGTTTTTGATTAAGAAGGATTTTTACGTAATTTTAGTAAAATAATGCTCTCTTCTATTTGTCTTGTAATGCTATCACATTTTGGTGATTTAGTTCCATATTTTGGAATTACCCTCCTGCTAATGAAAATGCAAATTTAAGTTTGTTAATGTATGCTCAAAAGATTATAAAAACTTCTATAAAAATCAATACTTTTCAGCAAGTAACTGTCCTGATGCATGAATATTAATGTGTTTTCATTTAATTGCAAACATTTTTGCTTTGACTAGATAATGTATGAGTAAACTCTAGGCTGTTAGTCACTGAGTCACACTCTGATTTCTTAGCGATTAGTTAGTAGGTGGATGGTTTGCCAGAAACAAATCCCCGTAGTTCTGTGGGTGACCTCACAGTCGGTGTTCCAGAACCCAAGTGGAAGTACGAGGGTCACCCAAACTGGCTCCAATTTCCCTACCAGGTGAGTGGGGGAATCCTCTTCTTATCCTCGTTTAATCCCGGATTTATCCATCCTGGTAGCCTTGCACTTGGATTCAACTGTGCAACTCCTCCTTGCACAGCAGACTCGAATGGAGAGAAGCAAACGGTAGTGTGTGATGTAGATGTGTTGAGTTGTTGGGCCTTGCTGTGCAGTTCTGCCTGAGGTTCAGTTTATAACTGTGTCCCTGTGCAAACCGGCCAGATGGCCCCGGTAGCCGGGGCCGCACTGCGCTCGGCAGCCGGACCGGAACAGCCACGCTTCTGGGACACAAACTAAGGCAATCTGGATCCATTACAAATGTGGGGTTTGCTATATCTTATGAGTTTTGGTTTTTATTAAAGTTATCGGGGTTTTTTTTTTGTTTGCCAGAAACATGCCGAGTTTTTCTCATGCATTTGTTTGCTATTACTGTTGGAGGGTTACATTTCCATTAAAATATTCAATAAATAATTCTGTATATTGTGTTTGCTACTACATGTTTAGCTCTCTCTTCTAAGGTATCCATTGATTTTCTTTTGCTCAAGAGATGTTAAGCCGAATCCTTGGGTGTCTCCTATTTGTTCGATAGCTAAAGGACCCATCATACTCGTTATCCCGGTAGGATCCATCGCTGCCTTCGCCATTGCTGTCTCTGAGCTGTATCTCTGACGCCCCATCCACAATATTTTTCTGATTGATCAGTCCCTCTGTTGATCACAAGAACAGGAAACTTCTAAGGACAACTTGTGTATTGTCGAAACGTTTTATTTCTTGTATTTCTGTGAATATAAGGTATTAATATTTTTTTATTTGAAAGTGAAAGCCTCCATTTAAAAAAAATAGTTTTTAGATCCCTTTGTTTCTTAATTTTCTGATATTTTGGCAGCAGTAAGTATTTTAATGATAAGGCAGTCCAGATTTCCAGCTGCCATTCGTGTGCGCTATTTGACTTTGAGACCAAGAGAAGCCGTAAGGCACGCAGGGGTGTGAGGGGTCTGAAGGGACACAGCACGGTGCAGCAGAGACCGTTTCCAAACGGGATCTGAGCTCTGCTTTAGTGGCTGTCATTGTCTTCGTAAAGGTGACTTAGCACCTTGTGATGGTTCGGAGCCGTTTTAACGAGGAGATGAAAGTGAGCAACCAAGAGATGATTCATGGGCAGTGGTGTGTGTGCAGGATGAGTTTTCCACCTACCGGCCCTGACCCCCTTCTAAGTCAGTGGGGAACAGGATATTCCAGCCGTATTCTTGCTGGGTTGCAATAAGTGCCAGGTAAATATTACTGTTCTGTGAAATACGGTTTGATCTCCTCGCTGCTCCTCTGCTGTGTGCAGCACATTTCCTTTGTCGTTATTGCTATCTAAATTGTGCTGGATTTTTTTTTTTTTTTCCCCGTAGAGGTTGATCTGACTTTGTAGTTAATTTTAGTCCCTATTGAAAAAGGAGGATGGGGATGCAGTTCCCTAACTGCTAATCAGTTTTAAATTAAATTAAATATCAAATGCTGTCTTCTGACCATTTTAATAATAGCAAGAGATTAAAGCACTTAATACCTGTACATTGTTAAGGATGCTCTTCCTTTTCTAACTTCCGAAAAGAGATAGCAATTGTACGTAGCAGCTTATTCATAATAAAAAGAAGGACCGATTAATATACCTTACAATGTATGTCTGTTACAAGCTTCGGAAAGTCATTTTATTGTTCCAGTTTAACTGTTTGGGACATGCTAAGTAACAGATACGTGAAACAACCTACTACCAAAGTTGTTTAGAATTGGCTTCCCTAAAATAAGTTCTATCTTTATATAGAATTATTTTGATATGTTATCTTTTAATCTACTTCAGAGTCTATCTGAAATACTAATATCCATTTCCTACTTGTAATTGGTGAGTTGGTTTTGAAAGAATGCTCACTTGTCTGCTCAGCAAAACATGAACCGAACAAAACAAAACCTGGCCGCTCTCCCTGGCCAGCTGGCAGCGCAACTGGCCTGTAAACAACTTGCATTAATCTGAGAAGTGATTTGCAGCAATAGCAAATTATCTCTGTGCTTAGTATAGTAAAAGATTTCATTAGAGTTCGATCACATAAAAGCAGACTTTGGAATTGCATTTGTAAATCCAAATGCACAGGAAATAAATTTTTTGTGACCATCTTGCTGTCATTCATTGGTGCAAACCACACTTTTCAGACAACTGATAATTCTCTTCGTGTTCTGGAAAAGACAAGCATTTCTAAACTTTCCGATGGAAAAATAATATTTTGGGCTTGGGGGCAGGTTGGGGACTGTCTTTTAAATTGTTTCCCTTCTCTAATTTTTTCTGTGCACATTTAATTTTATCCTTAAGTGTTTTCTATAATATTTTTTAAAGATGAAAGAAAACTACCCTAGAGGATGTTTTTGAAGAAACCATATTAAACGTATTTTCAAGGTTCTTTGTGAATGAGTGTTAGTGATGTAGCTGCACAGCTTGACAACAGCGGGAAGAATTGCCCACCAGCAGCACTGGAGTGTTTCACACGGATTTGGAGTTAGAGGCACCTGCTTCATTTCGTTGTTTGACTATTTTTATTTCCCTTGTAATCTTAACTTGAAAAACGCACTCTTTTTTTTATCCTCCAGTTTTCAACCTTGGAAGCAGATGAAGTTCAGTACATTTGTTGTAATTAGAACATAGATTTATGTTCCCCAATGAAAACTTGTTATCGCCGTTAGTAACTTAAAATATCTCTTGAATTTTCCTCTAATGTTGTTCACATCCAAAATGAATATTCAAAAAAGTCTGGGTTTTTTTTGTTAAGCAAAGTCTTGTCTTTAATGTCCATTGAAGACAACTATGTTTAATTAGGGGTATAATATCTCCTTCAGCCTCCAAGCAGCTAACTTGAAGTCCGTTATGAGTTAACTGAGGTGTACTGTGAAATAAATGCCAAAGTAGCTGTTTTTGTTAAACACAGTAATGAACTGCTCGTGCTTCTGTGCTGGCATTCCTTTTCTAGGTGGCTGGGATCAATCTGGGCCGTAAAAACTTGGTTTAGTTCTTGGTTATTGAGAATCACAGAATCCCTTACTTGTTCCGTTCTAAAGCGTTCTAGAAACACATACCAAAATGTTTGGGTTCGGAAGTATCTTTCCCATATGAGTTTTAGGGGTCAAATCCATGCTAAGATTAGAGCTTTGTTCCCCCATTAGAATACTGACAATAAATTTTCTTATTTTAATAGGAATTGATTTGTTGTAGACTGTATGCAGAATCAGTGGTGGTCATAGCAGTAAATTAAAGGGGTTCCTGCTTTTCAAAAAGCTTTGCTATATTAAGTTCAGGTTTTGTTAAGCTGTTGCCTCACAAGTATATGGTATAAGCCCCTGACTTTGGTTTCATATTTATTGTTAATTAGGGAAGTGACTTGCTCCTGTATTTACAGACTTCATCAGCACAAGCTGCTTGTTAACTTATCATTCACTTAATATTTCTCATGTCAGTGGTAAGATCGTCTTCGGAACACAGATGTATTAGGTTCCTTCCATATGGTGCTTTGTCTAATGAATCAATTTGCTATTTTGGAAAAAAACAGTTGCAAAGGTTTTGTGGTGGTTTTTTTCCTCCTGGTGAAAAGCCGTCCTACAAACGGTGAACAGCTTTTCATTCATGTTGGAGCATATTTTTAGGCAAAAACTTTGCAGCAGCTTCTTGTGTGAAGTTGCATTATAACTAGTGTAAATAATTTGTTTTTAGGAAGGCGTACATAAGCTTGGTATAGGAAAATCTTCAATATCGCAGGTCTAAAGCATTATTAGTGTGAAACATCCTTTCCGTGTTTACAGGTGAAGGGATGTGGGGAGCTCAGCACCGGGATTTTCCCGGAGGAAGCTGTTTCTTTAACAGTTATCTGTCCCTCTCACCTGATTTTTACCAGAGCAGCCAAGGAACTGTAACGAGATTATGATCATGTGAGAAAAAAGAGACAGGGCCGGAGAAAAGGGAGAGGCAGCGGTGAAAGCACATCCTGCAGGAGCTGTCACTTACGGCTGCCTTAAAAAAATCAGCAGGGATTTTAGCTGCGCGGTGATATTCAGAAAAGCAAGATCGTTTGAAGTCACAACTTGCTTACCATAGTGTGTCGGGTGCTGCTGTGCTGCCATGCTGCTGCTTTACACCTTTTAAATCTTTTTTCTTAGAATCAATCTACCGCCGTGGAGCCAGAAGATGGAGGAAGCTGTACCGAGTGAATGGGCATTTGTTTCAAGCCAAACGTTTTAACAGAGTGAGTACTGTTGCATGAAACGTGGGCTTTGGTAATGTTTTGTGGTAATTGTTTTCTCAGTCTGTGCTTTTTCTGTGTTTGAGTGTTGAAAAGAAAGGAAATGCAAGATGCTTATTCATGTGACTTCTCAGTCTGTGCAATATTATTCAGGTCACAACAATAACAACAACCTGAAAGTCTTTGAGTCTGGGGTGGAGTTAATAATAGATGATTGGTAGAAATAATTTATTTTTAAAGTATCCAAAAGCCCCCTGGTTTTGTGACTATTTAAACTGATACGTACTCGGAGCAGCTTTTCTTCTCTCCATTCTGTATGTGATTTTGATTGCTTGTTAGCATAATCTTTTACCTTCAGTCATTCTTAAAGACGAGAGCTCTTGATGTTTGAACTGTTTTGAATCTGAGCTATTACATAATCTAATTCAGGAAAAAAAATCTGGTTTACTGAACTAAAATACAACTGCATTAAGAATCTGACTTAATCCACATAAGCAAGTGAATGTGGCTTTAAGACTGAGACTCCTCCTTCCCTTATCCCATTATGCCCAAGTATTGCAGCATATATACAAATGTAGTACACGCTTTTGGGAATTCCCAAAAAGAGGAGAGCAATACAGAAAATAATCTTTAAAAATGATCCATTCTTTGATTATTTTTTTAAATTTTTTTTTTCTAATAGTGCTAGAAAGGGTTTATAGTAGCTGAACGCTTCTGGGCAGGACAGCGTGTGTGATTCATTAGCCTGTGGATCTGAATAACCGCACTCTAACTCGCAGTTTGGGTGGAACAGACTCTCACTGTTCGCGGCTTCGGGACAGTTGCAGAATTCTGCCGGAGCCTGGGGCGGGGGGGCACTTTGCAGAACCACAGCAGCGGCTTAGCCTGTTACAGTCATTACCGGAGAAAACCTGGGGGTAGGGAATAATGAGTAAGTCTGCTGCTGGCAACCTGTGCGCTGTGCGGAGCGACGGCTGCGACTGGGCGACTTCTTGGCTCGTAAGAACCTCAGGTCGCTGTTTGGCACTTTGGGTGAAGTGGATAAAATGACCACAGCGCACACACTGGAAAAAATATTTCAAGACCCGCCCTGTTAAAGTCAGCAGCATAAAGTCTGGCTTCTTCGTCTGTCCTCATTTTGATTTAATTTATTCAGATGCCATTTTGTTGCACATATAAAAAAGGCCACTTTTTTTTAATATTAAGTAGTGCAACCAATAGAGGTTTTACATTAGTCTTGATAGATAAGTTTTAATGCAATGTTTCTACCGATGTTCTACCACTGTTAAAGTATATAGATGCAGACATAGAACATTCTTCATACTTTAACTTGTCTTTTGTAACACATTATGCCAGTGTTCTCCAAAGCAGTCAGTTTGGGTGCTTTTTATGCATCAGTGTGTAGTACAAATTTGTCAGTTTTATTTGGGTAACCTACATCAGAACCTGAAATTCTAAATATACTTACTGTCTAAGAATGATTTGCTAATGTTAGGTTGTAACGTGTTCCGTACGTTTGAGATATTAGCGTTCTTAACGTTGATTTAAAAAGGACTGCATTGAGCTGAACTCTAAGTATGAAGCATAACCTTTATTATTAGGGAAACCCTGGATATTTGGAGAAAAATATTATCTACAGGGGGTGACGAGGATGGGTTCTTGTAGGGTGGATTCTTACTGCTAGATAACTGCTCGCCTACAGCAAGGAACTCCTAATAGAATTGATAATATTCACTCTGGCTTTTAGAGAGCGTATTGTGGCCAGTGCAGCGAAAGGATATGGGGGCTCGGAAGGCAAGGCTACAAGTGCATCAACTGCAAGTTGCTGGTCCATAAACGTTGTCATATCCTTGTTCCACTGACCTGCAAAAGGCATATGGTAAGTTTGCATTCTGTAGAAAGCTAAAATGTTTCATTATGTTCTATGTTGCCGTTTCTAGATGTGCATCCTAAGCAATGAAGTGCTGTGCACGGCAATTAAACGCCGTGCCTGCTTGTAGGTTTTGAACACTTGGTGGTGTTTGGTGTTCGGTTTCTGAACTGTCTCTGCAGGACAAGCCTTTGGACTGGGAGCAGTAGAGACAGAGTGAGAGAAGAAAACTTGTGACATCCCTTAAGTGTGAGCAAGCTGGAGTTTGACTTCTCCAGTAGACATACTGCATTTTACAGATGAGAGTTGTCATTGCCGTTCTTAGTGCTTGTTCCATTTGGCCTACGGGAATGGTTGAAGAACTAAGGACTCGTGGTTTTTGCACTGCCGCTTGCAAAACGGCTTGTGGTGGTCATGGCCTCGCCATCTCTGTTTCTCCAGTGATTGTTCTCAACCTCTCCATCTCCCTCTTATATTCCAGCGGCAACTCTAGTGTCTTTCCTAGACTTTAAAAATTCATCTGTATCCCTGAATTTTAGCCCTTCCCACACTATAACCAGTATCTCGTTGGTTCTTGCATCATGATTTTTCCAACTCAAATCTTAAACCAGTGTTTTTAATAGGGGTATTGGATATGACTTGCATTGGCATAATTAGATTTTATACGTATTGCTGTACCTACTGGAGTCCTACACGTCTCATTATGGGTTGTGAAGGAGACCAGGGTCTCATGTACCATGGAACTATTTGGTATTGTGCTCTTTAGCAATTTATGTGATCATCTTGCATAATGAGTAACAATTCCTGTTTTTTCAACAGGAAAGGAATATGCCAGTGCTCTAAATTGAGAGTGTAACATCATGCTGAAATGTTTACTTTGTTACAGTTCCATGTGAAACAGACTCAGCCTTAAAGAGAATTAAAGGCATTACAAAATGTTAATAGTCACAAATACTGTCTAGAGAATCCAGTTTTCACTCTGGAAGATACAAATGTAAAGTTCTCATTGTATTGTAGTTATATGGCAAGACATACTCAAAGGGGGCTGCATAAACCAATGTTTTTTTCTAATTTGTCTTGTTGCAAGGATTCGGTCATGCCTTCCCAGGAACCTCGGTTAGATGATAAAAATGATGAAGTTGACCTCCCTTCAGAAGAAACCGATGGAAGTGAGTATTTTCTTGTCAAGTTGGAATTCGTGTGTTTCCCCATTTGGTGGCCCAGTTTCCGCTACCTTTTTGGGTTTTTTTTAAGGTTTACTTTGGATTAGCTCTAGTTTAGTCCCACAGACTAAATAAACGCTCATTAGGGACTTGAGTACAGTGAATGACCTTCTGAAGCGTATCATCTGGTCTGGTTTCACCCTAAATTCATATGTTCTGAAACCATTCCAGAATGTGAAATTAAGCACAGAGCAATTCCCAACAATACATTTACTTTTTTGTTTTCTGTTCCAGTTCCCTACATTCCTTCAAACCGGAAACATGACATTAAAGATGATTCTGAGGTACGTTTTAAAAGTATTTTTGTAATTCATGTTTACACGCTCTTAATCATACAGCTTTTTATAAAATAGCTAATTATCCTAATTTTTTCTGCTACCTTTTAAACAAAGAAGCCTGGGTTTTCTTTCTGAAAACCGACTGTGTTTTTTTCTCCTAAGTGTTTTTGTTGGATTTTTCATATCCCAATTATTATGTGAGGAATACTTTTTTTCCTCCTCCATTCATGTTGGAACAAGAGTGATTTAGCAGAGGGTTTGACTTTGGCCCTTGCAACCAGTGGTGGTTTTGACGTTTTGCTTCTCTAAGGGCCGTGCGCCCTGCGCTGCCCTCGGGCTGGTTCCATCTGATAGTACATTAACTATCCAGCTTTCTGAGATGTTTCATATAGATAATACCTAATAGTTTATAGCCAGCTCTGGTGGAAATTCAAGTAGAATAACATACACTTACACTCTTTTTCAGCTCTTTTGTGGGGAGTCTGACACAATCTCTGCATACCAAGAATGTTATTCCCTTAAAGTGGTTTGAAAAATCCCGATGACCTTTAATTCTAAAGGGCTTAAAGCCATTTCTTTTAAACATGCTTCTGGCATGTTTTAAGTAAATAGGATGCACTGTGCAGAACACTGGCAGCTAGTTTGATATCCCACTTTTAACCAGCCTGCACCTTTTGTCCTCTCCATCTGCTACAATACTTGTCACTACCGTTATTGCACACTCGAGTAGTTCCTGCTGTTGGGTAAGTGACTGCCTTATTTTCAGTCACGTGCCTTCAGATTTTTATCTCACATTCGGAGGTGGAAGGATATAAATTTAAAACACATCAGAGAATTTTAATTGCTATCTAGAATTGCTCACTTCTGCTATGTGTAGTGCTTAGGTAGATATTGTTCGTGGTTAAATTTTGACAGGTGCTATTTGCTCAAATGTCCTGATTTATGCTGCTCTGATTTTCCCACCTGAATTTTGAGCTTTACTAAAATAATTTGAGGTATCCTACAGAGGGGAACTGGCATTCTGGGAGCTTTGTTGACTAGAATCTTTAAGCTCAGAGCAATCTCTGCTAATAGCAGTCAATCCTAGATCAAGATTCTTTATATAAATACTTTCCATAGTTCAGCAGAATGCTGATCTGTCTACAAGTACAGTAGTATGAGGTCAGATAAAAATAGGCCACGGAAGTATGTCAAAGCATTGTATATATTGATAAAACACAACGTCAAATACATGCTGCGCTTGTCTAGTTCAACTGCTGCAGTCTGACATGTTCCCATCTAATTCCAGCAAATACTCAAGATAAATTTTATCTTTTCAAATAATTAATTTTGAAGTAACATTCTTTAGAGTGGAATATTTCCTGCGAATCCTCACACTTGAGAAATTGGCATCTGCTTCTGTATGTTCCCAGGCACCTATTAGAAATCTTCATTTTCATTCAAAACTTGAGACAGCTGCTGCCGAAGCTGAAACCAAGGCAGGTGTATTCATTAGCAAACAGGGTCATTTTCTGTGGTCTTAGCCTTTATTAATTTGTACTGCAATATCTGTCAGAATATGAAAGATCCTCTTCACTTAGTGCAAAGAATAATTCTACACGGCCTATGGTTCAAGAATTCGAATTAAACCTAATTTCCCAAGGCATTTCCTTCTGTTTTCCAGTAGGAAATATTTAAATGATTCACTGAATGAGCTGCTACTTAGAAAAACACAGGAACTGTTCATAGGAGCAAAACCAATATCAGCCAAACATTTCTAAACAAATGTGTTCTAATCGGCCGCTCGATCTGTGTGTCAGTGACCCTGACAAGCAAACTCAGCAAATTCAGTGCAGTGGTTGAAACCTCTTTGCTTTAATCATCACTTGTTATGAAAATGTCGTGTTTCTGGCATCTGTTTTTTCTTGTACAGGATATTAAACCAGTCATTGATGGGATGGATGGAATTAAGATTTCTCAGGGGCTTGGACTACAGGACTTTGATTTAATCAGAGTTATCGGACGTGGAAGTTATGCCAAAGTTCTTTTAGTTCGGTTAAAAAAGAATGATCAAATTTATGCTATGAAAGTAGTGAAAAAAGAATTGGTCCATGATGATGAGGTAACAGTCTCTGTTAATTGTGTTCTCTTGCATATTGTAAAAGCTTTGCATGCACAACTGAGCAGTGTATCAAATATTGCAGATGTATGATGTTTTGAGATGTCTTTTGTGCAGATGTTTCTAAATGGTTAAAACAGCTTCTGAATATATAATTGAATTAAAACCTTTTATAACTTCCTCCATATCTTAGGGGATTTTGCCTTTTGAAGCACGTATGTAACAATGATGGTTTATGTAGAGGGAGCATAGATGTTCACAGTTGCTGTTCTGGGAATACCCCAGTGGTTTTCCAGCAGGAGTTCTGATTGTTCAATTACTCTATTTCAGGATATTGATTGGGTACAGACAGAGAAACATGTGTTTGAACAGGCATCCAGTAACCCATTCCTAGTTGGTTTACATTCATGCTTTCAAACAACGAGTCGGTAAGAAAGATCTGAAATTCTTTTGTGTTGAAAATGTTGATCATTGTACCAACCGCTTCTCATACAGCAAACGTAACCGCTGCGTCGCGGTCTGGATGGGTGAGTGGTTTGAGTTGTTTTCACAGGCACCTGTTTACTGTTAAACTTTAATACCGCCTAGTGCCGCATGTATCATGATCAGAAAACAAGTCATTCTATCCTTGCAGTGAAACTACTTATGTTTAACTTCAGCCATTTACCATGGACATAGCCATAATGTCATCAATCGAGAGTTTGGTTATAGCTGCAATGTTACAAAATCACAATTATGACTTCATTACAGGAACAAAGAGATGCATGAAACTGATGTCAAGTGAACAAATTAATCAACATCAGATGTATTAACTGGCCCAAAGGAAACAAGTTGTAATATGAGAACAGTTTGTGTATCAGTATACTAATGGGGGGAATGCGAAATAACATGTTCTTTTTCTTAAATAGAATTTGAAATAAATGTTTAAGATAAAACAGTGTGTATTTGAAGATGCTAATTGATGCTAAATGTAGCTGTTTCCATTGTTTCAGGTACTAGTGGTGCTTATTTTATTCTCGTAACAAAACATGTGCCTTAGGCTTGCCCACAATTGCCAGACAAATGTCTTCTAAGGATGGCAAGTCTGGAACCTCCATCCTGCAAAACCACTGGTGTTTGAATAAATCGTTCTAAAACCAGCTAGGACTACTAGTACTTAGTTTTTAACACTTCAAGTGTTTCAAATGAAGAATCCTTTTCAAAGGAAACAAAAAAATCTTCTTTAATTGCTACCAATTAGAATGGTCTGAGGGACTCGGATGTGTTTTCCAGTGCGTGGATATATGGAAAGGAGATTTCAGCTCATGGAAGTTGAGGTGTATATAGAAATCCTGGCTCTTGGGACAGCCGCAGCCATCCGAAGAAACTGGCTCAGCATCTTTCTATCCTCTAGTTCTCTCTGACCTTGGCAGCATTGCCTGGATCGTATTTTCCCAAGGATGAAACCTGTCCTACGACAGTAATAGAAGTCTCTTTAGACGGTTGATTCCACCTGTATTTCCTTCCCCTCCTGACTTTGTTTTGAGAAGACTCTTTCAAAAATGTGCTCTGCAGAGGAACTAACCAGGCGTGAAGCTGCAGCCTTTGTGTGCCCAGATCCACCACCCAGCCCCTCATATTAGACACACGCTCTTGTCTCCTGCACCGATTCAATAGCTCTGTGGGTTTCACACCAAACTGGAGCCCGTTGGGTGCAGCTGCCTCTTCTTTACATTTAGTCTGGCATTTCAATAAAGGATGTGATCCTGTGTAATATGATTTAAATAAGTACCTTTTTTTCTATTAGTTTCTGTAGCTATAAGAAATCTAGAAGTCTAATTGAAGAGTGGAAGTGAAGATGGCTCAAACTGGAGAATAGTTTTTCTTGAGAGTTTCCTTGGAATCCATTAACTGTATTCTATATTTTCAGATTGTTTCTTGTCATTGAGTACGTAAATGGGGGAGATCTTATGTTTCATATGCAACGGCAAAGAAAACTTCCTGAAGAACATGCAAGGTATTTTACTCACACAGTTATAGTGGTGCGTTGTGTTGTAGTTGTTTGATGTTGTATGAAATGCTTTCCAAACTGTATAGACTAAAAGATGTAATGGTTATTCCTATTTACTTTTGTTTACTACTTCATATTAGGTAATGCTCCTTTCATCTGTTGACGGAAGATGGAACTATTGTACTTACTTTGGTCTTCTGTTGAATTAATATAGTGTTGGTAGGAGAAGATGCAAATTCTCTCTTGCATGGCTTTGAATACATACAGTCTCATCGTAACACTTAAGCTGAAAATACAGATCTTCTATGTCATTCTTGGAATTTTCAGGAAAAGTAGGATAAAGAACAAATATTTTCTTAATTAGTAGAATGAAAAATGGTCTGCAATATTTAAGGAATGGTTTTACAATACAAGATCAGTGTCCTTATGAGTAGATATAGCTTCTTTTTGGTATACCGTTGATAAGGAAAAGCTGACTGTAAAGTCATGTTTTAAAAACAGGGTTTTGCACCAGCTTTTGTACAATCTTTCTTAATGCTAATATCAATTTTCTCCTCTTTAATTTCAGGTTTTATGCTGCTGAAATTTGTATTGCTCTAAACTTCCTACATGAAAGAGGCATAATCTATAGAGATCTAAAACTAGACAATGTTCTTTTAGATGCAGAGGGTCATATCAAATTAACAGATTACGGCATGTGCAAGGTAGGACTTTTCGTGCCTTTTGTCGCTCTGTCTCTGAGCGTGTATCTCTCTGGTTATGCTTTTAAGTCAAATACTGCACCTGGTGACATTAAGAGAAAGCTGAGAAAAGTTGTCCTTATCTCAACACTAGTGTTTCTGAGCCCTGAATTTTGTTGTGGAATAGGAACTTTATTTTGAAATATGACTGAAGAATAGGAGCACATTTGTAATTTCTTTATGTATTTCAAGTTATGTGGGTGATTTTTGGGGACAAAAGAAGTTTGGCCTGTTGGCCAAGTTCATTTCCTTTATCTATTTAAGTTTCTTACGTGGCCCAAAGTTAGAAAATTTGTGTGAAATGAGATTAGAGTCCAGTCTATTTGTTGGTGAGAATGAGATTCTGAAGCCAAAACTGCAACTGATGGATTCACAAAATGTTTTCTGCATGTAGGAGGGTTTGGGCCCTGGCGACACTACAAGCACTTTCTGTGGGACACCAAATTACATTGCACCAGAGATCCTCCGAGGAGAAGAGTATGGTAAGCTGGGACTAAACTATTTGTAGTTCTAACAAATCACAAAGCAAAGTTGTAGTTGTGGGTTGAATTTTCATTGGAGCGTTGCTGTCTGGCTGACACCTCCAACCTCCCGACCAGATTACCCTGGGAATCCCAAATCGGAAAAGTCTCCGAAATCTCCCCCAGTAACAGTGTAAGTCATGATGTCTGTGGCTTCAGTGAAAGTAGAGAATTTCAGTACTTTGTGGAACCAGGCCATAAATCTTCATTTATATGAGAGGTAACGCCTAAATTGAAGGAGTTCCTGCTGAAAATGTGCTCTGCAAACATTGCCAGGGTTCAGCGTGGACTGGTGGGCTCTCGGTGTGTTGATGTTTGAGATGATGGCAGGAAGGTCCCCGTTCGACATCATTACTGACAATCCCGACATGAACACTGAAGATTACCTCTTCCAAGGTACGGCCATTGGGACTGGTTTGGTTTGTTTGTCTTGGGGAAGATATAATGGGAATGAGCAGTTCCAATGGGACAGTTGGGTTTTCCTTTCCCATTGTTATCCCATAGCTGCCTGAAGATCTACTAGACATAAAGGCCCCCAATATTTCCAGTTTTTCATCCTGGGATTTTATTTTCTTGAATTCGGATAAAATGGTCTAAAATTAGGAAGCCTTCCTCAGACAAGAATATTTTTTTAAAAATGTCCACAGTTCAAAATAAGATAGCAATGGATGGAATGGTATCTTTGTTAGAAGGCAGCCCACAGGCCAACAACTACTTTGAAAATTCAGTGCTGCATGAGAAGACAGGAGGATCTTCCCTGACAGAAATACAGCAACCGGGAGCTTTGCTCCGGATATTTTTTTTTAAATTCTGATTAAATTAATATAAGTATTCTTTTTAAGTGTTTGCTCTTCAGAAATAGTGATGTATGAATTTTTGTAAACAAAAGTAGCAATACTTGCCACATTTATTACAACAGGAACTGCGTAACAGTTTGGGGAACTGTGATGCTGTCTACTCTCTAATATACAGAACCACGCTTTAAACTAATTACTGCAATTATGTAACAATCTGCCACAGTCTTCTTGATGAGCTTAATGTTAAATCAATTACTGTTTAAGATCCCGCTTTTCCGTGTACTGAGGACACTTAACAAGTTTTATTCTCTGATTATACTACAAACAATAGAAAAAGAAAACAGAGCTAACATACCTTTTAGGAAATCTTGTCCGTATAACAGTGCCTTGAATTACTGTAGCTCCTTTTGTTTGCGTTATTTTAAATAATTACTGTATCTTCCCATTTTCCAAATGATAAAATATTTAAATAATACAGTGTTTATATTGAAATAACAGTCAGTGTCATAAACCAAAACCCAATATTGCTGTTTTTAAACCTGTAACAGTTATTCTTGAGAAGCCAATCCGGATTCCAAGGTTTCTTTCTGTCAAGGCTTCCCATGTGTTAAAAGGATTTTTAAACAAGGTAAATAACATTCTTTTATTTTTAGCATCTAAGATCTGGAAGTCAGAGCTTCCTGTTGAAAGCAATACAGTTAAGTAGTTAATCTGCTTACTATTAAGAAAATCTGTAAAACCTTGGTGTCCTGTATGTTGAAAAAAACCCATTTGTTGCTAATTTACTGAGAGAATTGCACAGAACAGACTCAATTTAAAAGCCTGCACCTAGTCGAAAAAAAATAACTATAGGCTTATTAATAAACTCTCTTTGTGTAATACTTGCTACTCAATTAAGCTGATTGAAATTGGTAGAGCCATTATAATTTTTAATGGAGGAAAGGAGGATATGAATTATACATTACTAAGTCTAGATTTTTTCGTTTTAAGAAATTGCAAAACATCATTTAAAAATGAAATTTCGAATAAACTTTTATTTTAACTGGCTTGCTAGCCACCAGGTGCGTGCGCTCCCAGCGGCTGGCACAGCCGCGGGGTGCTCTGGGCGGGTGGTGGTGCCCAGCGCCACGGTAACGGGTTCGGGGTGTAACCCAGTGCCTGTTCCGCAGGACCCCAAGGAGCGGCTGGGCTGTCAGCCCCAAACCGGATTTGCTGATATCAAGTCTCACACGTTTTTCCGCAGCATAGACTGGGATCTGGTAACTATTGTTACTTCTGTTTATGTGTTCAAAATCAATAGATTCTTTCAGTTTATTAATTGTGTAATGTAACAACCTTATTAAAACCAGTGAAATCCAATTCCATAAATGTAGTAGCTATTTTGCTTTTTCCAGGTGACATAACATAATGGAAATGAGCTTTATTTCATGACCAAAAACCTGGCTTTCTTCTTAAATCTAAGAATGGTTTCTGCTGTGGGTTATCAGTTTTTTGGCTGAAAGCTTTGATACTAAATACCTAAAGTAACTATTCAATATTTTAATTTTTCCTTTCCCCCCCTTTTTTTTTTTCTTAGCTGGAAAAGAAGCAAACAACCCCACCATTTCAGCCTCAGATCACAGATGATTATGGTTTGGACAACTTTGATACGCAGTTCACCAGCGAACCGGTGCAGCTAACCCCAGACGATGAGTATGTGGGCTTGTTTTATTCAATTTATACAATTGCATATTAATAAACTAATTTGTAAATTACTGGAAAGTTACTAAGAAGAGAATACGTACTTAGCATTAGAACATAGTCAAGTTAAAGTAAATTTGAAATTCTTTGTATCCTTCATATCTTACATAACTTTCTGTACTACTTCTACATTAGAAAACTGCCTAGTACTCTAATAAAATTCAGAATTATTAATTTGCCATTGGTGTGTGCTTGCAACAAAATTACCAATACCAAGCATATGTGCACCTGTAGTGGGAAGTTTTATGAACACCATATATTAAAAAAAAGTCTCTTTTATATACATCAATGTATAAGTTTTTCATTGGATATCCTGTGCATACGGTATGTATTATTTTTAAGTATTAGCTTTGTGCCCAACTCTTTGGTAGTATTTATCTTACAAATAATGTTAGCAGCCCTTGCTGACCACAAAATATCTGGTTCTTATTTGTAAATTGGTGTTATAAACCAACAGCCATTAATGATACGCTGCTGTTGGGGCCCTGTAAGTGTGCATGGTGCCTGCCGTTGGGGGCAGAACAAACTTGTTATCAGATGTTCCAAAATTTCCACTCATATTGCTTCAGATATTGGGATAAATCAGTGATGTTCAGTATTTGTAAGTTCGGAGACTTTTTTCCGTTTATTGTTGCTCCTGTACAACCTGGTACACATACATTTCTGTAAGGTACTTTGTTACTATTTCAAGAAAAAAGAGTACAGCAACAAAAAAGTATTTGCAATTGATAAAACTAAAACAATACTTTTTTTCTTTTTTCAGAGATATAATAAAGCGAATAGATCAGTCAGAATTTGAAGGCTTTGAATATATTAATCCATTGTTGTTGTCAACAGAAGAAACAGTATGAAGGAACGACATCTTTGGTGTGGACAATGCGATTGACCTTTAAATTTATCCTTAACTACAGTATATGCATGCGAGGCTGGGGAACTGTAAGATTTTTGGATGGAGACCAATGATTTAAAAAAAAAAAATTGCTGCTGAAAATCAAAGAAGAGAAATGAAGATTTTGGTGGGTGTCTTCTGCCACTTAGTGATTCAGAGTTCTGGGCACTGACACAACTGGCTTCATTCATGAAGGAATTTGCATTTTGTGCCTGTTTTGTGAAGGATTGAAGTGTTCATTGCATCCCTGGACAAGGAGATTCTGAACAACTTGGAGATCTACAAACTTTCTACAAACATTTGATGCAATGAGCTACCAATTGAAGAATATTTCAGTGTAACATCCTGAAGAATAAAACATATTACGGTGGTGTTGAAGCTTATTTTTGATGCCTTTTTTCACAAGTGGTACCTGTCTAAACATCTCAGATATATTTAAAAGGAGTTGTGTTTTATTAGCAATCAAAACATAAATTTGGGTACAAGATTTAAGTGCCTAAATGGATAAACTGCATTGAAGAATTATTACGTATTTGGAACGTTCTTAAACCTGGTAAGTTCTGCTTGTTAATACTAAGTGACCATTTACATATGAAACATACAGTTCACAGCTGCAGCCTAATGTTCATTTGTATCTTTATAGAATTTGAAATGCAGAATGACTCGGCAATAGTAATTCCAAATTAGAATTTACAGTATCAATTTGAAAATCTGTTGTTCTAAACTCCAAATTTACCAAAATGTCTAGATTGAAGAAAACTAAATTTGCACACAGAGTTCTGAAAATACCTAATCAGTGCCTATACCTACAATGATGTTGTGTTGTATATTAGATTTTTGAAAAGTATTTTTATCAACTATCCAAATACTCAGAAGTAGAGCAAAACCATAATAAAGCATAGCCTTAAAGTTGAAATAGTAAATCTAGAATAACCATAATAAGAAATACACTTTCCTGATAAAGCACACCTCCTACTTATGGTAAACTGTCTGCTTACAATTACTCAGTGTAGATTAATAACTAATCGTTCTACATAAGAGAATGGGATATTTTGATAAAATTATTTGCATTAAAGTAAAATTTTTAATGAATACCTAAGAAATTGGATAAAGCAAACGAATAACGATCAAATCCCTTCTCATAGAAAGTGGGGCGGGGGTACCAGGGGCAGGGAAAGGGCAACATCACAAATGTTAATTTAGCAGCTTGGAAAGCTGGAGTGGCCACCTTTGAGGACTAGTACGTGTGCGGCGCCACCTGGAACTTGAGATGCTTGTGAAGATTTACCTGCCTCTGTAAGTAACGACCGCTGAGGCAGAATCGCTGTTTGCTCTGTTTTGGGTTAACTCTGCTGTGTGGGTTGTAGAGATGGGGGAAAAACAACAAGAGAACCACTCAGACAGGCAGAGAGAACGAGAATCCCTGTGCCAGGCCATCTCAGCGACCCGTGTCCAGTGCAGGATCAATCGCAAGGCTTTCGCTTCCTCTCCATGAACATGCGGTTTTCTCAGGGTACAGCATTGCATTAGGTGCTGAACATCTTGCGGATTCACATCCACGTCATGAGGTGCTAGGACCAGACTGCCAAAACATTGTATAAAACTTTTCAGTTCTCATTGATTAACAATCTACGTTTTGTATCCCCTCATTAGCCACAAGTATGCAGACCTGTGGTTTAGTCATATTAATCCCATCCAGATTTAAGTTGGGGGTTTCTCTCTGGACTGTAGCTTTTCATATTAAGCAAAATGTGTTTTAATCAGCACTAACTAACCAGTAAGAAGTATTTGCCTCAAATGCCTGGACTTTAGATACTTTATCTACTAAAGGAAACATTTACCTCTTAAATGCAATCTGACATTTTTAAATTACTCCTTTTTTCCCTTCTCCTTGGCAATTACTTTATTTACCCTGAATAAGTTTTCTTTCAGTGTTTTGAGCTCCCCTGGTAATAAAATGAATCCATAGTTCTGAGTGCAGGCAGCTCCTCCCCGGCAAGGACAGATGGGTCTGTCCGCTGGCACCCCAGGGCACACCACTTGAACATGCAAATCTTAGAAATGTGGCTTGGGGGGGTTAACTTCTGTTTTTTTCCTAGGTTTCAGAACATTTTGGGAGGGAGGGAAGGAAGAACGGAAAGACACATTTGCTAAACAAACATTGTAAAGATTACTTGATTTTATTTAAAAAATTTACAGGCATTTACAATGTTGCTGTGTTGCCAAATAGTTTGCTGGATACAAGTTTGGTTGCTCATGTGCAAGTGTTTGACTAATGTTCTGTTCATGATGAAGGGGAAATTTTTTATATAAAGTACTTGTTTTATAAATAAAAGAAAATGAAGGATGTAATTAAATGTGTGGTTTGGAAAAAAAATCCTAATATATTACAAATGGATCTGGTAATGATATATAGTTGTCTTATTTGAAATAGTAAATGAAAATTCTAGCTAATTTAATGATTGTAAAACAGTAAATATGTTCTTGTAGTTTTGTATAATTAATTAGTTGGGATCTTTGCTGACTGGTTTTAATTGTGCAGAAGATGGTATACTAATCCATAACAGCTAAGATCATTTATATTCTTGCACATCTATTAAAAGACTTTAATGAAAAAGTTAATAAGACTGTTATTATTTATCAGTAAACTGAGCTATGTCCAATGTGCACTTTTTAAAGAGAACCCATTGTAAATTAAATCTATAGGATTCTTCCTGGATTTTAAGACTACTCTGTGGTTATTCTGTATCTCTGGATCGCACCTGAACTGCAGGTTTTTGAGTCCCAGGCAGAGGTTTGCTGAGATCCATTAACAGCCTCAGTATCTGAATGGTGTCGGAGTTGCACTTCTCTTTGTTTATTGTCATGCATGGCAAAGATTGCTTTTCTCAAGCTTACAAAATGTTTACCTGCTATTATTAAGAAGTTACCAAACCAGATGAATCTCCTGAATCCCTTCTAGCCAAACCAGGCTCCCAGGTATTCTTTATTCTCCAATGGTGATGGTTTCTAAGGGGGGGTGGAACTGAGATGGAAAGCAGCTGGTTTGGCTCACTGACTCCATGAAATCTTGTGAAACAGGCGGGAGAAATGTTCTTTGTGGAGCACAGTTAGTTGAGGCCAGACTGAGACACCTGCAAAGTAAGGCTGGGAATTTAACTGTTCCTGCAAAAAGACACACACACCCTTTATTTGGTCTGGATTGTGTTTTAACATAGGCCCACAGAACCAACTGTACAGTCATGTAAGTTCTGACTTAGATATTAAAATGCTAAGCTTGAATGACTTTCTAATTAGACTTATTTTCACAGGTTACATGTTTAGAAAAAAAAAAAAAGTCAGGAAACTTCTGGATTAGATGAAATAATAGTTATTTTGTTCAGCCTTCTACATGTAAAGATTGAGAACCACGGTGTGTCAGATGAAACAGGTTCTTCAGTGATTTACAACAGTACACGTTTTCAGAAGTATCCAGATGCCAGGAGTGCTAAGTCTGATTTCCACGGGGGTCTCTGGTACATCCTACCGCACCATTTTCAGCACTACAGCTATTTTATGCAGTTTCAGCAGATTTAAAAGACCGCAAACAGGCAGGTGGCACTTTAGTTTCTATCGAGTTCCTGGTTTGTGATCCTGAAGGACGTTTGAGACAAGGACGTGCTTCCTTGACACCTTTTTCCTTTGAGAAAGGTTCATCCTTGGCCTTGTTCCTTCACTCTTCATTCTGCATTTACCACATTACATCGTCTGCACTTTCAGACAAGCATCGAGCAAGATGGCCATCGATATCCAGTTGTGACAGCCTGCAAACAGAGAAACCAAGTCAAATCTTTACTGCCACTGTTCTTCACCCATTTCCTAAGCAATCGCTGAAGTGTTCTAGTAGCTGGATGGGTAAGTCATTCCTCTGCTCAGAAGCAAGTTAGCTTTTATCCAGCAAGAATGCTGCACTGGAATGGTTTTTGGAATATGATACAAGTTGCAAAGAAAAGCCTTTTCATACTTGTGTATTTAAAAATACTAATTCTGCATATTCTAGTAAGGTTCATCAGAAAGCTCAGACTTAGCTTTCTTTTGAAGTAATATAATCTAATAATCATGAACTTCTAAACTGAATTAGAAATAATTCTGACATTTTAAAAGTACTTTACAGTAGAAGTTTTGATTATTTTCATTATTTTGTATATAGATAATGCATCCAGAACCATTTTGGGGTTTGTATACTGTGAAGTTATTTAAAAAAAAAAAAGGAAACTTACGTTCCACTGAAGCGAATCAGACACATGGGACAACTGTCAAGAGTTGAAGATCCCTCGCTCTGATGTTCAGTCTCCTTGCAGCTTTCAGTCCCAGGTCCCTCCCCAAGAGGCGGTTTCTGTTCTGCAGGCGCACAGGCGGCCTCACCAAGTGGCACGCTCCCCGCATTTGTTCGTGTCTGAAGCTCTTCCCCACCACTTTCCTGCCCGTTTTCCCCGCTGGCCTGTGCAGTCCCTCTGCATTGCTGCCGAGAGCTAAAAGCCTCTGCAGAGCTTTGCGATGAGGCCAAATCACGTGTAGAATTTCTGGGCTGAGTGAGTTTACATGATTTAGGACTTGCTTCCAGTTTTGAAACACCTTTTGTGTCTTCCCCAACCACATTTTTTGCTTGATCTGGAATAGTTACAGAGCATGTCTTCTCAGCTGTAGCAGGTAAACTCTTCAGTTTATCTGCTTGGCCCCGTCCTTCATGTAAGTGGTGGATCTGGCTCCATGTTAGCTGGTGGGAGCCAAGCTCCTGCGGTTTTGGATGTTTCTCTCTGCAAAAAGGTGGGAATGATACCCACTGAAAGTCTTTCATTCTGACTGTAAAGACTTCTTGTTTTTGTAGACTTTCTTCCTCAGAACTCTGTAAAACACACACATAATGCGGTTCAATAGATACATAAAACCCAGGCTGAACACACAACAAATACCGAGAAGGTAAAATTACATTGTAGAAAATAACATTTTATTTACAGCCTGCTGTTGTACAGGAAAAAAAAAAAAGCAACTTTAGGAGTGGTTTTTCTGTGCTATGATAAGTCACACTGCTATCAAGAGCTGAAAACCAATATATTTAAAAGCTATTTCAGGTTGTTTCTCCTGCTAATGCCATCACTCACTGTCACTATTGTAAGGAGTACATGAAGTGCAAACACCAAGGATCCAGCACGCTACCTTTCCAAGGAACTCTGGAAAACTGGGCACTGTTTGCCCATTTGTGCATTGTAAATCTTTCAGTAACAAAATCCAGGGTTTTTCACATTCATTTGTGTCGTCTTTTTCAAACCAGGGACATCTGTCAGCCACTGCCCTGTAAAGAGAAAGACTGTCTAAGCATTTGAGGGTATGAGAGGGGGAAGAAAATATTCAGCATTGCTATTAACTTGTCTCTTAACTTGATTTACCTCTCCTCTAACACTGATGTTTCAAAAAATGTAGCTATCCTTACACCTTAGCACATGCTGAGCACAGAAATCCTTGAGGATGGCAGTTCTGCTGGTTCACGTGTATGCTTGGCCATTGAAATTACTTATTATCTTTCTACACAACCTCACCTAATCCATCCTAGGAACGCATCAGGAAGGTAAAGTAAGCATTAAAATGTTTTTATACTAGTAATGCTGTATAATGACAATTTCGCAAGAAGGATGGAGTGTTAATGTCTGAATTCTATTTCCAGCATTCCAGCTTCTTCCTGATGCGTTTTCTCAGGCCGCTGTCCGGGCTGACGCAGCACGGAGAAGGAACTAGAGCCGAGTCCCGCACGCCCTCAGCAAGTGGAGCGATGGGCCTTTCGAACCCCGGGCTTGGCTGAGGATGCAAACAGGTGACACAAGAACCCAGCCCCTCGCTGCCCCTCCGCTCTGCCTCTCCTCCATCCTCCCCTTCTCAAGGGCTGGAAAAAAACAAGAATTATTTCCGCACTCCCGTGAGCCTTGTTCTGATGAAACAAAACTTAATTTTCACGTGTTAACATTTCTCATGGGCTCTGTGCTCACTGGCGCTACTCCGTGCCAAAGAACGTGCAGAAAGCTCTTTACTTTGCGGTTGGCTTCTCAATCTTCTAAACGCACCACAGGTGCTGTTTCACGCAGTAGCCTTTAACACCAGGAGCGACAGGAAACGGTCCAAGTGGCTGGAGCGTCTGAAGGCCCAGGGGACCCACAAGGGCCCGACCCCGCACGCTCGGGCCCGGCGGGCGGGGGCGGCCGAGGCGGCCGCTGCTCCCGGCCCCTCCGAGGGAGCCATTTCCCCACCCGGCCCGGACTCACTGGCGCCGCCGGGGGGGCTCCCGGCCAGGGCTGGGCTCCCGGCTCCAGGCTGCCGGCGCCTTCCTGGGCTTGAGGCGCAGTTTGGCGGCTCCATCCTCAGACATGGCGGAGGCGCCGGGCCCGCCTTCCTCCGACCGCCCCGCGAAGGGCGGGGCCGCCTCAGCGTTTCCCCCTCGCCGGGGAACAGCGCTGGCGTTCGCGGGCGGAGCGGGCGCCGGTTCTTCCTCCTCCTCCTCCCCCCGGCGGGCCCGCTGCCCGGGCAGGGCCTCTGGGCGGGCCGCTCCGCCCTCTGAGCCTCCCTGGCTGAGCGGCGCGGGGCGGCCAGCCCGAGGGGAAGCCCGCCCTTTTCTTGAGGAGAAACCCGCCCTTTCCTTGAGGAGAAACCTGCTCTTTTCCTGAGGGAAACCCGCCCTTTTCTCGAGGAGAAACCTGCTCTTTCCCTGAGGGAAACCCGCCATTTTCTCGAGGGAAACCTGCCCTTTCCTTGAGGGAAACCTGCCTTTCTCCAGCTGCCCGCTGAGTTCAACAGGGCCTGTAGTGCCCTCAGCTGCAAGGTGCTTGTCTGCCTAGAAACCCATCCTTTTAGTGTTAATTATGGAATTATGGAATGTCCTGAGTTGGAAGGGACCCACAAGGGTCATCGAGTCCAACTCCTGTCCCTGCGTGGGACAACCCCACTGTTCACACCATGTGTCCTTGAACAAGTAACAGTTGACTTGTGTTTCTACATGTCTTGAACAGATCTGAACCAGGAAAAATGGCATTCGGACATCAGCGTTCATAAATTAACACTTGAAAGATGTTGGTACGTTTAACATGAGAGGTGAGAGGCCGAGCCAGCCACCCCAGCTGAAGTGCAGCCAGAGATCTCGGGCGCTCAGTCCAGCTTACAGCTTTCCTATGCTACCTCAGGTATCTGTAGTGAGATGATGTCTTCTACTCTATGTAATAACTAATTTTATAACATTAAAAGAGCACTAATAGGTTTCCTTTTCGTGTAGGAGTGAGGATAAAAGTCTTAGAAGTGTAAAGTGTTTGGTTACTAATGTGACATTTGTAAGTTTCCACAATAGATATCCCAGCTGAAAAATAAAACCAATAAAAAACAATAGTCATGCTAGAGTGCTGGCATTTTTCTTTGTGATAGGCAGACTAAAATGATAATGAAATTCAGGAGGAAAGAAATGACAATGGAAAAGCCAATCATTGTCATGCAGACTAATGTTTTCCTGTATTAATATTGGTTATGGCTCCTTTTCCTCACTGGCGGCAAATTTCTCCCAAAAGTTTCAGGTGGAACAAGGTGAGCTGAACAGAGACAAGGCCTGAATTTGAACCTGAAGATTTTAGGCCTGCTGTGGAAAGAATAGCTGGTGATGGCAGCAGACACAAAGAACAGCAAGAGGAAGTGTATATCAGTAAAGCAGTGGTGTAGGTTGAAGGAGGGATCAGCCGTGTAAGTGGCTGGAAAATGAGATTACAGAGGAGGGGTAGAAATTTCATTTCACAACTGCTGATGCTAATCGAAGAAGACAAACCAAAAAGTATCTCATTTCTGGTTTTTTATTTGCCAGTGTTAAGACTGCTATGAAATAGAAGGCACAGCACTGATTGTCGCCACTTGGCGGCAGCAAACAATATAAAAAATCTTGCTTTAAAAAAATCTGAGAGCCAGTGAAAGCCATCATGAGATCACGCTGTCTGCAGGCCTCTAAATATTTCTAGGTGTCTCTATGTTAACGATTGTTTATGCCACAGGATTTATTTTTGTTCATGTGATGCTTGTGTTAAAGGTTTATATGTCTTACGACCCCTTGGACGCTACCTTGCCAGTCCTCTGCTCCTACATCACGCATTGTACCGCTGGTTTGTTTGGTTAGATGGGACTTCTGAAACAGCAACCAGACTTGCAGGCTGGTTTTCGTGCTGAAGGTGTTGCTGTGTGGTACTCTTAGTACCGTGAGTCATGCGTTATAGCATTTGCAAAAGCTTTGTTATGGGCGAGCATAAAACTGGTTATTGTGCAATAAGGGCCACAAATGAAAGAATATAATAAAAAGAATAGTGAGAATTATTACTGCAGGTGCTGATTGTAAAAAGCAAAAAGGAAAAACCTTGCTTCTGTAGCAACTGTAGCTTGTAGGTGGTTTTGTATTTTGTGGATTTAGCTAAAAACTTGATGCTGTAAGGTTATTTTTTCATTGTTATCTGTTTAATGCATACTCATTACGATCTATGAGAGCAGAAGTGTCAGTGAATGTTTTCGTTCTTTCTCTGATTATGTAACTAGATTTGAAACTAGCATTCTAGAAATCTTTGTCCGTTATGTACATTCAGTATTTTTCGTCTGCATCTTTCCAGAACTAATAACGTACTTACAGCATGAAGGTGAAGCATAGAATAGGACCTGTTCCTGGTTCTGCTGCGTTGCACAAGATCATCTGTGCTGTTTCCTCCACTGATACAGAAATCCTATTACTTCTTGCTTGACTTCGGGTCTTGCATATTTTAATAATTGGAATGTTTTGTGATCTTAGAAAAAAGTTCTCATAGAAATGCAGAGGGCAGCCTTTATCATCAGCAGCCTTGACTGGATTTGAGCCAGTGGTCAAGGGACTGGAGCTTTTGGAAGCTTGAATGCTGCTACAGATTATCTTTAGGGATTTCCTTGTAAATGGAGTGCCAGCATGTGTAGTTATCTGTTCCCTGTAGAGTCTCGTCAAGCTGCACACACTTAATCTTTACTTACATGGTCCCTGACTCTTGCTGTAAAGTGGGCCTCAGTTTTAACTTTTGCTCTCAGGAAGAAGGGGCTATTATAACAAATTCTAATCCTTTCGCAGTTCCACAGTCACTAAAGCCCATAAACTGCCTGCCAAACAAACCAAGTGATCTTTTCCTGAGCCGAGGGAAAGAGGAGAGTGCAGAACGCAGGTGCCAGCATTTGGTGGGGAAGAACTGGTACATTATCAGCTAATCCGCCTTCTGCTATTTCTGATTTCCTACCCAACAGCTGCAACATTGAATGAGAGCTTCTGCATTTTGGAAGAATTAGAAAGCCTGGTAATGCAGGGTCTCTATTACAGATACAACAGCTCACAGACAGGGAGGAGATTTTTGCTGCCGGTGTAGAATTTGGAGTGCTAGGCATTTTATAGCCTGGAAAAATTGTAATTTTCAGCTGTTGTAATGGAGTAATCAATGAAGAAGAGATGGCATAGTTTCTGCTAGGTTTCTCTCAGAGCCTGATGCAATTGTATGCATGAGCTATTATTTTTTTTAATGTGCCCCTTTGAGGCTAAGGCATATGCAGTTTTTATTAGTGCTGGTCACTGTCTGTAGTGAAATGGGAAAACCTGACTATTTTCATCAGTGTGATGTATTACAACGCAAGCCACAAAATTCCAAAAGCTGTGTAAGGCTTCCTTCAGCGTAGTCAGGGGAATCAAGATGATGTGCAGTTTCAAGCTGAGGAGCACAGGCTCGTTGCTGTTTCCAGAGAACGGCGTTGAGTGGAGACAGTTTTGTAGGCTCTCCCTAATTTTTGTTGTAGATGACATTGTCTTTTCAATGAAAAGTCACTGCCTTTGAAACCTGCTTCCTCCGGTAGCTTACCAGAGCCTGAATTCGTTAATGTGCGGAGTCCGGTGCACAGCTCAGCCTTTCAATTCAGCCTTCTCTTTTCAAGTGTAAGGACAGCTCAGTACATGTGGGGCTGCATGGAGAAAATGGAGCCTTGTGACATTTATGTACTGAGATGGAAAGACCTAAAAAGAGGACTAGGGAGACTGGCATGGCATTTGTGGGTACCAGGTTGCCAAGAAGGCATATTGTATTGAAACAGTTTCCTGGGAAACATTTAAAAATACACTGAATGGAAAAGCACATGTGATGTGCCCACAAGCGTTCTGTGTGAATGAAATGCCATGGCTGACGATGGCATCAAGAGACTGTTACTATTGCATGTAAAGATGCTGCAAGTAACTTTTCTTTTCTTTCCCATACCCTATTTGTAGGAGGTGTGCCAAAGGAATATTGTTTTGCTCTTGGGTAATGAAACACCTACAGTACAAAGATAATGAGAGTGTTGGAAAACTGTGAATCAGATGAAGTCTTGTGTGTGTCAGTCCAGTCCTAGTATCGCTCATCATTCTTCTGGCCAAGTACATGTTTGGTTAAATCAAGTCCTGATGTTCCAAGGCCCTGGGGTGAGTGAAAGAGGGGTGGGAGAATCTGCCTTTCATCTTCCTCTCACAGTTTTGCAATGTGGCTGAAAACTGTTGGAGAGAATGCTTCAGATCTCAAACAAAGATTAGGTTTGATGGCATGAAGCTGTGGGTTCTGTGGCCCAATCTAGAATTCTGCTGAGGGAGTTGTTTAATCTCCCCATATTTTAAAGGATTTCAGCTCTGGATTTAGGATCAAATATGGCTTGAGGTTTTCATATTTCTTGCTTGCTTACTTTCTTAGTGGTTTTTTGTTGCCTTTTTTTGTGTGTGTGTCTCAGTCTTATAGCCTATAGCAGTCTGAGTTCCTCCTGTTTGCTGGGTATCATTCCTTCACTTGACATCAACATGCTAAAGGGCTCCACCGCCACCACCACCAAAAAATCCATAAATAATAGCTGTAGTAATTATAGAAAATCACGTCTTGTTTATGGGCATGAAACCAAAAAACAGTGGGGTAAAATTACCAGTACTAGTTCATGTGGTATGATGGCATCCATAACTAGAATGGTGAAAAAAATCAACTTAAAACAGAATGTAATTCAACAGATGAGTATTTATTTATTGCTTCAACAGATGTGGATAGTAGGTTTAGTTAGTTTTGCAATTTTTTAAGGGACTAGCTAGTGTTTTAGAAAGAAAATCTAGTGAATCTGAAAGTATAACCAAAGCTGTGGAGGTAAATATAAAGCTTTTAACTGAGAAGCATGTATTTTATTTGCAATCTAGTGGTGTAATAATTTTGTTGCATTATGGAAATGTCTTGGAAATGTGTGGTGTGCCCCTGCTACCCTTCCTAAATTCTTTATTTTTTCATATTCATTCATTAGTGCTTAACTAGATAAAAGAAATACAACATTGGACTAATTTAGAAGACTTGACTATAAAATACAGTAGTGTTATAGTATATTGTTGTGTTTTTTTCCATAGGTCACTTATTGAATTTAGGACTTAATTCAGGGAATTTCTACTGCCTGTAGTGTGATGCATTTAGTCAGAATACTTAATTACAATGGTCCCTTCTGGCCTTAAAGTAGCTCTTTCTTGTCGTATTTCATACTTATGCCTGTTTATGAGATGGAACACAGGTGCACAAAAATTAAGGATATTGCCTGAGATAATGCAAGACCTGGAAACTGAACTTTGGCCTGTTGCTCACTGGGTCTTTGCATAGGCGTAAGACTAATATTCCTTTCAAGCAGCACTTTACTCCCAAGGACTTTCAACACGCTGTCTTTCATAAGCTTTGAATTCACTAGGAAAAAAAAAAAAAAAAGATGGGACATCTTTCTGAAAGTCTTTGTCTAATAGCTCGTGTCTTCCAGAGCACTGATAAACTCGAGTGCAAATATTCCGTCTCCTTTGCCCCAAAGACGCGCTCTGGCTTTAGTACCGCACCGTTCATGACAAACATTCACCTAGTTTACCATATGCATTCTTTCATCCTAGCTGTTCTCTTTGCATGTTAGGAGATTTATTTCTACTCATAATGTATTTCATGTGTGTTAGTTGTAAATATTGTGCTCATAAATCAGCCTGGACCATCCGGCCCCAAGGATGGAGGCAGCTGACAGTAGGTCTGTCTGCTTCGCATTGTGGGATGTGCTAGTTCTCTGGTTTTTCCATTGCTTGGCTCTTAGTGGCATGTTGCCAGTCTCCTGTCTCACATTAACAGGAATATTGTATATTACTGAATTTGAAGTGTTTTTCCTTCAGGACTAGAAGAACGTAATGGTGCGTGCATCTGGCAGCGTGACATTATTCCTGTGGAGCGCAGAGTGCCCTCTGCACAGAGAACCACCGCTGGGGATTTCTGCTGCCGTCCTCCGGGCCTGAGCAGTTTCACTGTGTGCACTGAGGTAGGTCTGAGACCAGGTTGTTTATTCTGGTTTGCTAAACAGACCCTTGGTTTGTACACAGGACATCCCAATACTATAACCCTAAAAAAACCCCAAACCTTCCCCAGAACAGTGAGTGACCCAGAGCACATGATGCATTTCAGGAGAGCCGGAAAGGAGAATGGTGTCATCACCTGAGGGGAAATGAAAATCAGAAAGAAACGAGGAGGGGAAATTTTGCTGCTTATTTTTAGACTCTGTGGGTGAGTATTATTTTCAGCTTTGTCTCTATTAATTTCTTCAGAACACAGTGTTAAGATGTGATTAGGCTCTCTACGAATACAGTATCATAATTTCTAGCTAAGTAATCACTCACTAGCAATCCTTGAAGACTCTGTATACCCATTTGTACCAGGATAAGGTAGCACAGACTGAATAAACATGTCTGAGACAGCTATAAGCTAGCTAGTCGAGAAATAAACCTTACACACGTATTTACACTTAAGGAGTTCAGAAAAATATGTCCACGACACTGGGTCAGTTTACACAGAGAGGGAGCCTGAGTTTGAAACGTTCTGGTAACAATTTTCACCAGATACATATTGGCTGTGTTACAGAAGTCTCTCTGCTGTTGCAAAGAACAAGAGAATTAATGGGTAAGAGTCCAGTCTTGAGTGCTAGAGCGGTCCCATTCAGAGCCTTGGATTGCTGTGCAGGACAGGGAATGCAAAGCTAATATTCCCCTGTTGCACAGTGAATACAGTGAGAGGCAGGAAAGAAGACAGGATCTTATCAAAGGATCTCCTGGTTTCCTTTATAAACAGTTAAGAAGCAGCTTTACCACTTCCCTCACCTTTGAGACGCCAATAGATACTAAGGCCTACCAAAATGCTCTTTGACCGTCTTAGGATGTGTCTGTAGTCTAAGGAGCAATAAAAGCTAATACTGGCTTAAAGCCAGTTATTTCTAGTTAGTCTGCAATGTTGTCTTTTCATCTGATGTGGAAGCAGAAAAGTGCAATGGAGACTGATCTTTGCTTTGAGAAACCTGAAGTTGGCCTTTTCACCACCTTGTGTGAGTCATTTCATCTCCACATCACTCCTGTACTTCGCAAACTTATCAGCAGAAGCTCTGCTTACAGGCAGTGTTGTACCTTACACAATAAAGACCAGGTCTTGTTTGACGTGATTATATATCGCTGACATTAAATTTAATAATTTACAGAAATTTACAGTCAGAATGTTTTAAATAAGGGTCAAGTGCTACAGATGCTATGGCAATTTTGCTAGATTGTGTTACATTCTGACTTTAAAGCGACAGTGCTTCTGGAGAATTTACATATGCAGAATGTACTATATCTCCTTTAAAATTATGGAGAAAAAAAAAGTTTAAGGACTTGATCTAGGGGCTTTTTCCCAGTGTACACCTGTTATTCTTTTAGTCTGTTTTTCCATGTGAATGGTAAAAGTAGATGGGACAGTTTCACAACCGCTTCCATTAGATTTCTTTTTCTGACTCCTGTGTACTTGTGGAATTGCTGCTAGTGGAAAAATAATAATAAAATCACTCTAGGGAACAGAGTGCCCAGCAGATTTTGTTGCCATTTGCACATGTATGTCAGTAACGCTCTTCTCCCTTAGCTGTTTGGTAAGGACCGGTGTGCTTTGCTAACAGACTGCTTTGCTAATGAAATGAGAAACTTTAATTGCTGTTTCAAATCCAGTATGTGCTCGTAGCAACTTAATGGTTGTTTTCTATAGGGTTATTTTTAAGTGACCCATAAATAAGCAGTTCCATGGTCTCAGATGTGTTCCAGCCTAAATGACAAATGCAATTGGTCCTAATTGGTTTCCTTGGTAGTTCTCGGAGAGAACCTTGACTAGTTAGTCTTAATATTGCTCATTCCTTTGACTTTTGCTGGTGGTTCTTGGAAGTTTCTCAAGGCATTGTTGATCAAAACTGTTGAAATAGTGTAGAAGTGAAGTCCCACCCTCTCGCTGACAGAACCGGACCTTTTGTGCAGACAAAGGACTTCAGTCTCCAGGGCTGTCATGTCTGATATTCTTCATGGGTAATAAAGGCACAGAAAAAAAGTGAAGGAGGGTGCAGCCGTGGACCCGTCCTGCTTCAGCTCCTTTCTGTGTGGAAGCACAGATTTGAGCTGGCAATGTGTCCCGTGAAGCACAAATACATATATGTATGTATATATTTAACTGTACTGCCGGATATACAGTTGAGAGCATGGAAGGATTGAGAAATGATGGGATGGTTCTATGGCTAGCAAGAACGCCCAGATTTGTTACAGTGATGATCTTTAAAACAAAATACAGGAACGTCAGAGAGGAAACGAGGGAACCATTTTAACTCTTGGTGGGGAAGGAGGGACATATTTTTTGGATTGGTGCCTCCTGAAGTGTCTTAAACTTTTCTATGAAGCAGCTAGTCGTGGCCAGTGTCCGGAAAAGGAGAGTGGGTGCTTTATGTGATACATTCCAGCAATTCCTGTGCTGAAAATATCACCAACTTTTGATGTCAACACACAAAGGCTTTGTCCTAAAGTTATTGAGGAACAGAGAAGTAAGATTCTGGAAGAGGGGAAAAAAGGAATATAAGGCCTGGTTTAAGATGTTTAAAAATGTTTGTTCCTGTGGGGTTTTTGATAGCATTATTCTATCAGCATAAGTTTATTTTAATCCAGTAGGGGCTGTTCTCCTCCCTGCCTTTTTTTTTTTGTTGTTTTTTTTTTTTTGTTTAAACTAGCTGTACAGATTACTCAGTTTTCCTGTGCAAAGATTCAAACAGAGAGAAAATAATCCAATCCCTGGATTTCTAAATTCAAGTAGCTTTCAAATCAGAAATAATTTTGAAAGAAGAACAATAATCTTGCTGGTAGTGGGTGGCATAAAGAGGCTGTTTTTTCCATTCAAGGCTTTTTCTTTTAAATGTATTTGATTTAGATTGATCTAACTTGGTGTGGGAATTGAAAGTCTGACTGTGAAACTTCCTGTTCTGAGTTGTGGCTTAAGTGAGTTGCTGGATGAGTGTGTTTTACCATTCTTATGTCCTCTTGCTTGCATAACGATCCTTGATTCTGATGAGTTTCCATCCCATGCGTGGGCTTGATGCAACAGTGCACTCACGACTGGTTAAAAGCACAGGAAATCTGCGCTTCTATCCAGACGTCCTATGCTTTTTGAGATAATTACTTCATTTCTTTCTCTTGCCTCAGTTTGTCAATACAGTGTAACTTCCGTAAGTGCTTTGAAGCCCCGCTGGAGGACTTTACCAGATGAAGCAGGTAACTCACGACTTACTGTAGAGCATCAGCTATACAACCTCCTGTGCTGAGGTGCAGAGCTCTTTGTGCTCAGCCACTGACACGCAAATATTAAGCATAACTGTGTGAATTATCTTTCGCTGACTGATTTATGTTCAGTGTAGCAATCCCTTGGAGTGAGTTGACCACCGCCCCATGACAGTGTCATGTTTCTAGAGACTGTACACTCCCTGCGAGTGTGGTGTATTGAGCGAGTCAATACAGTTTTGCTCCTTAGCTCCCCTTCCATCACTCAGTGAATTATTTGCAGAACCCATGTTTCATGATTGGCTGGGTTACTGATTTATCTCCTGTACTGTTTATCCCACTGGGATCATGTTATTTTTCCAGAAATGACCTCCCTTGCTCACAAACCACAGCCACTTTGGTCTTATTTCCCTCCCCGCCCCCTCCTCCTGGCATGCTAATAGTGATTCAAACTGGCTGTTAACTTCTACTCTGCAGTTGTCACCCAGCCTTGCCAAGTTAAATATTGCAAATGAAAATTAGAATATGCTTGGCACTGTCTTCAGTTGGAGGTACAGCCTGCACTTTAGGAGGTGATGGTCATTACCAAATGTCAGCCTTGGAGAGAATCAACAGATGGGAATGCTCTGGTTTAGATTATCTGCCCATGTATTTGTTTAGACAGATTCACGGGCATTTCAAATGCCTTTGGAAGCCAGTGTTCTAGTGCATTGGGAAGGATGGGAAACACGGAGGTACAAGTTAGTGTTTGTAGTGCACATGAAGTGCTTTCAAATAAGAATGTGCATAGTCCTATTTGCTTAAGCTGTGTAGCAATGAAATCCATTAAAAAAAAATCTAGACGGCTGTTGACTCAGGTGACTGAGACCAGAGCAAACAAACTCAACTCATCACGCATCTCTGGAAACAAATCCATCAGACCTTCTAGTTACTCAGTTATTGATAGATGTCTGTGGGAACAAAGCATCAGGAATAGTAGCTGAAACTTTTCAGAAGTGATTTTTTTCTTGCTTGCTTTTCTTAGAACTGAAATAAAATGAGAACAGGATCTGTGGCCTGGCATATCTCCAGAGGAATTTCAGGGACTTTAGTAATCAATTATATAAGGAAAAGCATTGGGCAATGGACAAAAATGGCAAAGCATCTATGTGAACTTGATTTTTTTTTTAGTAGCCAGCCCTTCTAAGGACCTCATTGTTTTTGCTGCTGAGTGAAAAGAGTCTCTCTTCACAGAGGCAATTTCAATGGGTAACTCCTTTTGAGGATGGTTTTGAGAAGGAGTAAAAGCATGACACAAAAACTTGCTTCAAATTAGGCAACACATTAGGTCGGGGCAAAGCTGTCCTCTTATTTCTAGTGCTGAACACGATCCAGTAGCCTTTTTCTTCTTGTAATAAACAGCTCTTTAGCTGGCCTCAGGTAAAGCTCTAACAAAGGAAGTATCTCTGTTCAGCATGCTTTCTTTAACCTGGATGTGCTCCCCATGAAGGTTCTGTAGGCCAGCCCAAAATAATCTGTGTTAATCCAAACAGACTGTTAATTTTCCATGTGTAAGAAGACTAAACTTGGCACTTCTGTATCTTGCTAAGCTTTTCTTTTTAGTCTTAAACACAGGAAAGACTTCAAACCTCATTTCTCAGCTTATCATGCAAACAATGTTCTGGATCTTGCAGGATCATAACTTTTTGTATAAAGCTTTCCAGCTGTTTTCTGTTGATAAAAGACTTAGCTGGGCACCAAGAGATAAGACTGTAGGACTGAGGAATTGCTGACTTAGTCTTGTAATCTTCCTGCACTGCATTCCCATAGGGAAGTTATGGATAGGTGTAACTCTGTACAAGTTCGTGTTCTAATGCTCGAATCCCATTCAATGGCTCAGATATTGAATCTGGTGGAAATCTGGGGCACCTGACACATTACAGGATTCAGTTTTGTATATAGGCTTTTGATTCCTGGCAGATTGTCAGTGTAGGGTTCAAATTGATTAACTTAGTGCTGTTGCTCTGAATCTGAGGATGTTGTGTGCCGAGAGCAAACCTGACTAGAAACTTCAGTGACACCTTTTGGAAGGACTCTGAATTTTCAGGATCAAACATGATGTAAAGCATCCAAAACTAGGGTGTTGCCAGCTGAGAATGGCAATGGAGCTTGTGACAGCCTGGGCCTTGTATTCTTTGCTATCCATACTCATGCTGAGATAAAGGCTGTCTTGGTGTTCCAGATAACTCTAATTATATAGACAAACAGATAAAATTAAGGCAAATTAATCAAAAATGGAAAATTAGTTGGACAAGTGGAAAAAATACATACAGATGCTTAGAAGCACGTGAAGTCCCATTTGGTGCAATGACTGCTAAGCCAGCAGTTTTTTATGAATGAGAAATCTCATAAGGAAGGGAAACGAGTTAAAATTTGCCCTAGAGCAACTGTAACTTCTACACCTCTTTTTTTTTGGTTCATAAACACCTCTGTCTCCTGCAAAAATACTTGTGAGGATACTTTTTAATATGGTTTACTAAGTTTTGTTGCTTGACTTCATTGTTCCTGCAAATCAGCAAATTAATTCCATTTGCCGTTCAATTTTTTTCTAAGACAAGGAATGTTGCTGCCAGACTGCTGTTCCTACCCTGACCCTCAGAGCTCCCACACCACAGGAACTCGATGTCTTGCAGAAACGTACAGCGTTAGCAAAGTGTAATACACGCGTGGAAAGATCTCATAGGGCCAGACTATGATGCATAGTTTGCTAGTGCTAATTCATTAAGCAACTTCGGACATACGTCGAATAGCACTTCTATCTCGTGTTTAATTGTTAAATACAATCAGTGAAGTTGTTGGATAAACGTCACAGTCCCTTTGAATTTCACATGACAATCAGTCTATTCATTTCACTATAGCTGTGCTGTAGCTGATTCACACCGAACATGGCAGATAAGACTCTCATAGGGAGATTATAGTGAAATCATCGCAGTTTGATGCCAGTGTAAGAAAAGACTGGGTCTTTGAAGTCAGATTTTTCCCTGGAGTAGGGCAGAAGAGAGGGTGTTCTCCTCAGCCGAGGCAGGTGGGGGGTGGTGTTTGCCCGTTTATGCAGAAGTTTGTGACTTCTTAATATTCCCGACTGTAGAGAAGAGGCCAGTGCTGTTGCAAGTACATAAAGAAAATAGGAAGCCTAGAGCAGAAAAAGTCTAAAAATCAGAGAAGGCTATGGAGCCAGTGAGAAAATGAGAGGTGACATAAGAGCAGGAAGGAAAGGGGAAGGTTATGTCATTAGAGACTGGAATTCAATGTTTTGATGAAGCTCCATGGATACAGGAAGGAGCAGGGCGGGTAAAAATAGCTAAATGAAAATGGTACGAGTTCCAAGAACCCAGCTCTCTGAGAAGAAAGAAATGTATGTTCTTGCTTAAAAACAGGCAGAAAAAGTTATGTGTTTTTATGAAGCATTAGAAAGAATGAAGGAGAAAAGAAAGGGGCAGAATTTGCTGACTGCAATTTCTTTTTTTTTCTTTTCTTTTTTCCTCCAACTGAAACTTGAAATGTTGTGTTATTATACACATTTCATCCAAATCCTCAGTGGCTTGTTTCCCAAGAGAGAGAACACTTCTTCAGTAGAGTTGTCTCATCAGAAGACCTTGGAGGCTGTTCAAATGAGAAGGGTTTTTTGGGCTGAGCTAATGCTTACAGACACGCAGTTCTCTCACTCCCTGACTGATACAAAACGCTACTGATCATTGTATGAGAAGATGGCCATAATGTATAAACCAGTTTGCTTTTCAGGACTTAAATTTGCCCAAAGCCAGCAAGCAATTAGATTGAAGTCTCTATTTTTTTCGGTACTGAATTGTATATGCTCACATCCCACCCCATAGAGATTCACTTCTCATCTATAAATGAGAAAGCTCTTACTACAGGAAAAAGAAAGAAAGAAAATCAACCAATTTACTTACTTAGATTTTGGGTTTGGTAATTTCTGAACAGATGGTAACATACCACAATGGAAGTTTTATAAAAATTTCCATCTTTTAACTGAGTGCAGGCCTGAAATTTTTCCCTGGTGAAAATGCGGAGCGTGAGTCATTAAACATGCTCTGTGCTATCTGCATGGGATTTTCACTTAGTGTATTCAGAAGAGTCAGAAAGCCATTCCATTACAGTAACTGCCTTTTTTTCCCCCCTCCACCTGGGCAAATGGCCAATTCCATCATCTCGGGCTCAGCAGCACGAACAAGGAAGGTACAGTCTGAGGAGGGGATGGAATGCGCAGACAAGGGGAGAGGCGTTGCTCCACCGTCCGAGAGCAGAAGGCGATTTCTAACTCTTAAACAATTGTCAGAAGAACTGGCCTGAGTTATGATTTCTCCAGTCCAGTCCGAATCCACTAATTGAAAAGTTATGTTCTAGTTTTACAAGTGAGAGGTTATATTGCCTGCAGAGTGTTCAGCATCTACTGTATCTTGGCCCTAAATTATCATTATGGAGATAGAGAGTCCAAACTTAATCTTTGTTTGGACTCCATTTGAAATTTGGCACTGATTGCTGTGGGACCAGTAAGGCCCAGAGATGCTGAGTGTGATTTTCTGCGGGTTGACTGATGTGACCTTGGAGACCTAGAGGAGTTCAAGCTCTCCAGTCTGTAGTACTGTTCATCTTAGTGAAGTTATAGAACTCTGCGGGGGGTGGAATATAAAGGGATTTTTACATTGAGCCTTCAAGGCATTTGTAAAATCCTCTGGTTCCCTCCAGGGCCCCGAGTGGATTGTTTGATGCCCAGTCCTTGAAGAAATCAAATTGGGGTGTGAGATTTCCAGTGTGGCATTTCCTTTGTGTCATCTCAAGGTGGTATCTACACCCATTTTGGAGAGGAAACGTGAAAAGGTTGTGAGCTGTATTGCGCCTTAGTTACTGACATTAATTGGGTGTGTTAGAAGTGCAGAAAGATGGATGGATGGATGGATGGATGGATGGATCTTCTTCCAAGGTCTCTGGCATTCAGGGAAAGATTAGTTAATTATTCTCAGTCTGTGTGATACTTAATGACATCTACAAGAGAGGTGAATGGCATCTTACTGGATAGCAAGAATAATATAGAACACAATTTCCCCTGAAGAAATAGCTCACATACCTTATATAATGAATGAGCTCATTTTGCCTGTGTTTGCCAGAAACAATAAAAGTTAGAAAATATCCCAGTAATTAAAATAAAGTGTTACCCAGATTTATGGTGAGAAATGTGAAATGTCAGGCGATTGAGTGCAGCTCCACACTCACAAATAAGCTTCACATTGGTTAGAACAGGTTGCATTCATTACTAGAACAGTGTGGGTCCAGCACTGGCCCCAGAAGGCAGGGAACGGGGAGGGAAAGGTGCCAGCTGGCTTGGGAGCCCGTGGACCGACGGACATGCTGCCCCACGCACCGTACAGACACCGTCATTGCTTCAAGATGGGCTGGGGCTTACACGAGGGCCAGCGGGAGGAAGGGAGAGAGCAGCATTCGCAGGCCTGCCTCACGCAGAAAGGAAATCCAACAGAAATTTTTGAAAGGGAGAGATGAAAAAGGGGAGTCTAAGCAAGGCCAGCCTCTCCTGCAATCCTTCCTCTCACAGCCGCCGTTACTTTCTTAAATACAAATGCTATACCTATGAATAGTATAGAAGCTTATGAATAGGAGTTCACCATTTGTTTAAAATTATCTTAAACCCTCGCTATTCTGGAGACCATTTTTTTGTCCATGGGTCTACTCTATATACGTAGTGTGCATGTAGACTTAGGGCTTATTGAAAGTGTAGGACTGTTGGAAACAGAAGTGGTTCTCACGGCAAGGCTGTAGCATAAGCTGGTTTGAGCAGCACCCTGCGAGTCCTGCCGAACCGTCCCAGCTGCCTTTCTGCTCCGTGCAGCCGAACAGGGCGGCTGCGGAAACTGCGACTGAGAACCTGCCGCCTTCGCATCTCAACCTGCTCTCTGTCTTTTGGTGCTGGAGTCTCTTCTCATATACATTTAATTCGGGAGTAGGTCTACGAATATCAGTGGAGTTTTCTTATAAAAAAACCTAGTCATTAAGTTAAAGCAGTTGATTTTAACTTAGTGAAAGATTTGGATTCTGATAAAGATCTGCAGGGTGGCCTTAACCCAGTTGTGTGTCTGTTCCCCAGTTCCACAGCTGTAAAATGACAGGATGAATTTATGTCTTTTTCATTACATGCTGGGAAGAAAAATCTCATTATGCTAATGAGGTGTGCATATGCTTTAATCACAGGTTCATTCAGAAAGCCCATAAATAAAATAAATATGAGATCAACCCATAAGAATTTTTGAGAGAGGAGTAGAAATTCCTGATTTTTGGGACAGCACATTCTGAATTACTAAAGTGATGATGCAAGCACTTATCTTCATAGAGTGCCTGGTGTTCTGTGTGTTATTTATAGGGGACACAGGCCTTTAAAATAAATTGCAGGTTCATATGTCAGACCAGCAGATAGAGGATCGCCTTACAACAAGGGGTAGATATCATAAATTTCAAGCAGATCATGGGGTTCATTCCTCACCATGATTTTGGATCTTAATCTGTTGTAAAGTATGTAGCAAAGACCAAGAGAAAAGAGACAAGAATCTTATGGATAACCCAACTAGCAGATAATAAGGTCTTGTGGAGTATTTCCAGCAAAGGTGCATTTAAGCACATCAATATTATTTGCAAAATATGGATACTGTGATAAATTATCCTACAGATGGAAGAGATTACAAAAAAGATAGGTGAATTCCCTGGAGTCCGTGAGAGGCTGTTGGGGAAGGGAATGTTCGGCCTTAAAGCTGCAGGTGGGTCTCGGGTGAGATGGGAATGAGGCGGTTTGAGTGGCAGCACATGCAAGTCGCTGCACGCTGGCTGTGAACCCGGCTCTGCTGCCCGTGGACTCGCCGCAGCAGCTGCAGCAGATCAGAGCAGCGTTCCCACAGCTCCTGCACCGCGGAGCCTGCGTGGGAGGGAACTCACTGGCTTGGGTGAAGCTCAAAGCTGAGTTCTGCTCATCAGTAACTCCTGTAGTGCAAGGTTGGCACACTGGTTTCCTTTGATACTGATTACTTTGGGATACACTATATGGCTGTAAGCCCTGAACTAGGGCTTAAGTCTTAAGTTTAACTTTGTCTTAAAAGTGTTGATTTTTCTTCCCTAGAATGGTGATAGTGACTGTTTGGTAACAGCCTGCGTAAGAACCACGCCAGGGGAAAAGCTGAAGGCAGACAGCAACAGTTTAGTTGCTCATTTCACAGGACAAGGCTTTGGCTTGGTATTCTTATCCCTTCCTCCGTCAGATGCTATGCCTTGTTTGCTTTTTGCTGGATATGCTGAGAAATGAAAGATTCTGTGTTAATATAAATGACAGAAAGTCTGTGCAGCCCTGATTCATCTAACAGGACTATTCTGTAAGCTCCTTTGGAAATCCCGAGGGTTCCAGCTTGTATTCATCTCTGTGGCTCTGACTTTTTCCAGTGAATTAATTTTTTTATTGGAAGTAGCGAGCTTTTAAATTTTTTTTATTTTTTTTTAATGAGGTGTTTGGCAGCACCCACTGGGGCATGTAGGTGCAGAGTGTGTGTGTGGGAGGGGCAGCCCTGAGCAACATACCAGGCAACTTGGGACTGAAAAAATCTAAAAGGTGGAGAGCTCTTTCAGGAGCCTTTAACGGCCACTCCGCCTCCTGTAGATCCTAGGATGCCCCGTGATTTCCTGCAATTTCAATGTGAATTTTAGGTGTGACAGCAAGTCGTGTGTTAAGCAGGTCATATGTTCATTACATATATTAATCATGGATGTATGTCCGATGATCTGAGCCAGTTCTGCAGTTCGCTCCAGTCAGGCAGTTTTGCTCTGAAGAGCCTGCTGAACGGTGTTAGCAGGAAAGCTGCTCCCTGGCCAGCGCTGGGCACGTCGGGAGCAAAAAGCATCAGCTGCTGTAACCTGAGCTTAACGGCCAAATCTTATCCTAGATGATTATCCCTGAGGATCAGGAATAGAGAGGAACACGAGAAGTGTATCGATCAAGAGGTGCTGTACTTTGGAAAGAAGCATCTCAAAGCTGACCTGGAAAATGGCAGAACTTGATAGGCCCCAACCACCTCACTGATCTCTTTGGCCTGCAAGGCGTTGTGTAAATAGTTTACTTTTCCGTTAATTAAAAAAAGAGAACATTTTTGTTGACATGAGTCCATTGCTGACCTTCTCAGACAGTGAATTTTTTTGTTTGGTTCATCTTAAATATGACTGATTCATTATTTTTTTTCTCGTGACTTTTTAGATGTCTTACAATTCACTTATTTCAGTACATTTCTAAGAGAAATATGTAAAAAAAAATGCGGTCTCTTTAAAAATGTTTCAAGTATTTTTTTAGCCGAAAGGATAAGAAGATGGTACACATTTGTGAGATAATTTTTTGTGAGCTAAATCTGTGTGCTGATGAAAAATTGAAATATTTGATTGAAAAAGACAGGCTGACTGTCAGATAAGTCTTTTTCAACAGAGAGTTTGAAACCTTATTCTGCAGGTTCTGGATAGTTTGGCCATTCCTCAGTTTCGCTGTGAGGGAAGCGATCAATGAACATGCTGGCCTGAAGGCCTCGAAAGGAAAGGAGGGGAGGAAATATGCTGGTCATGCAGAAATTGTTTTACTTCAGTATTGAAATGTCACAATTAGAAATGAATATGTATGATACAAACATGGAGAAATTAGATGTTCGTTGCTATAAAGAGTTTACCGTCTAACCTGAGCTACAGTAGGAATTTTGATGTCTCACACTTGCAGCCTTGCTTTCATTTTTCATTTACTTTCCCTTTTCACAACGGGCCCTTCCCAACCGTTTTGTCAAATAGCTGCAATATGCAGCACAGCTCTTGATAATCCCCAGTTCTTCCTGACTAAGCAAGAATCTGAAACCAGATGGGGACTGGGGTGAATTCGCTTGGAATATACTTTTCATATGCCTATATAAAAATATGCATAAACATGATACCCTTCTCTTGGGGGTAAAAGGTGGGACATGATACTTGTGAGAGGCACCGAGTTCTGCAAATTAAGGCGATGGGGAGGGAAACAAATGGCCTGTTAAATATAAAAAACGGAGTCTGCTTTTTGTTCTGGGCCTTTGGAATCTGTGGGTGGATTGGAACTGGCAGGCAGGGAGCAAACACCCACCCACCACAGGGCTGTGTGGTTCAGAAGTTTACAAGAGTATTTGTGTTCCAGGAGCTGTTGGCCTTGAAGCCAACGGAGAGGGGGAGGAGAAGAGGCAGAGAATGAGAAAAACACTGTGGTGTGAGGGCCCTTCCTCTGAGATATTTTTCCCCTCTGCTTTCTCCAGCTAGAGGCTTTTGGAACTGGAGCAAGACAAACAGTTACTGGGGGAAAGATGAGTTTGATTTTAAGATGCGCAACACTCACAGTCTGTCGTCAGGGGAGGCAGAGCCTTCAGAAGCCACTGCCACCTTAATCCCAAATGACAGCTCCATTGCCCCCCCCAGCTCCTGCCCCACTGCTGGTTAATGCTGCAGTCAGTGGGCTATAAAGAAATGGAAGTTTTACTGTATTATTACTGTATTATTATAGGACTTCAGATTTTTTTTTCTGTCCCATCACCAATTTAGGTTCAGAATCTGCCACTCTAATTGGTCACGCTCTGGATGTTGCAGATACAGAAACTGAGGCACAGAGAGACCAAACAATGTGCCCAAGGCAACGGGAAGTCTGTGGGGGATCTGGGAATAGACCCCAGATGTCCTGAGTTTTCCATCTTAACCACAAGACCATCCTTCCTGTCTTTCGGGTAGACCCCTCTGCTTCAGGAATTCCGGTTTATGAATTCCACCCATAAACAATCTGTTGCACGATGCAGTGATTTATTTGCTTAAAAGTCGTTCGCAAGGGAAATGGCACCTCTCTGACAATGAACTGCAGTTACTACTGTTCGTTCTTTGGGAGGGATAAGGAGGAGGGATGAAAAAAAGCCAAAAAACCAAAACAGCTTCTAGAGCTAAGCAGCTTTTTTATTGCTATCGAAACTTCCCGCAAGCATTAATTTTGTTCTTCAAAAGAATCAGGAACTCTATACAATATGTTTCAGTATATCTAGCCATTTATATTTTAGTGAGTTAAAAAAAATACTGAAACTGGACTAAATCCATCTAAGGAATGATTCTGCTGCTGTTTGCACCTGAGTACCTTTGATGGTTTGGTGGCTTCCCTGGGTGTCGGGTACCTGTCTCTTGTCACAGTCAGAACTTCTCTGAGAAGTGAATGGTGGGAAGGGTTTTCTTGCTAATAAAGCCTTTGCTTTGGGGATGAGGGAATAAGTGGAACGTCAGAGATGTCCTTCATTTTATCAAAACGTGGCATATTGAAAATAATTCTTAACTAAAACCTTTTAGTTGCTCCTGTTACTCAGTGAAGAATATTCCTATCTGCTTTCTCTGAACGTGGCAAGCTCTGTAGCATCAGGAATCAACAAGGACTGTGTGGCCTACAGTGTTAGATTGCATCTTTAGACCTTGGTATTGTCGTAATATCTAAAAATTCCGCTTGCGGGTCAGTGAATCCGTGTGTGATGCATTGTAGAAACAGAAACTCAGAGGGTACTTCTTGCCAACAGTGGCTTTCTATAACAAAGCAATCTGGTGAAGATTCTCTGAAGTGTCTTTTCTCAGCACACAAGGACAGAAGTGATGACTCAGACCAATGTTCTTGGATTTTCTGAACTCCCCTGCAGTAGTTTAAAGCAACGTCTATGCTGGATATGTGACAGTGGGTTCCTCTCTGGAGAAATGCTGATTTAGTTGCAACTCTGTGACACCTCTTTCCTCTGAATGGGATTTCAGAATATAAAAAGGGAGAATAGGCCTTTTAAGCTCATTTCTTCCATTTGTACTTAGAATTCTAGAAAAAAGGGAGAAGCCAGGTTTGGATTTTGTGTTTTTTTTATCTGAAATTCGATATTATAGAGAATATCAGAATGATAAACTCGTGATAAACCCAGCGGGGCCCGATGGGCGGGGCCCCATGGGCGGCGCCCGATGGGCGGGGCCCGATGGGCGGGGCCCGATGGGCGGGGNCGCAGTTTCCCTGCCGCCCGGTAGAGGGCGCTCGTCCCTGGCTCTGCGCCGGCAGCGGAGGCACCGACCCGCCCGCGTTTGGGGCGAATGCGGGTTTTTCTGCTTGATTCCGCGTTGCTAGTTCAGCCAGGGCTCGAGTAGCTCACCTACCTGGCGCACACCTGCGTTGCTGTTGCGCCTCCCGCTCCTTCCAGGTGTTAAACGCGCGCAGGCGTCGCACGTGAGCTGCCCGAGCGACACGTGTGTCGGGAGCGGGACGCGCATGCGCACGCGGCGCTGGCTGCATTGGCTGCGCCGCTCGCCACTTTGTGCATCCGAGGATGTGCTGTTTTCAGCCATAGTTCGTCTTTGTACGCGTGCGGTTTCTGCTCGCGGGGGTGTGTGCTCAAAGTTGAACTTGGGCGTTGTAAGCTGATTTTGCGACGGACAGGGTTGTGGGGGTTTTTTTTGCGTGGTGCGTGAGGCAGACGCGTTTTGGCGTTTCCCCGCTGTCCAGAAAACAAGAGGAACAAGTCGGCGCCCGACCGCCCCTCCTTGGCGGCGCGGCAGTCCGTGAACCCAGGAGTTTACCCTCCCTGCCTCCCTCCCTGCGCGCCCGCCTGTGCCGCGGCTCCGCGCAGAGCGGAGGGGGACGGGCGCTGTTCCTGGAAGAGCCCGGCCTGGGGAGTTGGTCACATTCTTGGCCGGGATTCAATGACTGAGGCAGACACCAACAAACAGAGGGGGGGAGGAGGAGGAGTGAGGAGGCTGAGCCAGCCCGCATTAGCTCAGCTCTCAGGCACTCTCAGTCTCTGCTGGAAAGAGGAGCTGGGAGGATGTGCGCTCTGGTACCGCGGCTCCCCACGGCACGCCGAGAACGCCGAGAGGAATAAGGGAAGAAAGGCGAACAGAGAGACCAGGAGTCCTCCCAGCCCGAGCTGCGGGAGCAGGCGGAGGAAGGGAGCCCGCTGATCGCCCGGCCGGAGCCCCCGCGCCGCTTGGGAAGTGCCAGAGATTTGGGCCTTTTCCTTTTCTGCGCCGTTCCCCTCCCCAGCCCGAGCTTTCTTCCTCCTGCTGCTTTTTCCTCGCCGCCCCCGCGCCTTCCTCTCGGTGGATATGGACAGGAGGGCGATTTCTGCAGCGAAGCAGCAGCCGCCAGAGCACATTTGAGCCCCGGGTGCTCGGAGCGTGGCACAGACTTTGTGTTTCCGTGGGTGGCGTGTGTGTGAGTGTGTGTGTGGTGTGGGAGGGGGCGCGGGGTGCCGGGTGCCTGGGGGTGAGTGCTCCATGCAGACCTCTCTTGGCCGTGACTCAGTGCTCCGCTGGGGCAGCCTGGAGACTTGGAGGGTTTGAAATTAAAACGAAGCAAGAGAAAAGAAAGAAGAGAAGCGAGACGCGTGCTGAAGGATTTGTTTCCTATTCGCTAGTGGATTGTTAAACCTGAGTGGGAAGGAGAAGGAAACAAGGGTGGGTTGATTTATTTTGCTCGCAATTTTTTTTCTTTAAAAAAAGAAAAAAAAAATCCCTTAAGTGGATTTGTACCAGGGTGGAAGATAACTGGGGATTTTTGTTGTTTGTTTTGGGAATAGAAACTAAAAAATGGAGACTGTAAGTAGAAGCAGCTTCCAGCCTCATCCAGGACTGCAGAAGACCTTGGAACAGTTTCATCTGAGCTCTATGAGCTCCCTGGGTGGCCCTGCTGCTTTCTCAGCACGATGGGCACAGGAGATGTACAAGAAAGACAATGGCAAAGACCCAGCAGAACCTGTACTGCATCTGCCCCCCATCCAGCCGCCTCCGGTGATGCCTGGTCCGTTCTTCATGCCCTCGGACAGATCCACAGAGAGGTGCGAGACCATCCTGGAAGGGGAAACCATCTCCTGCTTCGTGGTGGGTGGAGAAAAGCGGCTTTGCTTGCCCCAGATCCTGAACTCGGTGCTCAGGGACTTCTCCCTGCAGCAGATTAATTCGGTGTGTGATGAGCTGCATATTTACTGCTCCAGATGCACTGCTGACCAGCTGGAAATCCTCAAAGTCATGGGCATCCTGCCCTTCTCTGCTCCTTCCTGCGGGCTCATCACTAAAACTGATGCTGAGAGGCTTTGTAACGCTTTGCTTTATGGTGGCACCTATCCTCCCCACTGCAAGAAGGAATTCTCGAGCACGATTGAGCTGGAGCTCACAGAGAAGAGCTTCAAAGTGTATCACGAGTGCTTTGGGAAGTGTAAGGGACTCTTGGTGCCAGAGCTTTACAGTAACCCCAGCGCAGCCTGCATCCAGTGCTTGGACTGCAGGCTCATGTACCCACCTCACAAATTTGTGGTCCACTCTCACAAATCTCTGGAAAACAGGACTTGCCACTGGGGCTTTGACTCTGCAAACTGGAGATCCTATATCCTCCTCAGCCAGGATTACACTGGGAAAGAGGAGAAAGCTAGACTGGGCCAGCTCTTAGATGAAATGAAAGAAAAATTTGATTATAACAACAAATACAAGAGGAAAGCCCCCAGGGTAAGTGATGCCTTTAATTTTAAAGGGGGTGGGGGGAGAGAAAGAAAATGAATTTTCTATAATTTCAGCAACAGCCATTGATATAGCAGATTGGTTACCAGCTGCTTTTCCTTTGAGTCATTTAGCAATCTAATCGTCTTCTTAATTCTCACCACGTGTGTGTTAATATAGACGAGCAGTGTTTGAGATGGCACCTTTTTTTCTTCAGTTGTGTTCTGAACACAGTAGTTGAAGTTTGGTTAAATTATATGTGTGTTTGTATATCTTACTGTATATAGAACCTGGTCTTTGAAACCCATCGTGCTACCCCGGACTTTACACGAACTGTGTGATTTTGGTCTTAAGAGCTTCAGTTAGGGGTCAAGGCAAAGAAGCAGCCAGAAAAAAATAACAGTTGCTGATTGCTCCAGATGCAAATGCATACCATTTCCTCCTCGACTGCATGCACCAGGGATGGAGATGGGGGCTAAATAGTCTCAGTGCTTGTTTTGGAATAAAATGCAGCTGCTAAGAAAAAATCCTGATGGTAATGCAGGTTACTGGTGTTCAGGTTAAGCGTGTGGAACGTGGATGGAGAAGTCCCTGCTGTTCGAGTATCCCTGGAGCCTGACTCTCCCCACCAGACAGGCTTTTGTATATTGGATGATGTATGCATTCAGTAAGTGAATGTGTCTAGGGCCAGCTGCAGCAGCTTCTCAAGGCATGCCGTGCCCAGCCAGCCAGCTACCGCACAGTTAGGTTTTTTAGGTGTCTTTTGTTTTTCTTTCAGTCTGAGCTGCCTTCAGATCCCCAGAATCCCTGGTGTGTGGGTGGGAGGCTGCCTTGGCACCTGGCACCAGTCCTGGGCAATGGGCACCAGTGCCAGCAGGCCGAGGACTCGCTCCCAGACACCAGGGTGGCTGCTGGTGATGGTGCCACGAGCTGGGGCTGAGCTCTTGGCTTCCCACTCCTTCCCTGCCCAGTATAAGGTTAACGCAAACTCTTTCCTGTTGAGTTTTGTACTAGAGGTGTCTTGGTTGGATTCTGCCTTGTCTGTTGGAGATTACTGAACTTCTATTTTATGTGTCTGGAATGGAGGGGCAATGGCACAAACCTCAAAAAGAGCAACATTTAAAGCCCATCGAGAATGTTCAGTAAAATTCTTAACGTACCAAATACCTGTTCAAAGGGGCAGGCGCACACTCAGACTTAAATAGAGCTTTTATTTATTAAAAATGCAACAAAAATCCCCAAACAAAACCCAGGGTTTTTGAAATATCCTGCACAAACAGTCCAGCAGTCCGAGAGGCCTAGTTAGCCCGGGTTTGGGTTGAGCAGTAGAGTCTCGCCTAGTTAACCCTGGTTTTGGTTCAGCAGTAGAGTCTGGTTCAAGTTGCAGGTTCTCTCCTGCTCTGGTGCTTTGCCCCCATTTCCATCCTTGTCCTCACCCCCCTTCTCCTCCCGCTGGAGTGTCAGGAGCTGTGACAAAGGCGGGCTGTAATGAGCCACATTATCTCCGTGGTTGGAGGTGGATGTGTTTTTAATGGCTTGTCTATTCTCCGTCAGTCATGTGCTAAGATGGAATGGTGGGAGAGATGTATATGAATGTCTGTGAGAGAATACGGCTCCAAAGTGGAGGCGTTTTTCATGGTGGGAAATGAATTTTCTAGGGCAGGCTTTGTTTGGGAAGCAAAATGAAGAAATCTCTGCGTTCTTGCTCCAGAAAGATACCGACTCCCTAGCCTGGTCATTTCCAGAGTTTAATTACAATGGGTGTTAGTAGATGTGTGCTTTCCTTTTCTTACAAGGTTTTTATGGCATTCTAATCAGTTGTGTGATTTATCCAACACCCCAGGTGAGGTTGCAGGTGGAGACTAAGAAAAGATCAGTAAATCTTGGCTTAGCTTGACTTTTTTGGTGACCCTTTAATAAGTCCTCATTCAGCACATGGCAGGCGCTCTTCCCTCGCCCTCCAAAATCGTGGCCATCTATTTCTCAGAAAATTTTGCCCAAACTCTGTCATCATCAAATGGTATGTCTCCTGCATAGGTTCACTTGGGAGGTGACAGGGAGTTTGGTGAGGAGGAACGGAGTGGTGCGTGCTCAAACGATGGGGTAGAGAAAACAGAACACTTTATCATACATCCTGTGGAGAACTGGGCTTGAATTTCAAGGCTTTTGAGCTGTCGTCAGGGGTCTCCTATTAATGCGATGCACTCTTGAGAAGACCCCGACAGTGCTGGCAGAGTTTTGTGTGCTTATCCTTCCTTTTTTTAAAGTTGTTTTGCATTGGACTTAGCCGAAGGATATCATATGCTAAGGTCATTTGTGTTGTAGCAGTGTGTGCAGATAATTACAGAGAGATATAATCGGGCTCTGAGGTTGGTAGACTGTGGCCAGGGGCAAGTAACGTTGGAGTAAAGTTTAGACGCCTAGTAAGGAGAGGAAAGGGTGGTCCCATGTCTGTGTTGGTGTGGGTTGCTGTCAGTCTGTGTGGGTTTTGTGTGTGTGTCTGTGGATGAAAGGCTGAAGCACATGTGTCTTTGTGGTGGGCTTCCTTTTTGATGTAGATCTCCGCATTGCTTTGTTCTGTTTTCTACAGAGGTGTTTGCTGTGTTGTGTGCTGTAGTCTGCTGTGTCAGAGATTTGGTCTTCTGCTTTCAGGAGAGGGCTTTTATCAGTTTCCCGATTTCTTTCTTTCTGTGTGTGTACACATGGCTGTGCTGTGTTTTCCCGGAGGCTCCGTTAGCACGTTGGTAGCGTGGGGTGTGTTTGACCATTTTGATGGCTGTTTAAGAATCGGTGAGTTTTTTGACCTTTCTGTGTCTTCACGAGGTTGATGTGATGAGGTACGTGCATTTCTGCCAGCACAGCTCTGCCTTTTAAGGGTCTGACTTAAATGGAGGCGCTGGGTTGGCACAGGCCCCTGGTGCAGATTCAGCATACTGGCAAAACTGCCTGTTTTCCTGTCTTTTTTTTTTTTCTCCTTCCTTTCCTTTTTTTTTTTTTTCTTTCCTTCATGTGGTTTTAAAACATTGCTACAAGGCATGGATTTACCTAGATACTTCATTCCATCGTGTATTTCTGTGTGCACCAAGTACCCACTGTGCACATCTATCGGTCTGTGTTGAGAGGTGGATCTATATGTGCAGACATATTGTCTCTCAGCCTGGTTGGTTGAACAAGGTGCGTGTTGCCTCCTCTTGCCACTTCTGGAACGGGGTCCTAGAAATCCACCATCAGTGCCAAAGCCTTTTTCTTGAGCTCGGCAGCTGGTGCACGTTGAGTGTTCTCTTGCTGGTGTGGATCCGGCCTTGGTGTGTGTCTGCAGCCCTGTGTGACGGCTCTCCGCTTTCTGCACATCGGCGTGTCTCCGCTGGGGTTGAATGAGTTCAGAAGACCGGCCTGAAGGTTCTTTTGGCTGCTATTTCCAGTAAAGGAGAGTGGGTTCGACTCTGTCTCTTTTGAACCCTTTTTAAAAATATTGAACCAAGCAACGTTTGACAGTGCTTTCGTATTTCCTACCTGCGTGCCAGCCATCTGTGCTTTCAGCAGAGCCGTATGTGATGAGGCACCAGGACAGAGCGAGCTTCCCGTGCACACGTGTGAGCGCTCCCACGCACGCCAGCGCGTTCCCACGGTTCCAGTCCCGGCAGCGCTTCTGTGGAGTCGCTGGGAGCCAGGAGCAGCGTTCTGGGTACTGACACACAAACCAGCACGTAAGGCCTCCCACTGCATTTCACAATGCCGACCGGCCCGGCGCTGCCACAACACGCAGCTTTCTCAGCTGGAGGGAGGTTTAGCCAGGTCAAGTGTGCAGCCAGATCAGAGAACAGAAATTGCTGCCAGTGGCCGAGTGTGGTACAGACTGAGCCGTGGGGCAGCTGGGGGCTTTAGGTGCTGCGCTTGATGGTCACGGAAACACTGTAATAGTAGAGCTAGAATGTGGATCTTTTTCTGTGTCCTAAAGTCCTGCCTCCTGGCAATAGCAATCTTGATTTGTTAATAGCATGTATGTAGGTATAGCAGAGACATCCTGATTTTCTTCACAGGCAATGGTGTTCAAACCGTTGGATGGTCTTACTATTTTTCATACAAACTGGCTTGATAAATACTCATAGAAAATTTTGCCTAAGAACTGAGGGTTCAGTTGTTTTTTCCATCAAGCAGTGAAGTCATTTGTTCTCTTATCTGACATTCAATAATTACATTAGAGATTCTCCAGTAAAAATTTTCAAGTCCTCAGAACAACAGTGTTGAAGTCTTGAGGCAGTAGTTAAGTTCAGAATCCTTTTACAGCTAAAAGTTGGGCTTCAAAAACAATATCACACCTTAACAAAGTCCTGTGTACCCGAGGAGATGTCGGGGTTTAAGCAGACATCAGCATTTTTTCCCAAGCGTGCAGACAGTTTTACAGATGTTGTAGATCAAGAACAAAGAAGCAGGTACGTGCATGTGTGTTAGAATATGCGGCAAATAATGATCTAATGGTGTTGAGTCAACTATGGCTCTCTCGCCCCAGAATAGTTTCTGAATTCAGTCCTCTTGAATTAGGGAGGGAATTATGTGCAGTCTATTCTTTTGAAAATCACTGCCGAAAATATTTAAACATCTGCCTCTCCCTTCATTGTCTGGGCTGTCTCACTTGCCTCTCCATTTCTGTGGTTTCGGGCTTGGGCGTATGTTCTGCCCAAACAGTAGCGTGCTTTGAAGGTGCGTGGAAACACGGTGTATTTGGGGATGTGTGTGGAGCCCGACAGCTGGTCCCTGTGCCAGGGCCTGAAGGTGCTTATCAGCCCGCTGACCAGGAGGGTGTTTTCGCTTGCAGGGAGGCGCGTTCAGAGCGGTGTTGTAAAAGCATCTGGAGGCGTCTGTGTGAGGCTGCTCAGAGCGTGTCCAGACAGCGCAGCGGGTAAAGCCCTGGCACCCGCTTGCGCTTTATCTGCGCCTTCCTTGATTCTCAGCGCTGCTGGAAGAGGGGGAGCTTGGGGGCTACAAGCGAGATTTGGGTATCTCAAGAGGTGCATTGTCTGGTTTTCTTGAAAACTCTTGTTATTTTTGTCTGTTAGCAAAGTTATTTTGCCAAAGCTCAGGGGTTTGATGGTACTGGCTGCAGTAAGGAGTGGGCTGGCTGTTACTGGTGTTACTGGTGATAACTGGTGGCTGGAACTCACACTGCTGGCTCAGCTGGCCGGGCTGCTTTGCCGTCACACAAACAATTGTGTCTCAGTGTGTGCAGTGTTTAGACCCGGAAAACTTTTTAAATCTTACTCTTTTTGTTAAGTGAACTTTGAACTTGACACTTGTTGTTTTGAGAGAACTGTCACGGCACAGTTACTCTAAATCCAACAGTTCTTGGAAAGAAATTAGAGTTTAGACAAAAGTAACTTGGACTGAATTGTAGAGAATCTCTCGATAGAACGCTGCCAGTTACTAGGCTAATCTATTTTAGCTGAGTGGCCATAGAGCACTTAATTCAAATTGATCTTCAAGTACAGGAAGCATTACTTTGAAAGGTAGTAATATAGCATGTTTTTGTTTTAAAATTGTCAATTACAGTATGTGTGTTTTGATACGTTTATCAGATAATACCTAATTTGTTTGCATATGTTTTCTGAATCTGGGTAATATACATTAATACATCTGCACCACTGTTTTTAATGCTGTTCCACTCTCCTAGTGTCTGATACCGTCAGTATATGTTTTTGGAAAACGATTATGGAGAAGCAGGTTTGCTCTGAAAAGGTGTGCTCCGGTCCCTTACCTCCCTCATTCACACCTGGGCTAATCTTGTGTGTGCTTTACATCTCATGGTCAGCGTAGAGACTCGAACTCGGATTATTACTAAAATCAGCCGTTCCCGTATCTTCCGGAATATCCGAGGTTAATGGGAAGGTTTGGGGCTCTGGGGCTGGTTCTGCAGTTCTCACTCGAGCAATCAGCCGGCACAGTAATTGGAACCAGCTCACCCACAAACCACAGAAGACTTGTCCATGGATCAGACTCTTCCTGCGCGTTGGCCGCAGTCCCGGCAGCCGTGGAGCGGAGAGACACGTTCTGAACCACAACAGCCCCGTGTCGAGGCAGAGTGGCTTTGCTCATTTGTGGCCTTACCTGTCATTTACAGCACTGTGCTCCAGCTGGGAGCAGAACCTGTGGTTCTGCTGCAGTGTTTTCGTTTGCTCCCTAACGAGGTTTTGATTTCAGAGGTGTTTGGTGCTCTGATCCTGGCAGATCTCGCTGAATGGGGCCGTAGTTTCTGGTCACTATATGCAAGGTTGGGTTTTAAGGTTGCAGTAGATACCTACCAGGGTGGGATTTTTTTCTTCCTCTACTTAGGATTTGTCAGGTTTTTATTTTATTTTTTTACTGATGAGGAAATACATCTAGAGCGGGGATAAGGGCCAGCCTTTTTTTTCTGATGCAAATTCAAGGGACTGTAAATTTGGCCTCAGAATTGTGTCAGGTGCGGTTCTTGGAGCGTGCTTATTTTGTCGCTCTTGGGCAAACCTGCTGGCTGATGGACGCTGGCCCCTCCGCACGGAGCTCATTATTTTGTTTTGGCTTTTGGTTGGATGTGGTAACCAAACCACTGATAGGAGTTGAATCCCGCCAGCGTTTCATGGCCAGAGCTGTTCCGGGAGCCCACGGGCATTCCCGTGGATGGAGCCGAGCTCTCCGGGCTCCAGCCATGGTTTGGTTGCCACCACATAGAATTTGGCTTCTCCAAGCAGTGGATGCCCATTAGAACAACCTGATAAGCCACACAGTCACATTTTCTGTTAAATGGGACAGGTCCTGCTACCCTTACTCGTGTTAAGTAGTCTTTACTTGTTTTAACAGTCTTATTTAAAAAGTCACAGAAGACGTACATGAGGATAGAGATTGTATGTATTGGAAAAATTGCAGCATCATTCTGAATACTGGAGATAAACAGCGGAGGGGCTAATCAATAACTTGGTTTCTGGCTTTGTTTATTGATTTATGTACAGTTACCTTTGCACATGCTTTGTAGAAAATGTGACTTTTATGTTTGGCTTTCTGTTGTGGTTTGGTTTTTTTTTTTCTTTTTTAAATTGAAGCTGTTTCTGTTTGGTGTGAGGGTCGGTTGCACTGGAAGCACAAGAATTGCTTAGGCTTTAAGGACTGAAAGGCAGCAGCAACATTAACAAAATACACAGCCTAGCGCTTGTCTTTTCCTACGGAAGATTTCGGTGATATGTTCAGAAGATGTGTGCTCCTGTGCTTTGTTGTTCACCCTCTCTTCAGCCAACGGTATCATCTTCTTGAATAAGGTCATTGACTTGGCTTGCTCCTTGGTTTCTCAACCCTTTTCAGCAGCCGGTTTGTGTAATGTCTGTCTGAAGCGTTGAGTAAGGGCACTGAGGGAGCAGACAGGCTGTGGGGTGTTGGAAGCTGGGTGCGAGCGGGCGGTTCTGCCCGCACTTCTGGCCCCAGCTCGGGTTGGAACAGCGGCCCCGGCTCTTCGCTTCCCTCCTTCTCCCCCCGTTCCTCCACACCCAGGTAATTACTGGTGTGTGGGTGCACCTCTTTGCTAGAGATGAGTCTGCCTTGCTTCTCAGTGGCGCAGAATTGGATGTAATAATGTCTCTTTCTAAGGATTACATAAGTTGAGGATGATTTCTCCACTAGGAGAGTTATGCAAGTTTAAACTGAAATGTGTTTAGAAAGCTTTTGTGTGTGTGTTTCTGACTCGCGTTGCACAGGGTGATTTATTTGCATCCTTAACTGGACAACGTCTGTTAGGGTTGGGAGAAAAACCATTTATAGTGTCTTTTCACTGCCATATCCTGGATTTTTATGATGTCACTTACCCCCTCCCTTTCCTACGTTCCCTGGTACGGGCTCCGATTCTTCGTGCCTGAGCAGAACCAGCCGGGCACTCGTGTCCAGCACCTCTGGCCAGGGGGCTGCAGGATTTGTAATGCACATCTGTGTAAGTGTTCTGTGCTTTTGTAGAGGGCAGTGGGCTAGAAGGGCAGAGACCAGGCAGTATTAAGGCTGCAGTGTGGTCTGATTTCAGTAACCTTTGCTGAGGGGATGGGTTTCAGATTTACACCTTTGTTATTAACAATTTCTCATGGAATTGTATGTTGAGCATGCTTTTCTAAAGTACCATCATTCCGCAGTTGAAAAACTTGTCTGAGTTGAAAGATAATGGAGTGTCATTCAAGGAAAAAAAAAAACCAACCTCCTCTCCATTCTTAACTCCCCACTGGCAGTTTCAGTTTACTCAGTGGGTGTGAATTATCTCACCCATGCTGGTATGATTTAGAAATATTCCTTTGAAAGAAATGTATTTAGAGTGGTGCAGAGCTGCTGTGAGAATAACTCAGATTCAGGGGAGCACAGACTGCAGCGTTAGCTCCATTATTGATATTTCTTTGTTCCCATTCATTCACTAATAAGAAGCAGGCCATACAATGTGTCTTTGCACCAATATAGCCAAAGATTTAGTTTTGTTCGGCTTCTTGCCCTTTTTTTTTGCCACAACAACCGTTTTTGCAAAACTGGTGAAGCCAAATCGTCTGTGAACCGTACTCAGCAGTGGGTGGTGCCCCGAATCGTCTGTGGATGGTACCCAGCAGCGGGTGGTGCCCAATCGTCTGTGGATGGCACCCAGCAGTGGGTAGTGCCCAATCGTCTGTGGATGGTACCCAGCAGCGGGTAGTGCCCAATCGTCTGTGGGTGGTGCCAGCAGGGCTGCGGTGCTGTCCCGGGCTCTGTTCTGCTAGTCAGTGGATGTGCAGAGCTGCTGCTCGAAGCCTTGGCCCGCACGGCACGTGAGGAGTTCCTTTTCTAATAAACTTAATTTCTAGAAACATATTTATGTGACAATCTTTTCATAACGGATTCATTTTATCCTCCTTTAGCCCTGTTGATTCTACAGCAAAGATTGTGTGTATAACATTATGGAATTCTGAAGGAACAAAATTAAACTGTATTTTTATTATATAATTTTATATTTAAAATATATAAAATTGTGTGACTACAAAGGAAGAAGAAACATTAGTGATGTGGAGGGGAAAGGGGTGGAGGGAGTTGACAGTGCTGTAACCACTATTTGCTTCTATTTACCATATGACTTGCATCGTTATTTATAGTATTAATTTATCCATGTATCTTTTAAGTAAATTGGGTCTTTTTGCAGATTTTTTTTAAGAATGACTATCGTCTGCACACCTGTTTAATATTAAAGATCAGGCATTCGGTGCTTTGTGGCTTTAGCTTGAAATTCAAGTTGCTTTGAGTCATCCCTTTCCTCTTTTGTTTGGGTGGAAAAAAGGAGTGGCAGTAAACGGCCTGCAGCTAAGAAATGAAAGAGTTGAATTAGGTTTTAGAAATGTTAGTCTTGGCATTTGGGACATTTGCATTTGTACAGATCTTCACGCTTCGCTCTATTTTATTTTGAGTTTAGCAGCTCAGTGCTCAGGATGAAAAATGTTACGTCTCTGATTCCCGGTTACGTGACACATGTGAACTGCCCCGGCCGAGCAGGAGGGCTGGAGCACCAGCTGCCGGGTCACCTTCCCGCCAGATTGCGGTTCACCTTCCCGCCAGATTGCGGTTCACCTTCCCGCCAGATTGCGGTTCACCTTCCCGCCAGATGACGGTTTCCCGTTTCGCAGGTGCCGGGTGGGTGGCCCAGGGTGACTGTCCTGCCTGGATGACCAGACTGCACAACTGCCTCCAGTTTTTGTGGCAGCAGCTTCCAGCTCCATGACCCAGAGAACAGTCCAGTCTTTAAAAACCAAAATGGGTCAACGAGACCGAAATTACTAAGAAAAAATGGTGATGTCCGCTTTGTTTCACTTGATTTTGGTTTAGTTTTGTAGAGCTTCATCAGTTCAAGTGTAGCTGTAGGAGCAGCTTTACTAACACGCATACAAATTTATAATTTGGGCTTTTAAGAACTTATCAAATTTGCCCTCATTAGCTGGTGTAATTTATTGGTGCACTTTTCTCTTACTGATTAACTTTATTTCAGTAGATTCACCCTAATGCAGCTTTCATATATTTCTTCCTTTCTGAGAGGGATGTTCATTCATATTTTCCTTAAAGAGCAGCTGGATCCCATCTTGACAGATGTCAAAACCCTTATGTTCAAGTTGCTTTATTTCTTGTGTTGTTTTTTTTTCTTGAAAAATATCTTTTATTAATTAGACCCCCTCCCTTTTGAACTTTTTTACTCCCTCAGTCAAAATCATAATCCCTTGTGTCATCAGCATTAATTGCTGTGGACAGTTTGGTTGTCACAAAGTGAGCATTAGTTTTGGGGAAAGAGAAATATGGAGACACATGGATCCTGTTTCAAACAAACTTTTTAGCTAAGAAAAGGTTGCTTCACTTTTGAATTTATTTTTTTTTTAAACGGAGACCATTTTTACCTTAGCTGATAATTGCCAAGTAGCACTTGCGTCGCTCTAAATTCACCCCACTAAATCCACCCCAGTAATCATGTGAAGGATTCTCCCAAGTGGGTTTCCGCAGTTTCTGTTCTGCAGCTCGGGGGGGTTCTGACCCTGTTGGGCCAAAACCGGATTGGAACCACTTTGGAAATGACGGGCCTGGCAGGGCCGTCTCCAAGCAGGAGTTTGCAGAAGTCGCTTCGCAGCCCGGCTCAGTTGCTGCTCTTCCTGCTGCTCTGCACACACTGGCAGCTTTTTTCCTTTGGGGGTGGCGGTGGGTGGGTTTTTGTTTGGTGGTTTTCTTTCTCCTCCTGTGGCCGCTCGCCCGGGTGCATCTCGGGATTTCCCTTTTGCTGAATGAGCTGCTTGTTTGGGAGGGAGGAAGTGAAGTGAAGTGAAGTGAAGTCCCTGCTGGATGGGGAGGGTGGGGCCAGGTCCTGGTTCATATGCAGAGCACACTGAGCTGGGCAAAAGGGACCCCAAAATACCCCGCATGGGAGGGGTTCCCCAGGAAGTCTGGAGGGCGATGTACTCAGTTGGCTGCGGCCCTTGTTCCCCTGCCTCGTCAGGTTAGATTAAAAGGTTTGTTCTTGGATTATGGGTACAGGAAGCCTCACTTGAAAAAGCAGACTATTAATAGGAACAGCTCCTAGAGCTGGCCTTTACATTTCTTTAAATTCACACTAAGTTGAGTGGCAGAGAGCGGCAGACATGGATACTTTTGCTCCTGCAGTTATTGAGATGAAGGTTTGGGGTTTTTTTAGGCAGGAATGTATTCTCTTTGGTGTAAACCCGTTTTTGAGAGTAACCGAGAACTGTATATATGAGCAGACAGTAGTAATCACAAGTTATTATAAAGTAGGGGGAATAGTTAGCGTGGATATGAAACTTTTGCTGTGGTTCTGTATACCGTTATCGGAATAGTAACCGATTGGAATCGGTTATGTTTTAATGTTCTTAGTAAAAATGTTGAAAATCTCAGCTGAAAGCTCCCGTTTCATTGAGAAGCTGTCATTGCTTTTCCTTGGTACCCTTAGCTTGTGTTACTGAGCTGCACGAGGAATGCCCATCCTCACAGAATGATATGCAAATCTAGTCAATTAAGCAGGGGGGATTTAATTAGCAGTTTAAGTTCATGTGTGAAGTGTCTTGCCTTAATTACTTAACAGTTTTGTTGCAAATTTGCTAAGTTTTTTTTCCCACAGAACTATCAAAACTGTGATTTATTTTTTTTTTTTCAGTAACATTTTCAAGTATCGAGTATTGCCCAGTGCCTTTGACCCCTGTGCTGCCTCTGTGTGTGTGCATCCCGCTATTTAAAAAGCTGCGGGACCAGGAAGAATTGTGTTTGTCTGAGAGTAAAACAATACATTAAAAAATAAGGATTTTTGTGTTTACAATTTGAAGCGAAAGGCCATTTATTTGTTATTTTTGTTGCTGGATGACAGCAATATAGTATCTGAAACTGCCTACTATGGTTGTCATGCATTCTGTGAACCAGTTGCTTTTGTTTCCCGTTCTGTCTGGACGAGTTGCGCCCCTGCCCCGCTGCAGTGGTGCAGGGAGCTCAGCACGGGCACAGACAAGAAAACTGCAGCGGTGGTTCTTTGCTTCACATCTTCTGCCTTGGAACATCTGAGCATGTGAGAGCAGCACCACTGAATTCTGTGCTCCTCAGGCCGCCCCTGCCCGTGGGTTCGTGGAGCAGGACGGTGCTGTCGTGTGGCCTCGTCTTTGGTTTCTGAAAACGTTAAGGTTGGGAAAATGTGCTCTGGAATGATGTGGTATCGCCCATTACTCTGTCACCACTCCTATGGCTTCTGTATACATCAAGGCTAAGACAGCATATCGATTGCTGTAGCTTTGTGTTTTATTACTTCTCATTTTTATAGTGATGGTTGCTTTGTATTCCTGAACTGATAACGAAAGCAAGAGGACTATTTTTGAAAAAATACTTTGTTCGAAAGGCCCAGTATGGTTTTTAGCTTGGGAAATCACAACAAAAATACCTCGATTTCAAACAGGTCTCTTCATGGGCTGGCGCAGGACCAGCTGATTTAAAACATCCCGACTCCAGCCACATTTGTTGGTTCTTCCTCCCTTTCTCTCCTTAGTTCCCTCCAATGTGAGAATCTCTGGGAGTGGTAGAATTAAGGCAAAAACCTAGAAGGCAGAGGAAATTAGATTAATTTCTATAAATGTCTTCCTTAATCACCCCAAATCACATTTGAATGTATCCCAGGACAGATAGGGGAATGTGGCACTCCCTTCCTCTGGCACATTGCAATTTGGAGTATAACTGGGTGCAGTTCTGCTGGTTTGATACGCATTTTCATCAACAATAGTATTTATCCCCGTGATAGCAGATAGATCAAAGCCAGGTATGAATTGCAAAGCAAAGTTTATAATCTGTTTTCATTCAGGTCTGCTGGCTCTGGAGAACCTGGCTCACTTTCATGCTCTTGCCCGAAGGTGTTTCTTCTTCGCTCCACACTCCTCTGCTCTGAAGTTCCAAATACCAGGATGCTACTAGAAATGCAGATGAACAATCAGAGCGGTATCTCCTGGGAGGTCTGAGGATATTTAACCATGAAGGACCAGGCTATAATGCAGCATTTGGTTTACAAGGTGCTCTTGTGGTTCAAGGAGCTTCCCCTGACTTCCCTGCTGCGTTATTTTAAATGTTGAACTTTACATAAAAGTTCAGAGAAAGAGCTGCCTCCTCTTTGAAAGTACCTCTGGGCAGTAGTCGGGTGATAAGTGGAGGGCTGTAAGGGTTTGGATAGTCTGCCTACGCTGGGTGCCGATGTTATATATGCAAATCTGCCATTCCGAAGCGGAAACGAAGCTTGCTTCTCAAAGCAACTGCAGCGTGCAGTGATCCCACGGTTCCTTAACGGACACAGGTCTCATTATGGTCAACCACCGCTCATTTCTGCAATTTGAAGGCGACACGAGGAATGCTCGGGAGGTCAGGGAGGGAGAGCACGGGACGCGAGCAGGTTTGCCCAGAGGAGCCTGGGGAGCACAGCGGGGGCCCTGTGGCTGGGGCCCTGTGGCTGGGGCCCTATGGCTGCCCCAGTTGTTCCTTAGGGTGCCGGGATCGCAGCCGTCGTGGGGAAGGGGGCTGATTGCAGCCGGGCTCCAGCCATGGCAAACCCTGATCCCGCCTCTAACTTCACTGCGGAGTTGGGGGTGTAGCAGTGACATCTGCAGTTTAAAGCTGTCAGACTTGAAAATGGGGTTTCTACCAAGCATGAGTTTGAGATACGTGGATAAGGAAGCACTGCATTAGTGACTAGATCTTGCATCTGTGCATCTTGTATAGATTTTAAATATTTAAGGTGCAGATTACAGTCTGCAGTAGCAGTGTTGTTAGAATCGCTTTGCTCAGCAGCCATCCGGGCTGGGATAATCGTGGTTCCTTCAGGTCCTTGAATCAAAGGATCCTGTTTAAAGATTTACTGTAGCACTATATGATGGGAAATTCACCTTATTAATAATTCTTTTTGTGAAAACAGAAAAAAAACTTTAAACCAGAACTCTTTTTTTCATGTAACTGCTTTTTGTAAATTGCTTTTGTGAAACAAAGCTATGTTAGAAAGAAAGAAAGACTACACATCTTACACTTGGGTTTTCAGTCTGCCCCAACCTACATTAGTGGAAATGTCAAAGAGTAGTGTAATGCAAAGTACTTCTCGCTTTCCAGAGTCGCCGTACGTTTTGTGTAATCCTGTTGAGGTCTTGCTTCCTAATTGCAATGTAAGGGATCAGGAAAGCAAAAATTAACAAAAACCGTGGAGTCAACTGACTGTTTGGCTTCTAAATGTAAGTGTAAATGCTGTGATTTGGCATTTTCATTTTACTTTTAAATATACTAATTCTAAAAATGCCATCGATAGATAACATCCACCCTTTAGTTGGATGTGTTTGTTCCTTCATTTTTTTCTGTGCTTTTCCAAGTGAGGTTCTGGAGGTACTTTCTTCAAATGTATTGTTAATCTCATTAAGCCCCCGCCTTGGTGCCGGGATATTTTCCAATAGCATTGCTCTCCGTTCAGCCAGGGTGACCCCTTTGTTGCAGCCCCTTTTGGACGGTGTTCCCTGTGCTGCTGACACCTGACCCCGTCACACAGCAAACCCTCCTGTCCTGCCCCTTCCAAAGTATCACAGAGCTGCCCCTCACCCCGCGGGATCCCAGATGGTAAATAGCAGCAGGAGGTGAAAGGGGAGCTTTGTCTCCATTCCAGTCCTGCTTTAAGTATTCTGTGGCTGTCTGTGTCCCTCTGCTTTTCCCACTCTGCCCATAAATTAGCAAGCCAGCTTTTCTGACAAGGGAAGACAAAATGGCCATGAGCTGCAGTAACATCACCTACTCAAGATAACTTTTTTATGTCTTCAGTTTTATTTTATCCGCTCGTGATCTCTCTTCCTTTGGGTAGAACTTGTGTCTGGCCTGCTTAGTACCGTATTTAGGGAAATGCGGTTTTTACCAAATATCAGGCTGTGATTTATAATTTCTGTGGCACTTGCAAAAAATGGAGTATCCTCACGTGGAAGTTTATCTCCACGCTGGGTGGTTGAGCTCTGATTGTTTAAAACCAACAAAACCAACAGAGTAAAGCAACCAACCAAACAAAACCCCAACCCAAAAGAAACCCCAGACCCAAACAACCCTACAAAGATCTGCTTGTCTACTTCTGCTGGTTTTGTAGAGCCGCGGTTGCAGGAGGAGCAGCAGTTTCTGGGTGTACAAAGGGGTTTGTCCGGCGGTGGAAGGAGCAGGGGCCCGGGCAGCGGCTGCAGCAGCACAGCCGGGCTCGCCGTGCGGGTCCGTGCCCGTTTTGGGCAGCGTGCTCGGCTCTGGGCGTCGGGCGCATGTTTCTCCGCACGCTGTGCCGTGGGGGTCCCCTCGGTGGCAACGTCCCTGTCGCTTTGCAGGGGCAGGTGCTGTGGGCTCTGTGCAGGTGCCGTGTTCTCACAGTTCCAAACCCCCTGTTCCTGCCGGGCGGGGAGCGGGAGATCGGGGTTCTCCTCTGCCCTGGGCTGCGGCTGGAGTGACGGCTTCCCAGGTTCAGCTCATGAGAAATCAGAGCCTGGTGAGCTGGAATACTGAGGAGTTAATGAATTCCCTGGATTCCCTGGCGATTTTTGGGTACATCTTTATTTTAAACTGTTGAATATTAATGAGGAAAGGGGAGTGGGAGTGCAAGGCCTGTTTACTGTCTCGTACTTGAAAGAGGTTTTCTTTTTTGTTTGTTTGTTTCGTTTTATGTTGCAAATATTGTTGTAGAAATGCTGTGTGGTTGCCAAGTTCCTACCTTGCCTTTGGATTCCAGGCGGTTGTCAGCTGGGAAGCTGCCGGAGGGATTGAAAGCAATAATGCCTCTTTTGCAAATGTTGTGGTTCTCAAACCTAGAGTTAATCTACCTTTGACCATTTTTTAATGAGCCTTCATTTTTAAGGGATGAGAAGGATTATGAGGAAGAGAGAAAAGAGCTCGTGTCTTTTGCTCTGTTTTCTGGGTAAGAATACTCTGCTTTCCACATTGTAAGTTAATTAGCAAAGGTTTTTTTTCCTCCTCTGGGATCTCCTGTGTTTCTCCTGACCTGTAATTCTATGTATAGTCGTCAAGTAAAACAGATCCGATGGGCTCAGTTCTGACACGTTGTGTTTTGACAGCACATTTTGTTCATATTGAGTCAATACTTTTGAAGCCGTAGTTGCTTGGTCACTTTAATTTGACATACATGTAGTCGCTGCCAAAACTCCTTTTGGCTTCTGCCCTGCCACCAGCCCACTGTTCCCGTCACCTTCTTTGACTGTCGCTGGTGCTTTTATGGCTGCACAATGTGCAACAACTCACCAGGGAATCAATCCGCCTGAAATTAGTCATTATAGAAGGGAGAGTCACAAAAATTAACCGAAAGAATGTGCTGTTGAGTGCACAGAAAAAGCAAGTCGGGGTTGGTTGGTTTGTTCACTGACATTGTGTATTATGATTTGAGATTGTCAGAGGTATGAAAGTTTCATTTTAAAGGTATGGTTTACATGTTGGTGCTTTTCCCTTTATCCTAAAACCAAACAATACAAGGAACAGACTAGCAATGGTGGGAGTGTGCACGAGGCAGAGTCAAATAGCACTTCTTCAGCCCCAGCTTCTGTAATTTGTTAAACTTTCGTGTGGCTGCTGATGCTTAGGTCAGTATCTTTAACACCTTATTAGGCTGTTGCTCTAAACCACGAGCTTCTGGGAATGCATTTTTTCATTTTTTCGAGAAAGGCTTTTGATGGATGAAGCTGTAAAATGAATAGAAATAGTGTCTCCCTCTTCCTTTTTCCTCCTACTCAGCGCTCAGAGTCAGCCCTGGGGTCTTTTCTTTCTTTGTGGTTGGCAGAACAGAGAAAAACAGGGAGAGGAGGAGACTGTCTGGGCCCCTGGTGCTGTCACGAGAAGAATAGCAGCGCTGTTACCGCTAAATCTGAAGGGACAGGCCTGGGTATGGATGCTGCAGCAGCCAGCAGGCTGAATTAGTGGCATTTAGGCACTGCTAAGAGGCTAATTGAGTCACTGGTACTTGCTGATTAAACCAGCAAATCCAATAATGTATGGATGTGCATGTTTGTGTTTGGTTCTATGCTCTCTGAAAAATAAGCGTGCTGGGTTTTCTTTAACTCTTTCCAGTTTGGCCCTGTTTCTCAGTAGCATGTAAATAAATGTTTTGGGGAGATCCATGTTACTTTGTTCCATTCGTTTTCTCCTGCTCTGTGCAGTGGGATTGAATGAGAAGGCATTAAGACAGTTCTATTACCGATTGCTAGACTCTACCAGTTTTAAAAATGCCATCTTAAACGAGTCTTTGGTTTAATATGGGATAATCCAAATTGTGAGGTGACAAAAGGTAAGCAGCTGAAGCCATCCATGAGAGATGATCCATCCCTGCCTGGCAGATGGAGCCTGTGTTGGGGTTTTGGTTGGCACCCACCTCAAACCACTCCACCTTCCTCAGACCTGAGTTGGTAACGCACAGGTGCTGGTTGCACCACCGCTGCTGAATATCTCATCTAGTAAATGCATAAACAACTCAACTGTCATATATAGTCATGAGGATTATAATGTAGGTAAAGAAGGTTCCAGTTTCAAGCAGGTTGTAGGGAGAGTACACAGAGAATCTGTAAAGCTGACCTGAACTTTAATACACTCCTCCAATATATTTTCTAATCCGTTGTCACTCCTGAGATCTGCCCACAGGCAGGCCCTGCTTTGCTTTTGCTCAACAGTGGTTTTTATAATGATTGTGGCTTGATTGACTTCAGTAGAATTATTCCTAAATTACAGCACTCTTAACTGGAGAGCAGAATTAGATTCTTGTGTTTTTCTTTGAAGTACGCAGTGCTCTCAGGGAGGCTGTTGTGCTGAGGGCATATTGCTTTCAGTGATTCTCTTTAATTTTGTTTTTAATGTTTAGGAAGAATAAGACGCCTCTCAATCTAAACCAGAAGGCCGTGTATGAAAAAATAGGAAGACTCATAGAGGCGAATGGTGGGTTCAGAACCTTGTGAGTCATCGCGGGGAGATTGACAGTTTGGGAACATGAATGCGGAGGAGTGAGGATGGGATGCTCAGGGGCTGATGAGATAAGGGAGTCTATAGAATGTCAGCAGAGGGGTCAGCAGCAGCGTGCATCTCGTTCCAGCGTTAAACTCGGCGTTGGGAAATGGCATTCCTTGATGGCAAACACAGTGTGACAGTTCTCAGCGAGCTGCAGTGTTCACCTCCGCCTCCCGCCTCCCCCAGACTGCAGAGCAGGGAGGCTTGGGAGATCCTGCCTGTTCTTGTCTTCAAAGCAGCAACGAGAAAATATTTAAAGCCACAAGCACACCTTGGAGGCTTTGCAGGGTAAGTCAGGTTAGCAAGAAATTTAAGTACTTCAAAAACTGCATTTCAGGCACCTCAGTTCTTGGGGCAGTCGATGTGGTTTATCTCCTATTCAGAGCTTACGAAGCTTTACTCCATATGTAGCACTTCGCTTTTGTCTTTCTTCTTCTCTTTCTTTCTTTTTTTCTTCTTGTGTATGTGAAAGAATTTCGTTCTGTTCGTGGGCAGGCCTGGGCTGGATCAGCTCCTGGAATTTACTACATAGGAGTTCATTCATTCCTTCTCTAAAATGACTTGATGTTTGCTGGGCATAACTTGTTCATGGGTGGTGGAGAAGGAACTGTCCTCCCCTTGTTATTGCCAAAGGTGCAGGGAGGTAATTCTACTTTAGTAGGGGGAGCACAGATCGAGTCAAGGGACCTTTTTTAAGGTCCCAGCTCCTGACACGGTTTAACTGGGTGACCTTGGGCGAGTTACTTCACTTCTCTGTGAAACAGGACTAACAATGCTGAACTCCCCGCCCAAAAGAGTTGTTAAGGGGTTTTTGTGAAGCATTTTACATATATACAGGATTGTGTTATTGCTGAGTATTGTTGTTTCTTTATGAATATGTATGAAAGGTGCCAAGACCTTACCTCACCTTGGCCTTCACACGCAACTCGTTCCAGGCTGGTGGTTGCTCTGAATTTAGGTGCTGGCAGAGACAAGCAGTGTTGTCCTCAGGAGCCGTTGACATCCTTGGATGAGAAAGTGACAAAACCAATTTCTCTTCCTCTAATTAGCACTGTGTTAAAAGAAAAATATATTTATTCTGATTATGCAGTCCTTATGGCAGCATTTTGGGGATGGGGCTTAGGAAGGCTCTTGTCAAACTAAATATGTATTATTTTTCTGTAGACCTTTTTGAAATGATACAATACGGCTCTTCTTGCTGAGGGAGAAGGGGAGGAATAATGCTGAGATGTTGTGCTGCAGTTTTATTTTTGAATCCTGACGGGGATCAACGGCACGGAGACTCGGGGTTGCACAAGCGCCGTCTCCAGGGCGTCGCTCCGCTGGTGTCAAGGAGAACTTCCCTTCGAAGGGTGCCGCGCCGCAGCTGGGCTGCCCGCGAGCTTCCGCCCGGAGGACAGGAGGATGCGTCCTCCTCTCCTTCGGTCTCTTGCACCGCGTGCGAAAGGGGCAGGAACGCTGTGAAGGACACCGTAGCAGACCTGTGGTGCTGAGGGAGGATTTTCTTTGGCCCAGACTGGAAAGTATGGCCCTGAGCTTGTGTTTTGTGTTCTTAGAGAATCTCTGCGGTGCGCTGAGGGTGCAAACGTGGCTCAGAATGACTTGATACGGCTGTGACCCTAGGTTGAACTGCTGCGCTGGTTTGTGGTGGTGCTGGTGCCCATACAGCCAAACCGGTTATTTTGTCGTACATGTGTGTTCCAGGTGCCACGTGAAGAATTGGTTCACTTTACTGAGGCTTTATGAATGTTACTCTTGATCTCTGCCGGTATTTCGTTCTGTTTCAGTCGTCCTGCCTATCAAAGGCGCCTTTTTGCATGCTAAAGGCTGTGAGGAGGTGCTGTTCTCTTTGGTTATGGAAACATTTTGGTTTTTAACTTAATCACAGAAGCTGTAAAGTTGAAGTAGATGGTGTCCCGTCTTCACCCAAGTGCCCTGAACCATTCAGAGCCAGTGTCTCCCTGCCCCGCTCGCCTGCTGTGCAGGGCCAGCCCTTGTGCGCTTTGTGTCTTCGGTTTCTTGATTTTTTTAAACTCGTATTTGTCTCATTGAAATCTTTGAAGGAGACGATGGTATTTTTATTCCCGTCACCTCCAAGCAGGTGCACACCTTTATTCACAGGAGGGTACTCGCAGATCTCAGATGGGGTTTCTAAGTTTGGTGGGTTAATGTTTGCAGGGGTGCAGCTCGTGTATGTGTTCTTATAAAGTTCTGTATTTGTGTGGTTTAAGATGAATATGCTTTACCTTCTAAGTGAATGGGCATGCGAGTATCAACAGTTTGTGGATTATTAAAAAAATATTTACGTAACTCATTATTTACGGTTTTGGCCCCGTATTCAGGTTGTTGTGTGGAGAAAGGAGAGTCAGTTTCAATGGTGGAAGATGGAATGAAATTAAAGGTTTTTGTGAGTTGTTGTTTTGAGGGAAATAGATGTCTCTCTCGGGTACAACATACCTTTTCCAGACTGCAAGCAATGTGTTCCACACCAAGAGAAAAGTCTGGTTGATTTTCCCTAGAAGCAGAAGTTGCTGGCCGAGTTCCGTTATTTTAAGGTTCGGGAGGTTTGTGGTGTTTGCCGTGGCTCTGGGTGCTCTTTGCCCCCGGTGTCACCCTGGTCCTGCCCAGCCCGGGTGGTGGGTGCTGCACACCCGGACCTCTCGGAGCTCTCTGGAGTGAGGAATGGTGTTTATCCCGTCCCTTTGTGCTGCCTCTCCCCATACTCGTTCTCTGCTCTGCGTTGTGGCGATAGGTTTGAAAAGTCACTCTGTACCTAACTCATTTAAAAGTGGCACCAGCAGTCTCCAGGTTGGGTGTTGTGGAAATCAGAACTTTCCACAATGGTAAAAAAGTTTGACATAAAGCAAATACTTAGTCCTGTTTCCCTGTTCTGAACACCAGTGCGCTGATCAGCGCTTCCTCTGGACTTGTGGCCGACTCTTCCCGGTGTCACTTTCGTACTCGTGCTGAGATGTGTGTGGCGCTGAGCACCTGAGGCTCCCGTGCAAAGGTCTTGTCAGCTTTCCGCAGAAGCATCTTTTTCTGAAGTGCCAAAGATATTTTCCAGTACGCTTATATCTATTTCGTGGCACTTTTGCATTACCTTTCTGTTCAAGTGACAAAGGGAGTGTAGTGTAAATGAGAAATAGTTTGTACGTTTCTTACCAGGAGTACCACCGCCTTGAAAGCACCAGTCGTAACAGTGCAGATGGTTACTGGAAAGGTTTCATTATGGTTTGAGGTTGGAATTCTTACCTTTGAAAGCAAGAGGGGAATTTGAATATGAGCAATTATTCTATATTAAATGTGCTTTCTTAATTTGTAAAGCACTTGAAGATACACTGGCATGAATGGTATTACAAAAGAGTAAGTCTATGGCAATAAAAAAGGAATTTTGTAAATTTCTGTTTTGTGAGAGGGCTGCCTCTGATGGAATTGTTTAGCTGAAATGGTTCTTGTTGGAGAAAATTAGGAGGACTTAATTACCATCCTAACAGAACTGGGTCACTGTCGGCTTTAAGTGGGTCAGAGGAGCTGCCAGCGCGGGAGGCTCCCCCGCGCGGGAGGGTTGGGGAGCAGCCCAGCCCCGGGGCTCAGCGCGGGCCAGGCTGCCCCCGGAGTGCTGGCTGGGCCTTCGTGGGCAGCCTGGGCTGGCCCGTGCTGGTACGGGGCTGACCTGGGTGGAGATGTGGGGGTCAGAGCCTGTCCAGGTGAGCCCTGTGTTTTGGCTCTCAGGTATTTCACTGGATGAGAGGAAAAATGCAAGTATATGGAACTGTGGCTTGCGTGCTGTGGGTTCTTTGAGGTCACTTCCCTATTTCCATGGATCCTCCTTTAAAATAGTGTTACTGGAACATTGTGCGGGGGTGGCTCCCACCCTCAGCCCCCAGTCTGGAAGGCTTTGGGAGCTCCAGAGCAAACCCCCTCTCATTGGGGAAAGAGAGAGCGGCTCCCCTGGCCGTCTGCTGGATGTGAAAAGAGGCAGTGTCTGCAGGCCAAAACAAAAAAGCCCGCAGCACAACAACTGGCCTCCTTCCACCAGCCAGCCCTACTGCAGCCTGGCCGCCGCCGTACCAGGGGCACCGGCTGCTATTGAGAGGCTGCCCGTGTATGTACATAGAGCCTTGTGATTTGTGCTCGGAGTCTCCTGGAGTTCAGCTGGAACAAAATGTCCGAGACAATGCTGGGGGATCCAGCTGGAGGTTTAGCATTAATGCAGTGTCAGCCAGATGGAAATGTGGAGAGGGGTGGAGGATGGGGGATCTCTGCTCAAAGAAGGCAACAGTAACTCTGAAATCCATATTCCCGTGTATCTATAGCGTTAAATGCTGGCTATGATAGGCATGCTCTCATTCAGCTCGGTGCCAGTGAGATGTCAGTCGTGCTTTGTGTGTGGTTGACACAGTAAATAGGGCAGAGACCGCTCTCAGTGAAAAGCCCATGTAACTCTGCTGGTTTTGGATGTGCACTGACATAACTAGAGCATAATTTACTCATTGCCTGTGATTTCCAAAAGGCCCTGGTGAGTTTGTGTGTACATTTGGACATGCCTGGTATTGGCTTGCTTTCCAGAAAATGCCAAATGCATACATTCTAAAATTACCGATGCTGAAAGATACAATAACTTTTTCCAAATTTTAGAATTGCTCCTAGATGCAACACGCAGCTGGCAAGCAGTGAAAGCCCAGATTCGTCCTTTCTGACACCTTTTATTTCTGCTGATGAGAATGGATGTGCTTATGGATAGCTGGGCGCAGAGCAAGGTCCATCAAGTTTTTCAGCCTCTTTTTACAGGATTGCTTTGTCTTTTTAAATGGCCGTGATGGGGTGAGGCATCATCTGGTTGAATGATAACTAAATGAAGCTTCCAGCTCCTATTTGTGCATGTTGACGCAGCTGAAGTTTTAGATATCTCTTTGCAAAACAAAAAAAAAGGCAGCTGGAGAAGACAAGGTGACCTACCCCACGTTTCTCAGACATCCAGCCTTCTGCTGCCCTCCTGAGATAAAGCGAAATATTCAGCAGCTTACTCTCCTTCCCATTTTGCTTTAGATGAGCCCAAATCCATGGTGTTAGTCTAAGGATGCTTGAAGGAGCTTGGGAGGTGGCTGGGCTGTGAAGCCACAGAGGCTGTTCATGTTGCTCGTCTCTTTTTCTGTTGGTTTCCCATTTGAACTGAGCAAAAGCAGAACTGCCTGAACGCAGATTCCAAGAGCCGGTTCGGCTTTCGCAGAAAAACGCTATAGCAAGGAAGACTCTCTCCTCCCGCTCTTTCACTGACGTATTTGACTCTTTTCTCTTTAAGAGGGGAGGTTGGCAGGTTCTAGCGAACGAACTTGAAAAGATTAAAACACACGTAATGGCCCGCTCCTGTAGGCAGTCTTGGTTCGGCAGTAGATTTTGGAACGTCTCTGGGCACACTGTGGTGTTCTGAACCATGTTTCAGGGTCCCTCTGAGTACCATCAAGCATTGATTTAACATCGCAGAGCCTGGCTGGCAGCAGCTGGGCGGGCAGTGGTGCGGCATCGCTTTCAGTGCTCTGAGGAACCTCTTTCATGTAGTGAAGGAAGAACTTCTGCTGGAAGAAGAAGAATGAAGAGAGGAAGCACAGTGGTGTTCCACATAGTGACCTTGTCTAGGAACGGTCAGCAGGCAAGAGATGTCTTCTCTCTTTGGAGTGTTCCTAGGTCCCTCTGAGGGACTGAACACTTGCGGTATCAGAGTTGGCTGCGGTCGCGTGTTGAATGCTGGGTTGTTAATTAAGTTACGCACAGCTGAGGTGTCCCCAGCTATCGCCTGTAAAAGTGCTCAGCGCCCCTTCATCTGCGCCCTGGTATCTGCTGGGAGCAGCTTGCAACTTCTGTCAGATGCTGATGAAAACTGGTGAGGTTCTCCAGCAGGGCGATACCAGTAAAAAGCCAGCAAGCTCAGTGATTTACTGGTGGTGCGTCAGTGCTGGGAAAGCCCATGGCCCTTCAGTTCCCAGGCTTGCGTTCGCTGCATTTAGAGAATGAATGCTTCTCTTTTCTCCCCTTCTGTATGTTCCTGTGGTCTGTGTGATCATAAGTTGCGTTGCTGTGCTCCATTTTCCACTGCCTGTGGCTTCTAGGCTTTTGTGCGGCTTCTTTAGAATTTCACAAGTACATCACAAGATGCTATTTTGGGTCGCTAGGGGATAAAGAGTGTTTAAGATCTTCAGAATGTCCTTTGCCACTTTCCATTAAGACTGTGGAGATACTCAGAGAAGGAAATGAATAAACCAAAGCTCTTGGTAGATCTTAGTCCAGCCTGTTCACTTTTACTCACATAGATGAGCTCAAAATGTGTTACTTCATCTTTTTCTGGAGTTTATTTTGATCCTGCCATACAGTTTTTCCAGACAGAGGCTCTTTGGCTCCCTGTGTCAGGAGCACGTGCTTCATCAGCCACTGAACCTACGTGCGCACCTTGGTTCCGCAGACAACGGTTCTTCAACACTGTACTTAGGTGAAAGAGCTGGGCCAAGTAGGGGTAAAGATTCTGTAGGTATTCTTTTGTTCTGTCTGGGGGCTCCCCAGCGGCTGTGAAGGAGGGATCCTTCTGATGTGCCTGAACATGGAGCGGGCTGTGTTTTGTTGTGGTGTAAGTCCTCAGGTCTGATACAGAAAAGGCCGGACTTCTCTGCAAAATGGGTCCCTTCTTACATTTGTGGTGCTGCTGCTTTGGAGCAGAGCGGCCAGTTGATAATTAGCGTTGGTTGTAAAGGGCAGGCGCGTTACATCAGCGCGTACCAGAGAAGAACCTCCTGTCATCGGCTGGAAGGAGCCCTTGGCAAGAGCTTCCTCCTGTCGGCTCCTGCGCGAGCTGATGTGTCTGCCTGTGACGCAGAGCAGGGGTCACTTCGGGTGGCTTTTTGATCTGGTCGCGTCTCCTCTCCGCTCTCCTGCTGTCTGGAAGGATTTGTTAGATTCTTCTGTCAAAAGGAGAGGCCAGGCGTGTGTGCACTTTCGCACGTGCGCACGGTGCTTCAGCACCGGGATTTAAGGGCAAATGGAAGCCGGGGCTGTGACAGGAGGCGTGATTAGGGATACAATCCTTTCACAGTGCTTTGCTTTTGCATTTAGAGAAACTTCTGTGTGCTCAGCATTCAGATGTGCTGCCCCAGCGGCACCGCGGCTGTCGGGACTGCAGCTCCAGCAATGCCGCCAGCACCGCTCGGCCTTTCCTGCTTGGCTTGCCCGAGACTATTAGAATAATTTACATATGTTAAACAGCCATTGTGTGACCCTGTGACAAAGAGTTTTATTTTATCCCCTCCTTGGAGGGGTAAACTGAGATAGAGAAGGACCTGATGGCGTGTCTGTGGCCACACAAGAAGTTATATGGTGGGCCTGCAGTAGAACCCTGGAGTCCGGGCTCTGCTGCGTTCTGAGGACTTGGCCAGCTCTTCCTCCTGGCGCACAGCCCGGGGCCAGCAGCCGGCACCCCTGGGTGCTGCTCTGACCTCCCCGCCGTACCTCCAGACCGGGTATTAGGGCTGGTGTGATGACGACTGGTGTGTGGCGTGGGGCAGCGAGCTGGTCCCTGGGGAGGGTCCTGGGGCTCCTGCCCTGCTGCTGCTCCCTCCCTTGACACTGCCAGACCTTTGTGAATTGCTCTGATCAGTGCTGCTCTAGATGAGTACAGATGTTCTCCCTTTCCTCCTCCTCTCCCCTCCTTCAGTTGTTGGGTTTTCAGGTTTGGGACCCTTCCTTAGGTTCTGGTTTTCAGAAGATGTTTGCCCTGCGCCTACTAAAATATCCCAAGGAGAAAATCCAAACATAGAGGTTCCCCAAATCCCTTATTATTTTAGGAAATCTGGACTCTTTCTGAAGTTATTTTACATCCACCCCACATAGGTTTTCCTATCAGGCAATTTTTATATGTTCTTTGCATGCCTGGAAAATTATCAGATACAAGGAAAACAAGCATGTCAATGGTGTTGTGTGGTCTTGCCACCTGTATTGAGTGACCCAGGTGAGCAGTTTACATGGGTTTAGATAAATGTATGCTTTATTGAAATCTATAAGACTGGAGAAGACAAAACCGCGTTTTAAGGAGTGGTTTTTGTAGTGCAGAAGTAGATGCAATCTGTCTAATCTCTCTTTCATCTTTGTTTCTTCCCTTTTTCCTCTCAGTCATTTCCCAGGGATAAAAATAGATGTTACGCCATTTCACTGTGGAGATCCCAATTGAGGATGATATAAAGGGAGCTTTGTGTCCGAGATCTCCGCTCTTGGGATGTCCTGTTTGCTCTTAATGGGCCACAAACTTGAGGTTACTGCTCTTCCTTAAAAGGCTGTCGGGACTGGGCAGAAGTTGGGCTGACATACCATGCAGGTGTGATTTCAGGTGATAACTGAGCAGTATAAGAACTCTGCAAGCTGTAAGCCTTGAATTCCTGTCACATTCGTGTTCCTTTCCTCTAGTCAGCTGGACGTAGTTGGGCTGGCCAGTGCTCGTCCTGGGCTGGGCGGTTCCTGGATGATCTGTCACTGCGTTTAGAAAAAAAAGAAAAAATTAGGGGTGTATGTGTAAATTTCTGCGGTTTTGTTTTTATGGGGTTTTTTGTTTGTTTGTTTTTAAGACAGTAAGTCCAGTTGTGTTCAGGAGTCACTATAGAAGGGATCCACATTCCACATACTCCTTTCTCATAATGTTTCCCAGTACAGTGTTTAATAAAAAAACCCCAACCTTTTCCCCTCCCTGTTTTGAAGTTATTTATAGGCAAAGTGCATGTTAAATTCAGTAGCTAACTTCCTGCATTTTTATCAGTACCTCTAAAGCATGGGACTCCTTGGCAGTGTTGGGAGGATTCGCGTGGTCCGTCTGCGCTGCGCTGGCAGCTCCGTGCACGCTGGAAATGGGAGGGAAGCAGCGGCCCTTCTGCTGCCCAGATGTCAGATGGAGAGAAAAACAAAGCACAAAATCCTAGACCTCAAATGTCAGAAAAAAAGCTGTGCCAGGAATTTACTTCTCATATTCTTTGGTTCCGGTCATTCCTGAATATTGTACTACATTGACCATTAAGCTGGTTGATTTGGGGGACTCATGAGGTTATTTACAGCGTTAATTCTGTTGTATCAAACCTACAGAAATGAGTTTGAGGTTGCCCAGTGTAACATGCTGTGTACCTGTGTGGGTTTGGGTGGTTCGGGTTTTGTTTTCTTCTGCGAAGGATTCTGATGTTAGCGGGCGTCCTCAAGATAACGTGTTGGCCTCGGTATTTAGCAGGAGTGAGACCGGGATCACAAGGAAAGAGAAGGGATGGGTGTTGCAGGGTCTGCTGGGACTGTGTCGTGCAGAAAATCCTATCAGACCAGGTGAATCCATACAAGAAAAACCCGTCTGTGCCACACTGAATAAAGAGAACACCGAGCGGGGAAGAGGAGCAATGAAATCCAACTGAAGTAAGTGAGAGGAGAATCCATCCCCTAATTAAATGTAGGTGGTAAAAATGAAGATACCTTCTGAGCTGTCTGTGCGTTTTCTAGTAAAGTTCATGAGAAGTTAAAGATGTGTGTAATTGAGAGGAGCATGGAGTCGCCGCTTTCTCTGGTTTTGAAAGGCTGAATTCTTTTCCCTTTCATTTTCTTTCTTTCTCCCCCTTCTCTGCTCGTTAAAAAGGTGCTATTTGTGGTCATTAGGAGGCACCCAGAGCAATTAGGTCCAACTGACCTTCGTGATAGCTATTCAAGACAGAAGCTGAAGCAGGATTGTGTTGTAAACAACAACAGAAAGGGGGTGACACTAAACTTTATGGCTTGTTGGTATGTCGGGGGGGCTGGGGGAGGGAGGAGATTAGGGGATGATGCAGTCAGCATCCCTGTAAATCTTATTTATCCCTGATGTGGGGGAGGATACCATATCTGAGGGGAATCCTAGGACAGGGAGGTTGTGAACTTTGGGGTTTCATCAGTTAAAATGGCAGAGGGAGTAATGGCAGAAGGAGGGAATAAAACAACAGAATAAGGCCAGGTGACTGAGTTGTGCCTGTGGACTGCTTGTGGGCTGGAGTTAAGACGGAAGGAAAAAATACTGTATTAACTGTGGTATGTGAGAGCGACCTTTCTGCGCATGTGTCTAACCCCTTATCCTGTGTCAGAAAGTGGACAGCAGGAAATGCTGAGGGAAAGGGAAGAGACCAGGCTAAGCACACAGAGATGCTTTCCCCAGCGGATACTGCGTTGGAGGTGACATCTTGGTGTTTAACAGCCTTAAGGGTCTTTCCTTCCCCGGGTTGGTCAGTGCTCGGTGTTATCGATTTTATCAGTGTCCTTGTCTCCAGGGTGAAGCCAGTGGAGGGTCCGGCGTCTCTTGCCCCAGCTCCCGGTCCTGGGACAAGGGGCCTGTGTTGGGCGCTCTGCTGTGGCAGCTCACTGGGCACCGTGGCACAAAATGCCTTTTATTGCAGAGTGCGCTACCCACGCAGGAGCCGTTCTGGAATAGGTGTTGCAATTGTTTGTGCGTCCACCAGTATCTTAAGTTTGCAGTTTTACCTGTAGTGATTGTGTTCACTCACTGAACAGCAATCAGGAGAAAGAGTTGCACAATGCTCCGGGGCGGGTGTCTCCAGCCCTCGGTTACCTGGTGCTATCCGAGGTCAAACCCGCTTCTCTGGGCGAGGAGAAGCTCATCTCGTGTTTGCCTCTGAAACACGTTCTGTCCTTTTGGTGTAACGTCAGTGTTTTACAAATAGCTAACCTGCTGCCGATTCTCAATCCGAGCGTGAATTCCTTGCGCAGAATTGAAAACACATTGGTACAAATGGGATCAGCTTCTTTGAGGTTCGAAGGTCTTTGCATCCTCCTGTGGTGGGATGGGTAGAAAAAGGTTCGGCCCCTTCCAGTTTTATGTGGGGTCAGCCCGTGGCTGGGGCTGCGAGAAGGTTCTCAGTGGAGTCCACCATCTGGCAATCATAAAACAAGTAATCAACATTTTTCTGAGGAGGATGGTGAGGAAACAAGCTGCAGACGATTGTCCTGGGATCAGGGCCCTGCACAGACACCTTTACGACTCCGCTCTGTTCTGGTTGGTTGTCTGCCCTGCAGGTCAAAAGTTCAGGCTGTCCTCTCCCCCTTCTTTTTTCTTCCGAAGATGGGAGTTGGGCAGGGGGTGGAATGCGAGCGGGCCCCTCCTTCCCTTCTCCTGCTGGAGCTGCTGGGGCTCCGTGGCCAGCACAGCTTGAGCTGTGCCGAGCGCTCGGCTTCCATGAGGCGCCCAAACAATGAACTGGCAAGTTCAGGCTTTTCGGTTACTTTTTTCCCCCACCCTGAATACAATTAGTGTCTTAAGAGGTTGTTAGGCTGCCGTACCAGACCTTGGAGGAAAACAGCAAGATGAAGCCTTTGGAGACTGCTCTTTAAAGTAGCTTGCAAAATATTTTCAAGAGAGATGGTGCGTGGTCAGTAGAGCACTTCTGGGCAGCAGCATCACAGAAGCAGGTGACATTAAAGGGGAAAACAGGTCGATCATTCAGTAGATCTGATGCTTCTTTGAATCTTATACCATAGGAAAGTAAAAGAATAACCGTATAAGATTTTATTTTCTGCTGGCTTGCATGTTGTATGTGGTTATAACTCCTCCCATTCAGCTTCTTATCCAGTGACGTAGCCACCCTCACTTTAAGGGCGAAAATTCCAGTTTACCAGATGTGACAGGAGTAACATCTGCCAGAGGTGCTTTGTGCGTTATAATGGTTCAGCCCCATTCTCCTTCTCCCCATGAAAATACGGAGCATGAGTAACTGTGTGGATGCATCCAGCTACACCCACTGCAGTCAGTGGGCAGGCAGGACCAGGCTTAAGGCGTTGTGAAAACAGCAGAATTAAAAGAGAAATGCCTGAAAGCAGGGGCAAGTACAAAATAGGAGGGAGGTTACTGTGAACTGAGGTTAAACTGTGAATATGGGATGTTTTTAAGGTGATAGATGAGCTTTTTGTAAACAAGAAAACTTGATCAATTCATTTTTCTGAACAGCAAAGACTGTTTTAGAACAGCCGTACCTGCTTAATGTGAATCATTCTGTAAACCGTTTCCCCCCGCCCCGCACAGCACAGAACCTCCAGATTAACAAATATGCTGGAATGCAGAATGCACATCTGGTCTGCATTACTGTGGGCCCGGCTGGAATCACATGGAGAAAGCTACCTTGGGTTTTTATGTAGAACTGTTTGTATTATACAAAACCCCTGTTGCCAAGCAATTTTTATTAAAACGGCCAGTTTATGCTTAATATAGTGTCCTGCTGAGGAGCTCAGAATACCATGAAAATCCACTCACAGCTTCATCCCCGTTGTTCAGGTTCCAGGGGCTATGGGTCAGCAGTGCGCTCGGCGATGGGGCAGCGCTGCCCGGCTCTCTGGCTGCACTAAGACGGCTCCTCTTGGAATATCCAGTTGTTGCTGCCATCCTGACAGCCTTGCCTAGCGCGGATTGCTGCGGAAGCTGGAGTTAGAACCCCCGTTTTGCCTGAACGCTGCAGCAGATCTGAATGACGTGGAAGTTCAAATATCAGGAGTAGACTGAGCTGGTACTGCTGGGTGGGCCTCTGGTCTGAAAGTGGGGGATTGAACCCAAACTTCCAGTAGCCAAAGGGGAGCGTGGCAGGGGTCGGTTCGGAGGGCTGGAGGGTTTCTAATGGTGCACGGAAGATTAGAAATGCTTACTTTGAAATCCCAGTTCTCAGGACATAATTTTAGAAGTTGCTTAGGATAATTCTCTTAGGGACTTAAAATGATTAAGATTTACCATGTGCTTTAAAGATGCTTCACATTAGAATACTGATCTGACCTGACTGGCAGTGCTTTCCAGAACTTGAGTCTAAAAGGGTTGCTATAAATCCAGAAATTTGGCTCAATGAAATTTGGATTAATAAATATCTCTGAAATTTCTCACAATGCGTATTCATCTAGACATACCGGAGAGGTGTCTGGTAGTAGAAAATTAGAAATAAGTACTAGCAAAACTCTGTACTACTTTTATTACCATCCTGCAAGGGTTAGAAGAGTTGGTACTCTTGGTAGATGAGGAAAACTTACACAGCATTTTTTCTTGAACCCCGAGACTCCTGAGTTAAGGGTGCTGTTTTACACGCTCGGTAAATCCGCACAGTAAACCCTCCCAAGGCAGGAAGGGGAAGCGGGAGGGCTCATTTCTGAGCCTTGTGTCGGTCACAACTGTCTACCGGAAAACCACAGGAACCTGCCCGGATCCACGCGGCCGTCCAGTCACAACAGAGCCTGGTGGCCAGGGGGCGTCCTGCCCGGCGGTTCTGTGTGGCCTCATACGGAGCACCCGGTGTGTTCAGTGGGAGATCCAGGAGCTGTTACAGAGCACACGTGAGTTTATATCCCGCTCTGGCATAAATGGTCTTGGTTTAGTTTGTTTTGAGAGCCTTGTTATATAGCGAAGCAAAGACTCTGATGGCTGGAGAGGTGACAAAGTTCGTCTTCTTCCAGTGCGGTTTCCTTCGTTTCACAATAGAGACATATTTACATGCAGATGAAGGAAATCTTACACGGTTCCTGTCCAGACTGCCTAGAAGAAATTGAATGGTTTTTTCAAGTAGATGTGACAGTCCTTGATGGTTTTTGTCACTGTAGTGACCCGTGTGACTGTTTCCTTCGGTGTTGGTGCCCAGGGTTTGCCCTGGCCGTCAGTTTGTCTGCAGGTCTGTCTGTGCCGCCTTGCCCAGCTGGGCAGAGGTGCTGAGCAGAGCAGCACAGCGCGTCCTGCGCATCCCTCGGCTGGCGCGCTGGCTGGCGCCTGGTCTGTGAGCACCGGGGTAGAGGCACCAGCTGCGGTTACTACGAGTTACAAAACCACCCAGTGGTACCTTCCCGCTGTACCTTTCCCTGTCACGCGGATCCAGAACGTACCAGCCCTTTTTATTGTGTCTCGATGGATTTATCTTCCGCAAATTCCTCTGATTGCTTCTAGAGCTTTTACAAGCTTTTGGCATCCCCCATATCTTGTGGCAATGAATTCCCCATTTGCATCAGGGGTATGAAAAACATCCCCCTTTGTTTCTTCCCCTTGTTCCCAGATGTGTCACAGAACCCAGAGGGAAGGGAATTTCTGGCACCTTCACCTTATGAAAGAAAAACTCTCTTTTACACCGTATTTTCTTCAAAAAGTAGCGTTTGCAGGCCAGTGCTTAGAGAAGCTGCTCTGCAATAATTTTTAAAGTGGTGGTTGAAATACTTCAACTGATTAATTTTAATGCTTGTATGGGGTATAAAAATGCAAGCATAGAAATGAAAGTATATTGTATGCTGGTTAGCCTGAGAGCTTGTGATAATGGGAACTTTGTGAAGCCTACCTTAAATAAAGGAAGGGTTCAGATGTGGGGTTGTTCATTTGTTTTGTGCTGGTTGGTTGGTTGTTTTTTTACCCAGGAGGAAAAAATAGTATTATTAAACATCCCAGCTGACACTGGAGCTCAGAGTGGGCTCTGGATGTACATAAAATATTGAGCAGTTGGTTAGAATCAGGTCCTATGATTTTACACATCTGGGATCCACAACACGCTGTGTCCACATGGAAAATCTGCGTAGTGCTGAACCTAATGGTGAATTCAGGCTCACACAGCGAAGACAGTGCAGCTGGGCTTGGTATGTGTGCAAACAGACCTGGTAAGAATGGTCGTTTTGTTTAGACTGGTAAGTTAGGAACATCTTAAAATGAAGTATAACCAACACAAACCCACCAGTTTAGTTTGAAACTAGTGCAGTTTTTTCAGTGTAAAACTGCGGTTTCTGTTCCCTTCCTCGTGCACAATGGAATCGCTCTCCTTTAAAAAGGAAGTTTAGCTCTCCAGCTGGGTGTGTGCCAGGCTCCTGACATGCATGGCGATTGAGCCGGGTCGTTTTCTGCTGGCTAGTTAACGGCACTAGTGGCATATAAAAATCACTTAGATTGAATGACTTGGCCCAGCTGAAAGTGACGTTAGGTGCAAAGATAAAAATCAGGTAATGTGAAGTAGCCTTGTTAGCATAAAACTGAATTTTGCCCTGATACTTTTATTACAGTGATGATTAAAAAAAAAAAATTACCCTGTCCCATAACTGTCACTTTTAGCTTATTAAGTCCGTACACATCTATGCAGTGAGGTGCTATTTTCCCTTTGTTTATACTGAACTTGCTCATTATATTTACTTTTTTTGTTACTGCAGGAGCTTGGTTAGAGCTTTAGACATACCACCTTTTTGGAACACATTTCTTGGCACAAATCGCTGTGTTTTGTTGGTCTGTCACATCAAGCAATATCCTTGTCAGTGCCAGCTAATTGCTATCAATCAACTGCTGAGCATGAAAGGCTGCTCTGAATGTTTATTAAAGCCTATTAAAAAGCAGAGGGGACGCGATTCCCTGTGAAATCGAGGCTGGCGGGGTGGTGCTGTGGGAAGGATGCTGCCCGTGTCTGTTGTGCGCGGAGGGGCTGCCGTGCGGGTGGGCAGATGAAGCAGCACCGAGTGACGGTGTCGGGAGCGGGTGACGGTGTCAGGATCAAGTGACGGTGTCGGGAGCGGGAAAGCGCTGAGGAAACGCTGGAGGGACCATGGGCCCGTCTGCTCTGCCGGGCCAGGGCAGCACAGCAGTGCAGGTGGTGCTTCATGGAACACCCAGCTAAAATAATCCATTAGCATCCTACTTAGATAATTTAGGGGATAATCAACTTGACTCTCAGTTTTTCAGTCTTGTGAGTTCATTTTTTTGCAGGCCGATCATTTTAGGGTATACCTGCCCCTTGGATTTTCTTGGCAGCCGACTTGGCATTCAAAGCACACAGGATGTGTTAAGATAACAGTAGCTTGCAGGCTGTTTGTCCGGGGCTGTTGTCTTTTCTGCAGATGTCGCTCATCTATTCCAAGCCAGGGTCTCTCCAAAGGCTCTGCCGGCACCAGGGCTTCGGAGCTGGAGCCGCTACAGCGGGGATCTCGCCCCATGGAACTCTCGTGTCTCGGACTTTTGTGTTCGATCCAAAGCTTTCAAAGGTCATAGCTCTTTTTTTGTGTGTGTTTATTACCTTCCGTTTAGTTCTCAGGGGTCCCGTTTCCTGACCATCATCAGTCCTGGCCGGGGTGCCAGGCAGGTCAGGGCTGTTCTCTCTCTCTTTATGACTCTTGGATGTTGTTTTAGAAGCAGTCATTCTTCCTCTTTCTTAGAAGCTCACTTGAAAGTTCTAGAAATAACGCTGGCTACCAGTGTTTAAAACATTTTCGTTCTCATTCAAGAGCAGCCGAGTGTTTACCTTCGTTTCAAAACAAGACAAAACCTCCAAAACCCAAAGCAATTGTGAGAGTTCCCAGCTGCCTGGAATAGCAGCAGGTTTGAAACCAGGGCGGAACAGCCGCGCACGTCGTGTTCCTCCGCACCGTGACCTTCCGACGGTGTCTGCCCTTGTTTCACGGGGGCTTCCTTGTGGGTTTGGGCTGCTGTTTTGTGATAGACCTGGTTTAGTTCTGCCCCTTCCGATTTATTTAAAACAAACAAACAACGTAAACGAATGATTATTAAAGCACTTGAACACCAGAGCTATGTATTATTCCTTCTTGTTAAAAAACATCTGTCTTACCGTTCCTATGCGTTGTAATCAAATTACATTTTAATTTCCTTGTAAACAGTATAGGAAAATATTTTCCCAATGGATTCCTCTAGGGCTTTGTTGATAAAAGACAGTAACAGGGCATTTTCCTGCAAAAGTGCAGCGGAGCTGCTGTTCTCTACTACAGAATTTGTGTGTGTCTTCAGAGAAATATCTAAGAACGCTGATTACCCAGGTGGGCTGTTTAGAAATGCATGTTTCCCAATTGCATATTAGCTTTCATAATTCACTGGTATCTTTTCTAATCCCTTGCAGTCACCTTTAAAGAAAACCCCTGAAAACTTAGGAGGAGGAGACCTGGGCTTTTGCTGAGGTAGCCTGCCTAAATACGTAATGGAAAACAGCCTTGATATTGAAATAGGGCTTTAAATGTCATATGCAACTTTTGGAACAGGCTAGTGTTTTGGAATAGTGTTGTTTCCTTAAAAATGAAAAAAATAAAGACACAAAAGGAAACATTTGCTCATCAAGTTGTGAAAAAATTAAGGCTATGAACAAGCAGAAAAAACCCCAAGATGTATTTAATTAAGATAAGGATCTCCGTAGGAAAAGCAGAGGGATTATAGTGCAGTTCCAGTTATAATTTTTGCTTTCTCTTCTCGTACTTCTAGGGAAACCTCAGTTGTCTTGGTTAGAAATGGTTTTCAGTAAAGTTGTGCTTTGCAGATAGCGTTGAAATCAAAGGTTTTCCTGAGCCGCTGTTTAAAAAGCCGCGTCCAGGACGGAGCGAGGCACATTCCGTGAGTCCCTGCAGCATGGCTGCTCTGGTATTTTGGGTTTTTGTTGTAAGCCGTTCCCTGAGGAACCGTGGCCTCAGGTCGGTTGACTTCAGGCCACAGGGCTTGTAAATGGGCTTCTCTGGGTTTACCCTACCAGATAAAGCTTTGTTCTCTGCATGCTTCCATTGCATATTTTCAAAGACACTATCTAAGAAGTATTTAAAATATGCATTTTGTTTTCCTAATGAAAATAAAGCCACCTTAAAGTTTGTCAGATCCAGCCTTTCCTTCCCAAGCGTCCCTTGGGTCTGCAGCCTGACAGCTCGTGGGCCCAGGGCTGCCTTAGGCCCGGCCTAGAACTTGAGCTGCTCCTCCGGAGGGTTTTAGTGGATGAGTCACTGTCTTTGCTTAGCAGCTCACAACCAAAGTTCAGCATCTTGGCTGCTACTGAACTTTCCCCTTTTTGTCACAAAATGTTGAAAGTGAGGAAGTGAATATTTGTGTTTGGTTGTCCAAACCAAAACCACTTCAAAAGGGTTCGATTTCTGGGAAGCAGTGAGCACTTTTGGAGGTTTGTAGATATGTCGTACAGTGTTCCACTAAATGTTATTCAATCTTTGCATGTATTTTTAGTCAGAGTTTATTTGTATCATGGTAGAAATTTGAGGTGCTGAAACAGAATAGGTGTTCCCACTCCCGAGAAGTTTAGTTCATAAGCCCAAAGAAAATTAATTGGATGCAGTAAAGAGGTGAAGGAAGAAAACCTGGCTCCCGGTCTGCCGTGGTGTATGTGTCATAAAACCAACCGAAAATACTCCCAGTTTCCATTTGCTTGATAATCAGACCAGAACAATTTCTGAACTGCGAAAAGCAGAAATCCCGTTCTGAGCGCCCTGGCGCGGTGTCCCAGGAGGTGATGGTATCGCCGCCTTCGCATCCCCTGGGATCTGCCCGTCCGTTGGGATGCGCGGTAGATGTGGTTCCAGCTGCGCTCCGGGGGCACCCGCCGGAGCACGCGTCCTGCCTCCCTCTTTGCTGCACAAGTTACCAGGTTATTTGCTTCCCAGGTGTGCCCAGTGCCGAGTGTCTGGTCTGTATCTGTATACAACTTGAAGGCAGAATGGTTTGCGTTAGATAGCACAGACACAAAAATGGGCATATGGATTGTTTTGAAGGAAGTGGAAGTGGTTTTGTTTCTGCAAACTGGCGCGTTTAACCTGCTTTTCCTTGAAGCAGTTCTGTGAAAGCTTGCTTGGGGGTTAATGTTCCAACTCGAGTGACTTGAAGTTGTAAGAACCCTTGGAATGTGTAAAGAGGGGAAGGATTCCGCAGATAAGGCTGAACTCTGAACTCGGGGCACAATCCAGTTTGTACGTTAATCCAGCGGTAAAGGCAGCAGCATCAGCTGTGTGTCGGGCCACAGCTCCTCCTGGTGAAGCTGCTCAAGCGCAGGCAGCCGGGCACACCTGAGGACGTGGATTCTACCTCGAGCAACGCCTTGTGACCTGTTAAATCAGGATGTTGCTGTGTCATTCTAATTCTCATTTACTCAGTATCTTTCCTTTTTACATCATTCCAGCTGATTTTCTGACCTAGGACATCATTTATTTTCCTATGGCCAGGGTGTGTTGTGATCTTAAGAAGCAGACCCGGGTGTGAAGGTCAGAACAATTGGTTTCTATTTCTGTCTGTTGCTGAGTGATGGACTCAGAACCCTTGTCTCCGTTAACCTATCTGCAAAAATGGAGATAATGCTGCTTATAGACTTAGATGAAGCACTTAGAGGGTTATCTTTTTTGATAGGCTGCTTGTTAGGGAAGGATAGAATGGCTTGAGCGCTTGTGCCAAAACTAGAATGCACTGAACATTTGGAGAAATGGATTTGAATGTAAATTTTCCCCCTTGCTGGGAGTGCGAGCCAGAAGGGAAGCAGGACTTCCAAAGGCAGGTCTCGCTAGCGTTCTTCTTGCAGGGCTCATGGAAGGCAGGAAACGCAGCAGTTCCCGTGAAAGAGGCACAACTCGTGTTTTCAATGAGCGAGGCGGAGGATCCGGACGAGGCTGCGTTCTTATTGAAATGGTTTCAAACCCTGTGACTGGTGTTGAAGGACCGTGCTACCCGGTGCAGAAAATACTCCAGTGGCGTTCAAACAGGGGCTGCTCGGCACCATTTGAACTGAGGCTCTTGTTTAGAAGAGTCCTAATGAAAGGATCAGACTTGGAAGTGGAGACAAGGCCAGTAAAAATACTCTTAGGACTGTACTCTGTGGTACCTTTAAAGTGTGATGGCAACCCTCTCCTTGTCAGGCAGAAAATTCAGTGTTAAGAGATGGTTACTGGTAGTACCAGCTTCTTTTCAGTGCCAGACTTGGTGGCGATGTCGGGGGCTCACCGTTCCCCATCTCGGCAAATGGCACATTTCAGAGCAGACTCGGGTGTTGTGCTGGAATCGATGTTCATCGTTCCGCCTTGGGCGGCTGGGGAGAAATTCTGCTTCCCGGGGGCTGTGTGGGGTTGCGAGGGGCAGGGGGTGTCTGCCGCTGCCGGGGGGACCTGCCCCACAGCACCTGCTCAAGGTTTAAAGTTCTGGGTTTGAGTAATCGGTCCAGCGTAGGAACCCTACAAAGGGAAACAATGGCTGAATACAGAGCTATAAATGCTGCCACTAAGGAAGTGGCTTGGTTGGTCTGAATTTACAACCTTCCTGACACAATCCAAGATGCACTGCTTAGATTCTGCCTCTAAAAGAAAAGTGTCCTCTTGGCTGTATTTTTCAGCCCACTTTCTGCCCCCTTCCCTCCATATATATATATATATATAAAAAAAATTTTTTTAAGCCACCATTTTCTTCCTGTGCTTGTTCTCTAGTGGTTTTTTTTGTCATTATATCATGTTTCTCAGTGGAGATGCCTTTTTTTTCCCTTAAAAAAAAAGCAAAGCAGCCTCTTGTCAGAGGAATGTGCAAGCAGAGTACATTTAAGAGCCACATTCTGTGCTGCCATGGCAACCAGAGTTTTAAAAATGATACAGTCGCTGTTCCAAAATGATGCAACCTACAATGAACATCAGGAATAATTAAGAAAAGTAGAGTGTGCTCTATGCTCAGGAGAACAAACGATGCGGGGACCATTTCTCTATTGATTCCCCCCGCCCCCAAGCGACACTTGGCGTTGCTTGGGGTTTTTTTGCACTGGTAATACTCTCATAGTGATCAATGGCAGGTTTGTTAGAGGCCTGAGCGTTTTGTCGCTGATACAGGGCGGTCTGCTGGTGATACGGCTGAACGTCGTTGATTTTTATTTTAATAACTGCAGCTCTGCTGGGCAATGAGGGCCTGACCCCAGGGCCAACGCCTGCGTCTCCCAACGCCTTCTGCTCAGCCCTGCTGCCGGTAGCGAGGTGTTCTTGTCACAACAAGCAAGCTCTGCCCCGGTGTGCAGGCCGTGCATTGAGGATCATCCCTTTTTATGCTTCGTTTCCATCTTTCGTTATCCTACCGGTAATGCAGAGGGAGCGGTAAGAAATGGGAGTCCCAGGGGTGCGTGGGGGAGTCAAGAGGGCTTGAAAATGGCAAAGGTCACAGGTTAAGACCCTTTCCCGGGAAGAACAGAAGCAGCCTGAACTTGTTAATGAAATCACTGGGATTATTAGTGTTGGGTAGAGAAAGTGAGGAGGCTGGGAAAGAATAGCAGCCCAAGCTTTTTGTGAAGTCTCACGAAGCCTAATTGTGAATATTACCACTAATCCAATGAACTGGATACCTTCTCCTGCCGCATTTTTTTCCTGAACCAGAAATAACTTTTTTTCCAGATAAACTGTTCAGTCTGTTTAGGAGAATAAGATTGAATCCTGCTGCTTCCTGGACACCAAAGAAGAAAGCATATCTGCTAATTAAATTACTAAAATCCAAATAGCCATGAAGCTCCCAAACAGGATTGCTTACTCTGGGGAAAACGAGTACATTTCCAGGTGGAGGACGAACGTGCCTTTGATGGGCAATGGAAGGTTCTGCTCTTCTGCTGGTACATCAGAGCTTCATTACCAGCCAAGCTAAGTATCTCAAACATAGGGTTGTGAGGAAGGTAGCGTAAAACAATGAAACTACCCCTGACTTCAGCTTTCTGAAAAGCTTTAAGTTTGTCTTTCTTTTTCCTGCTCTGCCTGTATTCTACTGTCTGTGCCCCAGCAGCTCACAGAGGAGCCTTGAGAAACAGATTCTGTGTTCTTTCAAGGTTGTTTAATGATGTATCTTCAACAACAATAATAATGAAAAACCCAGACCAGCCAGAAGCGAATAGTGCAAGGACAGCTCGCTGCTGGATGTTACAGAACGGGTGAGATTGCACAGCACAGCGGTGCCGCTGCCGCCCCCGGCCCCCCCGGCCCCCAGCATCCCCACCTGCAAACAGAGAGAGAGAGAAAGAAAGGTCTTTGTGTAATGTGGCGTTTCTTGTTCTTAACTGTTGGAGGTGAATCTGCAGAAGAACACTGAGTTCATGCCCCAACCACTTCCCAAGAGTCTGGTATTATAAGAATCTGTTTGTTTTTCTCTTTTGCTGACGAGACAGATTGAAAGTGTATTTTACGGGCACACCCTTTCAGGTTTCTCTATCTCGTAGCTTGCATTAATTTTTAATCACTTCCTCCAGTTGGCATGCAACAACGCCTCTAAGGACTGGCTGAATTTATTCTCAGTCAAGCACTACTCAGCCTTTATCAAAAAATCTAAGGTGACGTGACCTTAAAAACTTCAGAAAATGGATTCTAATTTCAGATACGCTGGTATGCATTGGCTTCGGGGAAGCAATACGAGCCTCTCTGAGATCTGAATCTGCCCACAGGAAGAGCCCCTTGCACTGTAGAGTAAATGCAGGGTTCTGGATTTTCTGGACTGTGTGTGTGTGTTAGAAGAGGGTTTGTTGTGCAACTGTGGAATTACTGCCCAGTTTTCAGACAAGAGGGAAGGTCCTGCTGGTCCATGAACCCTGTTGTTCTGGGGTTCTGAAGTCATATTTCAGCAAGCAAAGTGAACACTTAGGAGGATGCAAATGTCTATATATGGATATATATTTTTAAAGTCTGCATATAGTGGCAGTTTCTGGTGCTTGAACTTTACTATCTAACAGCCTTTGCTGCTGGTGCGAAGGTCAGAAGCTGGAAAGCAGCTCGAGGTGGTGTTCGGGGTGTGGAGCACATGGCCGCGTGTGTTGCACACTCAGAAAGGCAACAAACGCTTGTGCAAGGCAGGGCAGGGGCGCCTGGCCTGGAGGCACCGGGGGAAGTCGTGCGGCGCTGCTGAATGGGTTTGCCTTGGACGCAGTCCCAGCCAGGGAACTTGTGTGACAGTTTTAGGGCAAAGGTTCCCCTTGGGCGACATTCGACGGCATTTCAAATATACTGTGCGTGTTACTGAGCCCGTGTGTGTCACTCGCCTGCCTTGAGACAAACAAGGCTTCAGAGAATTAATGATGTGTTGGCTGGGGATGACCCTGCTTGTCTCGCAGTGACAAAGGAGCGGCTGATGTCTGCAGCCAGCAGAGGCGCGGGCAGGTTTGCACATTTCTCAGCAGGTTTGCAGATCTCTAGGCGGGCTTGCCATCAGACGCTGCCTTTACTGAAAGGCTTCTGGAGGTAGACGCGCACCGAGCGACGGCCGTGTCCGCTGCCTGTAGCACGAATGCCTATGAAAGGACATGCGACACGCATCTCGCGCGCTGCTGCGTCGTGCCGGAAAACCGCATATGGATTCACCGGGCCGGGCGGGGAAAGCAGCCTCTCTCGGCCGGGCCTCCCCGCCGCGGTCGCGGATGCCTGCGAAATGCGTCAGCGCTGGCGGGCCGGGCAGACGGCCGGGGCGTGCGCCCGCAGGACGGAACAGCCGCAGTCTGGGCTCCCAGCCTCCTGGCGAGACTGGAGAAACTTCTAATTGAGTTCCTGAGCCTCCCCTCCCTGCAGCTCGGCTGAAAAACACCCTGGCTCCCCGCCATGCCCTTTCGCAGTGACCTTGCCTGCAAATAGCGCGCAGGAATTTTTACAGGCACTGCGCACTTGGAAAAAGGGCTGGGGGGGGTGGCGGGCGGGAGCTGGGGAGGGGGCGTGCGGGTCCCTTTGGTTTGAAAACCAAAAATCATCGGCTTCCCTCACCCCCCCCCCATGAAAACCACAGAGCCCCTTTCTTTGTGCTTGCTCTTTTTTTACGGTGCCGTAGATTAATCTCTCTCTTCTGATGGCACGGCAAATTAGAAGTCTCCAAAGATTGGTGTAGCTGATTGGTTTAAAGGAAATGGTTTAACATAGTGGCAGAATGATGCACTATATATTTAGGTTGTTTGCACATATAATTATTCTTTGGCATATATGTAAAAAATATGTACAAAAAAATATAGGGAGAGTGAGCGTATATGTGTGTGCGTGTATATGAATGTATAAAAATGTTCATCCATGCAGTTATGCATGAACGTAATGTAAAATGATACTGGTAATGGCTGTCTACTTAGTGTGTATACAGAAAAAGCAGCAGCCACTGGCTAAAAATAGCCCCAAATTCTTTGCTCAGATTACATCAATTAATCTTAGAACATTTGATGTAGAAAGTTAGGCTGTTAAATTCTAGTTAAGAATTACTGGTTCTCTGGGACATGTGCGTAGGCTGTAGAAATCGCTGGCCTGGGGACACGGGAGCCACACGTAATTTTGCCTCTGACCAGCTGTGTGACATGGAATGAGCCGCCTTGGCTCCTCCACCTTCCGTCAGCAATTTTAAGTCAAATTATAAGCTTTTCTGGGCATCCCCTGGACCCTTGCTGGGGCCTCTGAAGTGCTGCTGGAGCGGCTCCTGCCTTTTCACCCAGAGCTTTGGAAGGAACACAGAGAGATCCTTGCTGCTCTGTCTCCTGGTGTCGGAGAGATTCCTGCTGCAGCCGCGTTGTGCAGCCTCTTGGGTTTGAAGGTGCTCAGCACTTTGCCGGATCGTGCTTTTCACGCGTTGCCACCTTGCTCTCGGTCACGGAATCAGCTCGTGTAACGTGTCAGTTGTGTCACACTTCAGACATACATTAGAACTTCACGATACAAAAGGGAAAATTGATTATCTAGAAGTGGCTGTAATTAAAACTCGTTTTTCTTGTCTGCTCTCCTGCATTTGTGGCAGCCCACTCCCTGTAGGCAGCAAGCTGCTTTTCACTGCTCTCTAAAGTTCAGCTGTTGCAATCAGAGGTAATTTTGTTTGTGCAAGATACTAATCTCCAAAGGAAGGGCCAAGAACAGGGGTGAAAGAGAGGACAGGAGGCAGATGACTTAAGTGTGTCTATTAGGCCTTTCTGACAACCCCAATAATTCTTTAATGGCTTCCTAATAAACTGTAACATCGTTATGTCTGAGAGGTTTTTTGGACCACTTTTCTACTCGTTCACTGGAGGGTATGAGAAAGATGCAGTCAAAATGAGGAGCCCTCTGGGTGTGCGTCCACGCCTTGTTGGTACGGTGGTACAACAGTGTCCGAGTGTCTTGTACAGAAAGGGAGTAATGGACTAAATGTTGTTGCACGTATATTCAACTGTAAGATTCATCAATACGTGTGGTGCTCCTGGCACCTTTTACGTGAGCAATCCAGAGGGTTTTGATACCTGAGGGATTTAAAAAAAAAAATATTCTTTTGCAAGCTAGGATTTGCTTAGTGTGACTTTCTCGGAGCCATATGGTGCAGCAGCACCTGCAGGGAGAGCGGATCCTGGAGAACAGAGGAAACTTCAGCTCTCCTTCCCATGGTCCCACCTGGCCGCCACCTGCTCCCACCCGAGCTGGCCTGGGTCCCTCGGCTCCCGCAGGGCGCGCAGGAGGAAGCGCAGACAGACAAGGGCGTGCAGCCCTGGGGGAAACAAAAGGGACTCGGAAAGAGCAGCTGGGCCGGGAGCCAGGCTGGCTCCTCTCGCAGCCACGGCCGCCCGGCCGCTGCCCCTCCGCCCACGGCGGGCCCCGCGCGGCTGCCTCTCCACCCGCACACCGCCGCCTCGGAAACCGGGCGGAAAACGCGTGGCCGGTCGCACTCGGAGAAAGACCCCATTGCCGTTTGATACCGGACTAGGGGTTCCGAAGTTTCCATCCTTCTGGTTTTGTAGCGCGAAATCGTGGTGATGGCAGCTGGGAGTATCCGAGTGTAGCTGGCAGTGATATCCACACACCAGGGATAAACATCCCTGCAAAACTGAAGTGTTTATTTGCATGTGGATGTCACTGCTTGGTAAATTCCAACACATCTGGTTATCACCACTGAGATTTGCCAATAAAAAGGAGGGTGTTTTGTCTCATTTTTCCCAGAACAAAGTGAGCGTGGCTGCTCATGTAAAGGAGGTTTGAGAAGCTGATACTTAACAGATTTCATTCCTCCTTGTCTGTGTTCACCCCACCTCAGCTGCGTTCACCACCTTTTTTCACTTAGTATGACCACAAATGTGTAACCACGGTTTCTTAACTTAATCTAACCACACTGGTAGCCGTGGTAAAGACGAGCAACTTCGGAAGGAAAAAGCTGTAGTGGTACAACAGACCTGTGTGGATCTGTTCAGGGAGGTGAGCGCTTATTTGACACACTTGCACCGCCCTCACGTTGGGGTGAGTTGTGAACGGTGCCCGTGTGCTTCGTTACTCAAATGTGACTTTATAGATTGGGGGATGTCAGACTCTGGAATGAGTTCAAAAATTAAGTTGTTATAAGCCTTATATATTGCACAGATGAGTGTTTTAGAATGGTAGGTGACTCTTCTCCCTGTTTCTCTCTGGGTAAACTGAGGCAGAGAGGCGGAGGGCTCAGGGTTGTTCGCTGAACTGACGTACAGTGAAGGTCCCCAGTGTCCTTAGCAGTCATCCCAAGGTAAGCTGTCTGGGTCAGGCAGAACTTGAGAGCAGCCTCGGGGGTTTCTGGATATGAACACAAACAGCACGTTGTTCCACCTGTGCTCGGGCTGAGGCAGAGCTTGCACCGTTACAGAAACAGATTGTATAAAATCTATTCTTACAGGGCCTTTTTTGTTTACTTTGGGGCTCCTTTATGCTGCTGTAAAGAGGTTTTAATGCAATTTAGAATGTGCTGCACAGTCCGTCACCAGCTTCCAAGCACACAAATGGGAAAATTAACAGCTGTTTTGAAGCGTAGCGGGTTTCCTGAGGACCACCTCTCCCCCCTCTAATGGAACACAGAGATGATAGTGAAATGCAGTAGCAGAATAGACCAGCAGGAGCTGACCCTCTAAATCATCTTGAAGTCAAACAGCATTAAACAGTTCCTGATGCCGCCTGCCAAGTGCGTATTATCATCGCGGCTCTGAGCGGTGCAGCCATTTACAGATAAGACAAGGTTAGTGCCCTCGGAGGAGTGGAGCAGTGTTTGCAGAGGTGTTGGTACCGATTCAGCAAGTCAATACAGTGTGTGTTTCTTTGCCTGGTTTTCCTGGTTAAGGCACAGCCCAGCTCCAGGTAGAGCGTCTCCCATTCGGAGCAGCGTGTCCTGGGCGCTGTAGGTGCCAATACCCAGATACAATTTTCAGCGTGGTGCGTGTGATATTATTGTGAAGTCTTGCAGTCTCTCCAGTGGAAAGTGGGGCTAAGGATATGTAAATTGAATTCCATTGCCACATAAATCCTCTGTAAGCACAATCCAAATCGTGTTAATCCAGATCTTTAAAAAGGAGCCTTTATTTTCCTCTTTGGATTTTAAAATCTTCAGGATAGGAATTGCTTGTACATGCGGGTGTGCGTAGCACTGTGCTCTGGTTTGAGATACGTAAAAACTTTTGCAATATTGGTACCAGAAGAATGGGATCAGTTGAAGTTTTTAGAGGGGCGAGGTCTTGTCAGTGGATGGAGACCTCTCCCCCTGCCAGGGAGGAAGAGGGCAGAGGTAGGCCGGGACTGTTATTTGATTGCAGAACAAAGAAGGAAGTAATGAGACCACACCCTTTACATGTTCCCTTCCCCTGCACGGCTGTGGATTTCAGGCCCAGACTTAAAGAATCTTTAAGGCAGGGGTGTACTTGATACCTAGAAAAAAATAGACGGAACGGTAGAGTCCGTGCAAGCTGTTGTGCATCAACCTCATCTGGTTTTGCTGCCAGCTGAAACAAGAAGTTACGTACGATTCTGTTTTTCTCCTTTCCATACTTCTTGTTTCCATTAGGTTTAGAGTCAGTTAATGTTTATACAGACTGAGTCACCCATCCCTACCCAGCCACCAAAGAATGCATTCAATTCACAGCTCGAGAAGCAAACGAATGTTTAAATTGACTCAACCTTTGTGGAGGCTTTGATCCATTCTGGAGAAGAGTGACTAATGAACCCGGGGCAGCGGGCTCGCGGTGCCCGGCCCACGGCTTTGCCGGAGGGAGGTTTGCACAGGGAGGGCCGAGCGCTGGGGCTGGGCCGGTGGCCGGTGCGGAGCGATGGGGCAGCAGCCGGTGCCACCGGAGGTCCCGCGCTCTTCGGGCTGCTTTGAGAAGTGCCAGCCCCTTTGCGTGCTTGGATTTGGATACCTCGGAGGGATTTAATTTTCACAAAGTGCTGAATACGCACGTTCTGAAAAACAGGACGCTGGAAACTCGTCACATGAAAAGCCCTGGTTGGTGCTTTTTTCAAGATGTGTGCTCTCCGGTCGGTTTTTCCAGTGTCAAACCAATGATATTTTGAAAGCAAATCAAATATGGTCAAAGACCATAGCATTAAAACAAGCCATTTTCCCTCTGTCATGTCCACCCCCCCTTATTTGTGGTGCTTTTGGAGCACTGGGGGATTTTAATGCAGCTGGATTAAGGTGTAAATAACTGAGCCGTGCGTGGCTGGTTCGGGGGGATCGGGCAGTGTCCCTGCTCGCGTCCTGGACCTCATTCCATACTGAACCAACTCGGTGTCCGAGCCGCGGAGAAAGGGGGTAAATTGTCTCTTTTGAGTTGTGCAGTTCCTGCTGTTTTCTGGTGAGCAGCCAGCGATCCCTGCACGCTGCCTCTCTTCTCCTCTCTCCTCTCTTCTCCTCTCGTCTCTCCTCTCTCCTCTCTCCTCTCTCCTCTCTTCTCTCTTCTCCTCTCTCCTCTCCTCTCCCTGTCTCTCTCGCTTTTCCCTGGCCTTTTGTGCCAAGAATGCGGTGGGGGAAGGGAACCGCACAGGAAATGCCTCTTCTTGTCTCTAACGACATTTCCAGCTGCATTTGGATGGGAGAATTCGAGGAGGGGGAAAGCATCAAATCAGTGGAAAGTTGTTCAGCTGCCAAGTCAAACTGGTACATTTTAGCTCTGGAGACAGTAGAGCCTTTTCTCCTGAATTTTGGCCCCTTTTTAAAGTTCCGTTTTTGGAAAAGCAGGGGGAAAAGAAGTTAATGACATCAGTGCTCCTGGTTTTTATTTATATGCATATTTATTTCAGCAAAAGTGAAGCAGAGTTGCAGCTTTACTTTTAAAGGCTGTAAGTGCGATCGGTTTAGGAAGGCTCGAGAGGGTGATGCCTTTAACAGCAAGGAGCGTCTGCCTGCCCGTCCGTCTTTTGTTGGTCTGTCCGTCCACCCGCGTGCAGTGCCAGCCCCTCCTGCTCGCTGCCCTCCGTCCTCCTCGCCGTCGTGGGTTCGTCCGCTGCCCGTCCGTCTGTCCGCAGGCTGAACGAGCGCAGCGTGCAGTCAGTCCTGCTCCACGGAGCTGGGCGGTGCGAGGGCGGCCTCGCCGTCTGGGAGGTGCCGGGAGGCGGGAGGGTTAGCACCGGAGGGAAGAGGTGAGGGAGATGTAGATGGGGCGGGAGATGAAAGGTGCTGTAAGCAGATAGTGTCATTTCTTCATCTCGCTCCAACAAGGAGGAGTTCTCCCCAAACCCTCCACGTGTTGCAGATGAGCTTTGCCTCTGGCATGCTGAATTTGGAATTTCTCTCTCCCACTGGTTCAGTGCCCGACATCCTGAGGTCTTTTTGTTCATTTCGTGTGGCTTAGGAGAGTAAAACTTGTGATGAACCTGAGTGGCATGCGAGAACTAGAGTGTGTCCAATGGTGAATGTTACAGTCTTAGGAGTTCAAGTGCTGTGTATTTTGCAGTTGTTTGCCACATAAACTTTGAGTACGGTGCAGTAAGACATCAAAACTGCAGCAGCTTTACCTTGTGAAAAAAAAAATAGGAGGAGGAAAGAAAGGAGGAAAAAAAAAAAGGTTGTTATTAGTAGCCTGGTTGTCTGCATTTAGAAAACCTATTAAAAATGCATCATGCTGAGGAGACAGTCTGCACAGTGCGTAAAAAAGATGGGCTGCAATAATTCTGTCTGGGTGTTTTGAACCACAGCCTCAGACAAAATACATAGGATGGGGAAGGGGGGTTGGGAGTAAAATTCTGAGAAAAGTTGTTTATTGCCAGTGCGATTGCATTCTGGCCTCCAACCAAGTGTGTGGCTGTGCGAGGGTCACCGAGCAAGCGGGGGGCACGTTCTGCTGTCCCCTACTGCGCAGCTGCACGTGGCTTTTGACACATAGCCGAGCTGGTTTTATTCTGCACGGTGGGTTAGGGCATGGAACAGAATTTTAGAAGAACTGGGTTTTGCTCTTGGTTGTACTGGCTTTTTGCAGCAAATTATTGTGTCCTCTTACGCCTGTTTCTCCAACTGCAGCAAGTCGGTTAAAAATGTCTGATTTATTTGTACGCATTTCGATGTCTGCAAAGTCATATGTGAATGATGTATGCTGCAATATAGTCAACTATCATGAAAAACCGCTGCTTATTTAGTGTGATTCTGTGCACTTTTTCTTTTCTCTCGTGTTTGAATTTGTCCTTAATTATCTGTGATAGGTGCTGTTCCATCGTGTTATGCTTCCACTGGTTCTCAGCATTGTGTACGGGTCTGAGGACGGGACCATTTCACGTGTCCTTCAGGGCATCCTTGGTTTCCGCTCACAAAACGTTGTGTTTAAGGCGTGGAGTCTTCTGTGTCCCCCCTTCTATTTCTGTTTGTTAGCTGCAGCCGCTGACTTACTGTAAGCTCTATTAGAAGGATGCGACCCAGATAGAAGCCCAGTGGAAGGTCGGTTGGTGATTCCTGGTGGTGTTTGGCTGGTTGGCTGCAGAGGTCTGCGCGGGGCTGGGCCGTGTGTGGAGCTGTGCACGGGCTCTGGTCCCTCAGCGCTGCTGGTGGGGCGCCCAGCTCTGCGGAAATGTGGGGAAATGGGGGGCAGTGAGTGCCGAGGAGCTGAAATGGAGCAGCAGAGAGCCCGAAGACTCACGGCTGCTTTGGTTTCCGTTTCCTTCCATATCGTCTCGATTTTGGATGGAGCTCTTAATTTAATTGGCACATGGAGATTGATGAAGCTAGAGGAAGAATAGCAAAAGTGTATGATTATGTGAAAGGTGATCAAACTGTTCTTTTAATGGCAAAATTCTTCTTAAGATGACTTGAGGCAGTAAAAGTTCCCAAATAAGATCCTGTGCTTGTGTCAGTGAGTACAACACACGTTAAAACCTTTGACCTCTCGTTAAGTTCACCTCCATACTCTTCAGGGAAAGCGAGAAAGGAAAAGATAATATTTACTATAAGAGATAAATATTTCCTGTGTTTGGGTTGGAGTCCAGGTAGAACCTTCAGAGCTGCGTAAGCATCTTCCAGAGCAAGGGCAGTGCCAGGCAGGCCTCCTTCGTCCACCCTGTTTAGATCCAGTTTTTGCACAAATACGATTTGCAAAGAAACGTGAATGAGCTGTTCGGGTTTTGTTCAAGGGTGTCAGGATTCCACAGTCTGGTCAGTGTTCTAGAAGACCCTCTGCCCCCGGGGGATACCTGATCCCTCTCCTTTCGTACATGGTCGTTCTCCTGCTGGAGAAAACAAAAAAAAAAAGGCAGATAAAAAGCAAGAATTTAGCAAGACGTTTGCTGCTGTACCATGGGATCTCTGGTGTGGCACGGAAGGCACAGCATCCCGTGAGTTTCCTGGCCAGGCCCGTGGGTACCAGCCAGACCCGGTTGCCTCTGCCCGGCCTGGGGCAGCGCAGCCCCTGGAGGATCGGATGTGCCTGGCAGCCTCTGGGACCCGGGACGGTTCTTTCCGTGTCTCCGTGTTCCTCTGGAGCCCGTCCTGGGCCAGGCGGTGTTTGTGGAGCTGCAGGCTGGCTCGGACTCGCTGTTATGTCGGTTTCTATGGAGGGAGAAAAAACAGAGGGGTTGCCAGACCTGGAAGAGTATTAAAAAAGGAGAAGGAGGAAGGGGGGAGGATGGGGTGGAGGAGAAATGTGATCCTCGTGTGCTCTGAAGGTGGAATCTTGATTTCACCCCTCTCTCCCGGTATTGAATTGGAGGTGGTGGGGTTTGTCTTCCCAGGCTGCAAAGTCAAAGCAAACCGTGAGTGTCTTGAGTGGAGCTGTGACCCCTGTGTTTGGAGCAGGACTGTGACCCGTGTGTCTCAAGCAGGACTGTGACCCATATTTCAAGCAGGACTGTGACCCGTATTTTGAGCAGGACTGTGACCTGTGTTTTGAGCAGGATTGTGACCCATGTTTTGAGCAGGACTGTGACCCATGTTTTGAGCAGGACTATGACCTGTGTTTTGAGCAGGACTGTGACCCATGTTTCGAGGACTGTGACCTGTGTTTTGAGCAGGACTGTGACCTGTGTTTCAAGCAGGATTGTGACCCGTATTTCGAGCAGAGCTGTGACCCATATTTCGAGCAGGGCTGTGCTGTTGGCAGGCGGTTCCTGACCCCAGAGGCCGTTTCGTTGGGAGCTGAACCCGACCGGGTGTCCCGTGTGTGGGGAACAGATTCAGGTTCACCCGTGGCAGATGCTTCAGGTTGTATTTCTGTCAAAGCCTCTGGATGATCTGCAGAATTAGAGGTTAATGGAGCGGTCTCTTGCCTTTCTTGTATTTTTAAGTCAATCTCAGCCGTGCTCCGCTTTTTTAGGTGTGATTTCAAACTGCTGCCCCTCTCCGTCTACACTGTAAGTTCCATTTCAGTAGATTCGTTTCAAGAGTTTTGGTAGCAACCTCTGGCATCAGATAAAAGCCCCTGCAATTCTTCTGTTAATGGAGGTGGATGGGTTTTATCATCTTGCTCTCCAGCTCCCTGGTGCAGAAGACGTATCTTAAGATCTTTACTCCAGGGAGTTCTTGTAGCTTCCTGTAAAGTGGGGAGGCATTACGTGTTCTGAGGGGCTGCAGAGGGAACCAAAACAAATCAAGAAGAAATTATCTGCCCTCAGATTAATCCTGTGTCCTCCGTCCCCTTGGGAGATGTCAATTTTTAAATGTATCACTGTAGTTGTGTGTTTGGACTATTTCCGAGACTGTTTGCTTCTCCGGCCTCATTAACACAGCACAGCTGCAGGCAGCCGTGGCACTGCCCCCCTTGGAAGGCCTTGCCGTGTTTTCTGTGCCCGGCGGGCATCCCGCAGGCCTGGATCGTCCGGTTGGGCTGCTGTGTCCCCGGGGCCAGCCCCCGGTCCTGCCCGCAGTTCTGGGCTGCTCAGGCGTCATTAGAATCACTCGGACTTGGACCGAGGTCGTTGCGATTTGGAGCCTTGTTTTCTGCCCAGACCTGGCGCTGGGTTTCGGGGGAGCTGGGAGCAATTTCTGGTTTTGTGCAGAAACCAGACAGGATTTTTGTGGTTTTTTTCCCCCGAGTTTTGGTTTTACTGCCTTCAGAAATAGTCAAAGGGCGCATACAGACATATATAGCTGGAGCAAAAAAAACCCCATCAGTGCAGTTTCTCATGGTGGAATATTCAGTTGTTCCTCATTATAAGGAATTTCCCTCTTTTGAAGACCTAAAGGCACCTCTCTCAGAAATGCTGAGTCACAGAACTTCGGTGGTTTTGCCTTTAAAAGAAATCATCAGTTTTGAGTTGTGTAAACTTTCATGTGTCACATTTTGGGCTCTTCTGGCTTCCACATTCTCCATTAGAAATGAAGCAAAGTAAAGGAACAAATTCTGTACTCTCTGGACATAATTATTTGCGCCGTAGGGCTCAGTATAATTGTTTTTACAGGCAGATAATATTCTCAGAAATACTCAAAAAGCATGTTCTATTTTGTATATTGTTTTCACAGGTTAAAGATTGTTTAAAAAAGAAAAAAAAAAAAGAAACCCATTAGAACCTCGTGTGTTAAAGGCCATCTCAAGACCAGTGTATGCTTGCTTCAGACAGTCCGGTGTATCTTTTCTGTTTTACTAAATAGCGATAACGATTTTCCAGCAGTGTTGTATCTGCCTGTTGAGTGCTGGTGTGTTCACTGGGCTGAGACAGGTGAGAGCGCAGGACGGGGCGCAGACACCCGCAGCGGGTTGTCATCCGCCTGCCCAGCAACGGAAGGGAATTCTGTGACGAGAGAAAGATGGACGAGCTCACACGGGATTTTATTATTGTTGATGTTGGTTTAAATTGTCCGTACATGTGTTATTTAGAATGTGGCTGTTCCTGTTGGATGTCCTGGTGTCCCGTAGGATGTCCTGACATTTTTGAGCAGGGTCAATTTGAAGAGCATCCAGCTGCAGAGCAAAGGGCAGCGTTGGAAAGAGACCAGGAAATGAGGATTTAGAACAAAGCCTCCAGCACTTAGTAAACTTCACCACATCTGCCCTTTTCTTTTGCCGGTTCAGACACGGACCGCAGGAAAGGCAGCTCCAAGTATCTTCGTTGCAACACGGTCTGGAGGGCGAGACGTTTCTGTTGTAATCCCGTGTGTTTCGGCAGCCGGGGGCGGGCCGACGCGGCCCTGCCCGCCGCGGGGCCTCAGCAGTGCCCAGCACCCGGGGGCTGCTCCGCTTCCCCTCGTGTGCGGCCGCAGCAAACGGCTGTTTGTGATAACCCCTCTGGTGATGTGTAGCTGGAACAGTTTGCTGGGCAGGCGTGTGTGTGCGAGAGAAGCAGCGGCGGGTCCGAGCGCCTTGCCTGGCATCGGGGATGTGGTGGGGCGAGGGCAGCGACTGCGCTGGAACTCTGCCCCCCAGCATCTCCCCAGCAAACTGCGGCCTCCGGAGCGGGGCAAGACTTGCTGTTTAGTTCCTTTCTTGGAATTCGGTAGACCCGCAATCTCTGTTAAATGTTAACTTTCAAAAGACACACGCATCAGCGTTCTGAGCCACCGCTGGTGTGAGAAAAGAGGAGGACAGAAGTTGAGCCGGGTCTGGTCCTTTCCCAGCCTCCTTCTCTTCCTTCCTCTCCATACGTTTCGGTGTGACCTGCAGAAGGATCCGCAGACGGCTCTGCGTCCTCTGGTAACCAGGGTATTTTACTTTGAGTCTGATTGTAGAAGAAACTGAGCTGCCAAAGATTTAATCCCATTCCCCCTTTTCTTTCTTTTTTTTTTTCCAGATAGTGTTTTCGTGTCAGTGAGTGTGGTGGTTGCCATAGGAGAAAAACAGCAGTTTGGAGACTCGGTTGCTGAAGTGTTGACTCATACATTGAGTGCTAAATAGGTGCTTAAGTCTTTGCTGAACTGTTATCAAAAATGGCACAAAATGTCTCTCTTGACTGGGTTTGTAAACTGTGTGTGCATATGGAATTAGGAAAGAGACCTTGTTAAATATGCAGTCTTGGCCTCAGAAAGGAAAAAACAACCAGAATTTTAGCTTAAGTTTAAGCAGTTTCTCCTCTAGATGAAGCTTCATTCTGTGAAGACCTGAGAGAAGAAATGTCTTCCCATTGCATTAGTTAATTTGTTACTTTTAAGCATTTCAGCTAGTCATTTTAATTATTTTTTTCCTCTTTCTTCCCAAAACCAGTTTGGAATGACTCCAGGTTTCTGTCAATCTAGGATGTTGGATAGACAACTGAAAGAACTGAATTATATTGAATTCTCTCCCACTTCTGAGAATCTGTGGCTGAGGAGGATAATCTGTGCAAGTGAACGGTCGGAAGTTTTTCCCCCAGATTTCAGGTTTTATTCTGCACGGCAGTTCAGGTCTGGAGTGGCTGCGCTGCCGTTGTCTTGGCGCTGGTCTGTTGACATCAGTTTCTTGCTGTGCATACTGGTGTGTCCCTTTCCCACCTTACCTGGGATTACGGGCTCCATGTCACAGCAATACCAAGACCAGATCCATTAGTATTCACACTGTAGAAAAGGCTCGACCCACAATCGCGACCTCCTGTGCTTAGTGCTTTTGCTCTTGTTTGTTTTAAACCTGAATTCCACAGCACCTCAGCTATGTAGTAAAAATAATAATACCAACTTTGCCCTCCTTCCCTCCCCATGTTATCCGTGCATACCGTCGTTCCAGCTGTTCACATTGAACTGGGGCAAAAACATTTGCTTCTCAAAAAGATGGTTTATACTAAAAGCATTCACTACCTTACTGTAAGTCTGAATAGCAACGATAAACTGTATTAACAAAATACAAATGCGTACCAGCTGTCTGGAAGTTAGCACGAAGGGTAGGAATGGGGCTCTGAGTGTTTCTAGTGCATCCTGCAATCTCGAGTAAGGCTCCTGGCGGTGAGTATCCGTTTAATTTACACAGATGTTTCTGCATCATCTATTCTTTTCAGGCTGTTGGAATGATCAACAATTTAGTCTAATTGTGCTGGATGTTTGGGTTGTAAGGCTGTTTATTTTGTCTGTATGTCTGGAATATTCGCTCTTTCAAGGACTTGACTTGACTCCACAGACCGCACATGATTTACAGCGACACGGGTTGTGTGGTGTTAAGACCTTGAAGATGGTGCTCAAAGCTCGGTTTCAAGCCCCGTTCTTGTGTTCCGGGCTCTGCCGTGTGATGAGGGTGATGGTGATAATTACCTGTTAGCATAATGGCTTGAGTTCTGCGGATAGGAAAGTGCTATTATCCTGCTCATAGACAATAACTCTGCTTTTCTGGAGCCTAAGATGCCTGGAGTCAATTCCTACATTACTGTGTCTTCTGGGTCTGATTTTCTTAAATAAAGCCCAAATTTGGCAAAGTAGTGATCTGAGCATGCTTTGCCAAGCTACGATCGTCTTTGTCATTGAAAAATGGCAAATAATGGAGGAGCTCAGGCATTTTACTGGCCCAGTTAAATCGTGGTGGCTGGAGAATCCAGCCCAGCACACCTCGGTCGGTTCTAAACCACAGGAGGCCTTGGCTGGTCCCTGTAATCCCTGAAAGCGATGGGCTTTTACCATCAGGGAAAGGAGGGTGAAGAGAAACCATAAAAGCAGTGGAGTAATTATTCCCTTTTTAACAAATCCTATGGATCTTTAATAGGTGTAGTCAAACAACCCTTCTTCACCTCCTTGATCATGATAGATAATCAATTGTCTAGGACAACTGATGTGTAATAAAATACCAGTTAGTACCAGAAAACCCAATGCATGGAGAAGCAAAGAGCCTTTAATGACTATAAGACTATTATTTAATCCCAGTACGTTCCTTGGAGAGTTCTTGAGTTTATAGAAGCATCTCAGTCTACACTGCATTAGGTTTGCAATTAATATCTGGTTTTCACTGATTAAAAGTATTTATAAAGTGACTCAAGTATTGCTTTTTGACACAACGAGTAAGTGCAGGCGTGTGTGTGGCACCTTGTGTTTGTAACCGAGGGCGGTGTTTTAGCCGCGGGGTTATTAGTGTCTGTGGGCCTGCGTTGCTGGAGATGCGTTCTGATGTCCAACTTAGGGCTAGTTTCGTACATCTTTGAAATCTTGCATTCCCTATTCTGTTTTATTTGGCTTTTTTTCTAAAACTGTGAGCAGTAGCACGTCCTACCCTGTCTCAGCTTTCCAGAAGTTCCTTGAGTTCCTTTCTTTTCCCTTCTTACTTTACCTGATGTTCTCTTCCTTCTTTCCATCCCGCTTCCCCCCGCAAATTTTGATCCCTCCTTCGCATATTTCATCGTAATTAAGCTATAATGTATAATTCGTCATTCTGTGCCAAACCTTGATTCTTTTGCTTGGGGAGGGTGGAGAGAGAGAGAGAAATTTGAACAAATACAAGGTTTTATTTTGCATGGAAACTTGGCAGGTTTTCGTGTGCCAGCTTCCAGACACAACTAATACTGGGCTTACTTTGTGCGGGGGGGTGGTTTAAAGAAATATACTTCTTGCTAGAAATACTAGAACTTACTGTCTTCTTGCCACTCCTTCTCTTTTACCACCTTCAAAATTTTCTATTTTGCAACAAATTACTAAGATTCCTCTTCTGTGTTTAAGGATAACAGCCAGTGGAAAGGGCTCTTTCCTGTTCTCTTTTTTACTGTGTGTTAAGTAGCCATAGCGCATTGTAATTCTATCTACAGATCTCGGAACGCTTTGCAAATCTGTATTAATTACAGGCTCCTGATAGGTGGTCTTAAAATGTTACTGCGATGAACAGAACAATAGTGGTAGCGCCAAGCAGTGCGTGACTCCGCTCTGCGGTCACGGCCTGTTCGTGGTGCAGGCTTCACTGCGCTCGTCTGCTACCCAGAAATGGTCCCTTACCCAGCGCAGAGCTGCAGGGCACGGGGATGTCGGTCCTGTCACAGCTGGATGTGGCACATCTGTATGAACTGCACAGCCTCTCGGTATTAGCGTTCCGTGAAAATGTGCCCAGCTGTCCTAAGTACAGCAACATCAGTATTTTAAAATGCATGGTTCCTTTTCCGATTTCTTAAGGTGCTGTAGTATAAAATACAACATATTGTGGTTGCAGCTCTCTCTGTTTTTCTCTGTTGGTCTCCTATAACTCCAAAATGCCTTGGTTTAAAAATGTTTTGAGGGCCCCTTATGTGTTTTGTTTCATTGAAGGTGGGAAAATGTCCAGCCAGTGATTGATGCTTTTTTGGAACTTGTTCAGACGTTTTCCTTAGCAGGGATGGGGAGGTTCTTGCATTTGAATCTGATCCAGCATTCCCTGTGCTGCAGAGCTCCTGCTGGCTTCTTCCTGACTTTTTGCTCTTAAATTTAAAAAGAAAAAAGAGAGAGAGCGCAGCAAAAAGTACAGCGGAGCTGGAATATCTCCGTTGATTGCGTGTTGAAGCTGAAAGGAAAGCTCCAGAAGCAGCAGGTTTCTGTCTCCTTTCCCTTGTCTCGCTGCCCGGATTCCTCGCGTCCGGGCGTTCTCTGGGGTGATTTGGATGCGAGCAGCAGCGTTAGTGGACAATTCCTTCTGTGAGGCTGGCGGTGCGGCTCAGAACAGCATTTCTGAGGACCCTGCTAAGCCGTGTTCTGAAGCTTGTGTTGATTGCTGAGCCCGAACTGGGCCCTCATTCCAGGAAAAGGGCCGGGAGCATCGCTGCGGGAGGCTGGGACAGCTGTGTCCCGAAAGCAGCAGATTTTCAACAGTGTAGCGAAAACGACGGCAAAACCCCCTCCTGATATTTTTTGCAGAATGGGCTTTGGAAAAATGACTTAGAATGCAGGCCTGGTTGCATCCCTAATGCTGGCGCAGCGCTCAGGCAGCTCTATAATTTGGAATGTGAGTGACGTCAGTTCTCCTGGCCATCTGGTTAGAAAATCTAGTTGTAACTGAAAATATCCAGCCCTTTTCTCTCCATTGCTAGGTGGTGACTACACACTTACGTAATTTAACAGCTCAAATTCTTTTCCATTCTGGTGATCTCTTCACGGAGTCACAACAGAGTGGATGCTCCTGAAAGGATGCCGTGGACCACCAGGAGCCGGTTGTTGGCCGAAGGGGAAGGACGGGGCTGGGGTCAGAGGATGCGGTTCTGTTTGTTCTGGTACTGGTCGGGTATGTGACCTTGGACAAGTACATTCCTATTTTTCTACCTCAGCTACCCCCGCTTATTAAATAGTGATAATGCCACTTCCGATGGTACAGGCGTTGTTAGGATCTAATGAGTCATGCTACGAAGCGCTTAGAAAGACAGCACGGAATTGTCCCAGTCACTGCCTGCCCTGTTCTGCTCATTCCCCACGAGGGGGTTTTTCCCGTTTTTTCCTGCTCGGCACATCCAAACATCCCATTTTACTGCTGTTCTTTAAATACTTTTAGAGCCTCACTGCTCATTCCGCAAGGTTGTAGACTGGATTATAAAATTGTATTGACAAAAAATAGGCACGAAAATGCGCTCTCTGATAGCGTATGAAAAAGAAAAGGATGCAGATCCGTCAGTCATTTCATAAAGCTTTTTAATGGCAAACCTCAGAAGAACCTAAGAACAGGTTGTAAAGTAAAAAGCTGTAAACATAGCCATAGAAATGTAATATTCATATAAAACATTCCTTTGTGATTTACTCAGATTCCTAGTAAATAACTTTTCCAAGCAGAATAACCACAACACCCCACGTTTCATTTTCATGTTTAGTGTTTCCTCTAATTCGTGATGGCAAAATTAAATCTTTTTGTGCCACCACTCCTGTGCTCCTAAGAAATAAATGAGAAGGATCAGTTGTCAGTGAATAAACAACCAAGAGGAAACCTCCCAGCCTGAAGGAAGGTTGGGATAGGCAGGAACTGCCCTCGTTTGGATAATGTCAAAAACATTAACTGCACCGGAATACTTTTTTCTCGCTGGAAGCTTTCCTACCTGCCATGCACAGATGGAAACTGCAAATGGCCGTTTGGTCCGTAGCACCCGCTACTGTGGAACAGCGCATCTCTGTGTTGCATCTCTTGGTATAATGCACCATTTTTGTACATTAATACCGAGTTGGAGCTCTAGAGCTTACATTTATTTTCCTAAAGCACTAGAAAGAATGAATTCATACTAGGGGGAGAAAACGAGTGGGAATTACTCAGTGGTTAGGTTTAATTGTTCTGAATCCTCGCAGTGTTTCGTGTACCGAGGAGATGTGCAGTGTACTGGGAGCTGTGATGGATGGAAAGGTATAATTTGACCACCTACCACTAGCAGCTGAAAAGTAATCGTAAGGGCTGCATGCCTATCAGGATTAATCACTATTTCATTATTGAAAATACCTTCTTTCGCACTCCTGCAATCCTTGATGATGGGATCCGGGCATCAGGAGGTGTTGGAGGTAAATAAGAGTGCGGGTCCAGCTCTGTGCCTGTGCCTGCACCTTTCGCTTGGTGCTGTTCTGGGCCTTTGGCTGCAGGAATTGCGTTGGTGAGGACGGGAAGGGCCGGAGGGCAGGGCCAGCGGATCAGCCACGCAGCTCCAGACACTTTATGGCCCCCCTGTCTGGTCATTTACCTCCAACTGAACTCTGGCGATGGACGTGGCCAAGTGTTTCATTTGGACAAGAAAAAAAGAGCATTATTGAAAGGGACTGACCTTTCCATCACCCTGTTCTGTCGTCATGGTGCTTTTATAGCATTTCTCTCAACCAGCCCCTTCCCTTTTCTAAACCACAGTCGTTCCCCTCCTCCTCTCAGCCTGTCCTCCCAGGAGACTCGGTGGTTTCTCTTTGTGTTCACAGACACCTGCCCTGCTGCGCTGCTCCCCGAGAATCCGGCGAGCTTCTGGCAGAAGCTTCAGTAATCAGCTTTGGTCCATCGGCAAAGCCTGGACACACCGGGCTTCCCTCTCTGGGTACCCAGGCGGAGCCTTGCTGAGCTGGCTTAGACAGACCCAGACCAGCTGAGCCTCGGGAGTGGATTTGAGCTCTGAGAGGGGCAGCTCAGGGGCTTGGACACGGCACTGGTGCTGCTGGAGCGTTTGTTTTACACGTAGAGTGGCCTTGGGTTTGTAGAGCAGGGAGTCTAGTGCCCTTCCTCTGCTCTGAAATCCATTTCGGTGGTGGGAAGTCGCCCCGTTGAGCGCAGCAGCCGTTCTCCAAATGGACTGTGCGCTGTATGAAGGCAAAGGGCTGTCAGCACTGCTGGGGTGGTTCGGGCAGAGCTGGTCTGTTTGCACACCTGTCTGTAGGTAAGCGATGGATAGAGGATGTATGGCTGTAGTAAGCGCGTTTGTTATTCTGTGGAAAGTCGAGGCTGAAAATGAGATTACTTATTTTCCTTAAGCAGGCAGTAAGCGTGTTTGTGTCAGTGCAGGGGTGACAATGAAAATTTCCATTTCAACCTGGCGTACCTGTGCTGAAGTAAAAAGTGCAATGAAAGCATCACGCTCCTGCATTCCTTAAACAAAGATTCATCTCTGCCTGCTTGGAGGTGTAAAAACGGGAGTTTGCTCAAACTTCTGATGAACATTAGAATTCAGTAGTATGGAGCTGATATTGTACTTGGGCTGAAATACTCAGGTATAATAGGGGTAATACAGATGTGAGGGCGACCTGGCTGCGACATCCAAATACTCGATTGACCGTTCTCTGTAGTGCTTATTTGACCACGTGAAACATTTTTATTTAAAATCAAGTACATAGCAGGCGTCCTAAGGGGTTAATTTTGTTCAGTCACTCAGGTGAAACCTTGGCTGGCGAGGCAGCTCCGTCCTTGCCCAGGTTGCGCGCCTGCTATTTTTATTCTGCACCTCTGCAAATTTTAATCTTCGTAGTAATCACGCTTAGCAGGCCTGAGGCTTGAACAGAAGCCAATAAAAGGAGGAAGACGAAGCGCTGCCAGGTGATTCCAGCAGCCGCGCCTGCTGTATCGATGAGCCGTGGGCGTCCCCGGCCCTGGAGGGATGGGCCGGAGGGACGGGAGCGGTGCTGCTTGCGCCAGCCAGGAACATTGATTGTTAATGTCGGCTGACATGGGGAAGGTAGGAGAGGAAGAGAAAAACTGCCAGCTCGGCACGCCGCGGCAGCACCGTGGCTGTACAGAGGATCCTGGTGTCCTCTTGCACTCCTGGACGTGAATTTGTAGAATCCTTTCTAGGAAATAAAGAAAACAAGGGAGTGTTTCCTGCAATAGTTTGCTGCAGCTATTTGGAAGTTGCAGGAAGAGGTTTGAAAACTGAGTGCTCAACAGGTAGAAGACAAAACTCATGAGCTCCATCTTGAGTTGTTTCCCAGCTGGAATTAATGGTGCTTAACCCTATTAAGGAATTAGGAAAATTAGATTATTTGTTTTTTGTTTTCTGTGAAAACATTAGTCTCGTTTCTGTAGTGCTTTTTATTTCAAAATCTCAAACTCCTTTAGACGTTCTGATACTGTTTACACTAATGTAGTTTAATGAAACATATGCGTTATTTGATTTACCTAAAGCTATTCACATAGCATCAGTAGCAGAGCCAGGAATAAAATACAGTAATCCTGACCTTCGGGCCTTTGGAACTGTTACTCCTGCCTAAAGCAGATAAACAGCTCATGCTCCAACCGTCAGAGGGGGGGAGGGAGAGGTGTTGTCTTCTTGTATTTTAATGGTTTTTTCTATGAAAACAAGAGGCGGTCACTCCTGGCAGTGCTTGCAGACCACTTCAGCACCCCGTGTGAACAGTTTTTGTTTCAGACAGATAGGCGAAGTAAAGAAATCTACTATAAAAAGAGTGAAGTTGAGGTTCTGGGTTTTGGTGGGATTTTTGCCCAGCTTAATATGAATTATGATTAAAGAAGGGAAGAAAGCACATAACATGAATGCTTTCCCACCCACCTGAAAGCTACCCCAGCTTGAATTCCACATCAGTCCTGTTAGCTCTGCAATGACTGCTGCTACCAGCACATGATTTTGGTATCTAATCCTATTAGTCATGACCCAAATCAGCTTTCAAATGGTTAAATGCATAGAAGAGGAGTAGGAGTGGAGTGTCAAGAATAGCTTGGAAGAAGATGTTATCCCACATACCGAGGAGCTGGTATCTCCAAGGTGTCACAGTGATGGGAGTGAGGAGAGGACTGAACTGCCAGGGAGGCTTTCCAAATAAACGGTGACTGCCAGCCGAACGTGCACGTCCCCATTAACTGAAAACGTCCCTTGGTACTCCTGGTGCGGCACTTCCATGAAGCTCAGGAGAAGCTGTTCTTGTTCTACCTCTCTGAAAATAATCCCCATTAGGACTGCCAGTGACTCCTTGGAGTCAGAGAGCGGGATCAGGAGCCGGGACGCAGCGGGTTGGTCGCGGGGTGAGCCGCTCGCTGCTCTGCGGTGCCGCTGGCACAGCTCCGTGGCCCTTCAGCCAGGTCATGATGGAAGGTGCTGGAAAATTAGGCCCAATTTCTGAAATTAATTGCGGCCAAAAAAGCTGTGTTGGCCTTAACGTTTGGTTCACTCTATGCAGAGCTGTGGAAATGCTGCTCTATTTTTTATACTCCTGTTTCTCACCACCCTAAACGTGCTGTCGTGCTGTGTTTGGATGGATGGAAGGGACCACAGACCTACAGAGTAGTGAGTGGAAAACTGTAGGAAAGGCTCAGGAGCAGTGCCGGGGCCTGGGGAGCTGTGCTGGGGCTCCACGTGTCGCAGCGAAGCGGGTGTCACAAACCCACCCTCGAGTCTGGTGCTGTTAATGCATTCGCATTAAGCGCAGCCCTTAATTCATTTGCACGTCTTAGTTTCTCGGGGCTCACCGGTAGCTTTGCACCCTCGCTGGAGGAAAAGTGGCCCTGAAGGCGGCAAATTTTGAAGATGTTTTGAACACTCACATTTGCCAGAGATAGATATTGCTTCACTTCTGATTTTAAAGGGGAACGGGGGAGGGCTGAATGTCAGAGCTATCCCTTTAAGGCTTGTGGTTACAGTCCACGTTTTAATCGCTACTTTGATCTGATTAAACCCTCAGCCACAGAGAAATCAGCTTAGAGAAACATGTCTCCTGTTGAACCTGAGAGCAATAGCAGTTCAGAAAACCAAGCCAAGCCAAATACCATTAGAAAAAAATAAAAGCTTTAGCTCTCTCAACTAGTGTGGTGATGCTGTAAATCACATCACACTGCTTTGCACCGGGATATTTCAAGTCTACTGGTGGTGGGTATCCAAAATGAAAACCACCTAACTGTACTGTGGTTTCATCTCCTGTGCAAACAGATGAAACCTGTTCCAAGCATCAGATAAAACCTTCTGGATTTTGTTGGGTTTTTATTCTTGTGCTTTCTCGCCTCTTACTGTGGTGTCAGGAATCAGGTCCGTGCAGGCTGGAGAAAGGGAGCGGTTCTCCTGCTTTGCTGGAGTTGGGGATCAAATGAAGTTTTAATCTTCTTTCAGTCTGTCTGCCTTCTTATTCCACTCAATCTCCTTTTGAGATGCTATTCAAATCCATACATGGGTCTCTTTACCCAGATTATAACAGAAGTATCCCGTTAAACAAGTCTGAGGGCACGCAACAAAAATCCTTCATGTGCGGGTCAATATTAACGGTGTATGCAGAAATACAGCCAGGCGTTTATCCACACGCTCGTCTTCCTGGTCTTCATCCTTGTCTCTGTAGTAACAAGAAATGGGGACTGAACAAGTGCGGGCATCTGCTGGAACGCCGTCGTCTGGTTTGGGCGGTGCGCATCCCCACTGAATGACTGGGAATACGCAGTGGACCTCGCGCCCAAATCCGTGTTCTTGGCAATGACCGGTCCTTCTCTCCTTCCTTCCTTTCAGAAGCCGGGGAGCATGTGTCTGAGTGCAGATGTTTGACATTTCTCATGCTACCCCACAGATCTGAGCCCTTCATCTGTGTTATCACAATTTCCTGCGCGGGACTCAGTCTGTGGTTATTAAATTCCCTTCTGTGCACGATCCACCCGCACTTCAGCTTCAGTCATTAGACAGCAATTTCCTGTCCCTGTTCTAGATGGATACACACCATCTCTCTCCCTGATTTTTAAAAATTTGTTACATACTAGATGTGTGCAAACAGCATTGAGATGCAGGCCCTGTGAAACCAGTTGTGTTAGTGAGCGGTTCGCACAGCTCCGATCTTCGTTCTGCTCGAACCGATGTTACGGCGTTTGCTTTCACGGAGGGAGGGCCTGATGTTCCTCAGCCCAGGGCTCTTGGATCAGGCATTTATTGCTAATTTATACCACAACCTTGACGAAAACACAGCGCGGTTCTGCTCTGCCCCAGTGTGGAAGGCCACAGCCGAGTGCTTATGTAAGGCCTTTCTGGCTTCGTTTTGGCGAGGATGCTCGGGATGGTTTTAACATCCAATCCCGCTCCAAGTCTGGTGCGTTTCCATTGCTGCGTTGTAGGCTTCAGGAGGAAAGTTCAACTCCTAACTGGGTTTTGAGGCTTCAAAGTTTCAAATGAAGAAAAGGTGAGAGTTTGAAGCCGTGACGATAGCAGGGCAGATTCGGTTCTGGGCTGGTCCCGAGGCACAGTCGGTGCCGTGCGGGCGCTGTGGTAGCGCAGTTCCACAGGAAGAGAGGAAGGGACGGTTCAGTACCTCGGAAATCTTGCTTACCTTGCAGTTTGAAAGTCACTTGTGTTGACAATAAGAAGAAAAAAATCCATGCCATGGTTAAAAAAAGGCAGGTGGGGACAGGGAAGGTGGCGTTTCCAGCTCCGAATTTCTCTCGGCTCCTTTCTTTGTGTTTCTGATCTCAGGCTGCAGTCCAGGCTCCGTGGTGGTTTGTAATTAAACCCGAATTTTGGAGGTTCTGTGGAGTTCTCGTTGCCTACCGGGTCAAACTGAATCTGGTTTCTATCACGAATATTTCAGTTCAGCTACCCCTTGAGGAGTGTGGGAACAGACAGTCCATTCATATTGAACAGATGACCGAGCCTTAAAAAAACCCTTTTTGTGTATTAAGCTTATGGCTAAGATATTATGAAAACGGCTTAATAATGTGCCCTAACATTTATACCACACTATTTTCTTACTTTAATTTTCCAGGCAATTAAAAATAATTGAAACTTACTGCCAAACCCCCTGAAGATATACTTTTTCTTTCACATAAGCTTATTTTCATACTTGTGAGGTCACCAGATATTTATTTGACCGTCTTTATAGGGGTCAGGCACATTACACACACAGAATGGGGATGTGGAAGAGAACTCATATTGTAACGAGCAAGTGAGAAGTAAGGGGAACAAACCAGTGGATGTTGTGCCCGGTGGGTATTAATATTTATTGTTTGGGCACCACAAACATAACTCATTATACATACACCAACGGAGGCCTCAATTCTGCAATTCACCGAAGTACTAAAAGTTAATTTGTGTTTAAAGCCTATTAATTTTGACCAGATGCAAACAGCAGCTTGAATGCTGCGTCAGCTCTGAAGGCTGAGTTGGGGCCAGCAGATCCCTTGGGGGATCCCCTGCTCCCCTTTGGGTGCTGCTCACGTTCTGACGCCCCGGGAGCCTCCGTGGCAACGAGAAGAAATGGAGCGGGGAGAGGAGTCGGGAACTGCATTGGCAGGTACAGGCTGTATATAGTGAAACCCTCTCTAATCTCTCTATTAATAGAGTTGTAGCAGACACAACCCATGTGGCCGCGCGGTCACGCTGCACTGGGATATTGCTCAGCCGGTTCTCCCCCTAAAGGCTTAAAATCCATCATGTTACACAAGAGCAGAAAGTGTCCCAGATTTCCCCCTCCTGTCCAGCCCATTCCCTGGCCATTTTTCCCTTCAAATTCTCTTTTGCTGCCTCATTTGATGTTCTGCAAAATAGGGTTTTTGAAATATGTTGTGTCTCTCTCTTTCTATACGTGTTCATGTATATTCTCTGGGCATTTCCTCTTAGATCTCTTACCTGTAGTCAAAAGGTGAGTTTATGTTAGAAAAAAAGGGCGGTCTTTTTATCAATCTTTTGTATATTGAGTGAGACAGTTTGCTAAAGGCGACTTCTTTGGTATTGCTGTTCCTGTTGCTCATCCCAGTGCAGGGTAACGTTTTGCTCAGTAATTTTAACGTTTTGGTAGCTCTTTTCTCCGTGTTACTAGCCCTTTTGAAGGACAAAAGCCCTTTTCTAAGTGTATGACTCCTGCCTGGTGAATGTTCTAGCTAAAATTAGTTCTATTTAGACAAGTCCCTCACTGGAACACACAAGCTGCTTCCAAAGCAAACCCTTCGTGGCAGCAGGGCTGAGCTGGGCTTGCTGGGAGGGGTGAACCCAAGGGCCTTCCTCACTCCTCCTCCTCCCTCCCCTCCGGAACGCGGGTGGAAGGAGCACGTGATGCTTATTTCTAAAGGCAGCAAAAGAAGCTTTGAAAGTCTAAGACTGTAATTGGTTGTCTGCCTTTATCCTTGGAGCTCCGGGGAGGTTTCAGAAGTAATAACTGTTACTTAAAGTAGATGAGCTTCTTGTGGCTTTCTTAGAATTGTAGAGCACGTTAGTTGTCGGGTGCTTAAGGAAGCATCTGCCTGTCTGTAGCTTTCAAAACATTTTGTAAGCAAAGAATTTAGTTTTTTCCTGTCTTCTATATATGGATGGTGAGAAGTTACTCCTCAAAAATTGTGTTCGTACAGAAATGGCCTTGACTGACAAGACATGAAGGAGGATCAAGTTGCTTTTAATGATATTAAATTTGCTCAATATCTTACTTAAAGCTATTGGCACCTAAAATGTCCTTAACTGTGTGGTTACTACTCCTCTCCTTCAGACAAAAGACACCGAACTCCAGCGGGACAGGACTGTAGCTGGGGTGGTAAATTAACGCGTCACCCTCGCAGTCACAAAACCCGTGAGCACAGCTCGTGCTCGGGAAAGATGCCGAAGTGAGAGGTGAAAGTCATTTGAACCCAGGAGGAAGAGGTTCTGAAGAGCAAACGGGTCTCTGTTAACAAGGGCCCGTCCCTGTAATTAAGACAGAAGTTGGGATGCTGGTGGCTTTGTAGTTGCATCGCCGTGTTGAACGCGGGGCAGGTTCCGTGCCCTGGGAGCTCTGTGGGCACAAGAGGAGCTGGGGAAGAACCCGAATCGGGGCAGCGGAGCTCAGCTGCTGCCGGGCCGGTTCTGCAGGGCTTGCACAGGAGCACCAGCTGAGCCCATGGGTGCAGAGCTCCCGCTCCCCTTCCCGGCCTTGTCAACCGTCTGGGTGCTGAAGCTCATCAGGCATTAGCTGGTGTGTGGGGAAGAGCTGTGGGCCTGGTAGAGAGCTGATGTTAGTGGAAATCACAAGGGCAATACTTGTTGTTTTATGTAACATTTGAAATGAAAATGAGATTCTTGGCTGGCAGAGTGGACGTGTCTCTGTGATACAGGAACTGCTGCCTTGGAGAGGGATTGAAGCTGGACCTTAAGTGCAGTTACAGCAAGAGAGCCTGGTTTCATTTCAAAGAAAATGTGAGCAGATTTTGTTCACAAACAGCTTTTTAATTCCCAGAACCATGACCCCACAAACAATTCAGCAGGGACTGGGCGAAGCAAATCTGTTCAGAGAGGAAATTTTGATTTTCCTTGATGAATCTGGTGGCATAACTTCCGTCAGCTTCAGTTACAACCTGGTTTGTACTGGTCTCAGTCACTGGCTCGGCTCAGGCAGTGGGAAGTGTGAGCTGAACTTTTTGGGTTTGTTTTGTTTCAAACCACAGGGCAGGGAATTCTTTTCAAGCTGTAACTTTTAGTTTCCACTGGAAGTACAAAACAGACTTTTAGCCAATGGAAAAGAGGCTTCCAGTTTCATCAGCCAAGCGCCAGCACACAAGTACATGGCCTAAGGAATCATCGGCTATCTTTGCAGATGTTTCTGTAAAAGAAAAATGAAAAATCCGGGGGTGCTGCGTTTGAGGGATGTGACACTGATGTTGAGATAGCTGAGGCTGCATTCACACAGGGCTTTTGCTCTGTTTCTGGCTCTGTGTGGCTTGTTTCAGTTTTCAGATTTACAAGCAGAACAACAAAATAAAAGAGTGAGGGTCGAGATCAGGGATTAAACACCTGGCTGAACTGGCTGGGCAGTTTTCCTCACAAGGGAGAAGCAAGTTGCAGGAAGGTCTCCAGGGGCCCAGAGGAACCCCAGGTTTGCCAACCTTTGTGAAATAGAAAAGTGATGAGATTTGTTTGCATTTCTTCTCTCCATTTCACAATCAGGTTTCTGGGCTCGGGGTTACCTGGGAGGTCGTTGCTGGTTTTGTTACCACAAGTGCGTTACTGTTTGCCCCTTGGGGTAAGGGCAGTCAGCAGATGCCATCTGGCCTGGTCTTTGTGCTAAAAGAGCAAAAGAAAAGAAATGTTGAGATGGTAGGGAAAACTTCTTGATTTATGTCAACCAAGAAGCCTTGAAAATGGATGATGATTTACACTATGTATTCTAGGAAATCATTTCAACTTGCCTTTACAAAATAAACTCATCAAAGGGCTGTAGGAACTTGCTTTAAATTGAGATAGCATCTGAAATAAAGTAGTCTGGTCCCTTTTCACTTCCTCTGTTGCACATTTTGGGATATGATTCCATAGACGTTGAAGGTGTTTGCAGAGGTGTGAGAAAAGCCGAGTTCCCAATTCTTTAAGATGAACTTTTACACTATGACTGAGCCCTCAGCTCTTCAGATGGCGTTCTTTGGGAACAGCTGGGAATTCGTGTTTGCACTGCTGGGATGCAGAACCAGGCACAGCGCGCAGGTCCCTCTGGGGAACAGGCTCAGCCTGGGGGCCCGTCCGCGGCGGGGGGGGCGCGTTGGTTCAGGGGGGCCTCACAGCTCCGTCACCCCTGTGCGCGGCAGGCGCCCTCAGCTGCGCTTCGTGCCCGTTCCCCCGGTTCATGTGCGTTCCCCGTGGTTTGTGCACATTCCCCACGGTCCGTGCGCGTTCCCCATGGTCCGTGCGCGTTCCCCGTGGTTCGTGTGCATTCCCTGCGGTTCGTGCGCGTTCCCCATGGTCCGTGCGCGTTCCCCGTGGTTCCTGCGCGTTCCCCAAGGTCCGTGCGCGTTCCCCGTGGTTCGTGTGCATTCCCTGCGGTTCGTGCGCGTTCCCCATGGTCCGTGCGCGTTCCCCGTGGTTCCTGCGCGTTCCCCACAGTCCGTGCGCGCTCCCCGCGCTCCGTGCGCGCTCCCCGCAGGCCGGGCCGCGGAGGCGCTGGCACCGCGTGTGCGGCCAGGGCAGGAGCGCAGGCCGACGCTTCCCATAATCACAGTCCCGAAAGGACAGGGTAAAATGGGTGCTTGTGCTTCCACCAGAGCAGTGAGACGTGGGACGGAACGGCTGGACTCCCGCCCAGCGAAACCAGCATTGTAAAAAAGAAAAATAAAACAAATGCCGCATGCGCTCCCCAGAACTGACACTGCAATGTGGTAGGTTTTTTTCTCTTTTAAATATATACAGTAGACGAGCAGTTAATCTTCTTACAGCTCTGTAGAACAGCATTATTTTTAGCTTTTTGCATTATCGAGACAACCCTTCGTAGCTTTCAATCTGTAGCTGAAGATCTTTAGTTTTTTAATCCATGTGAAAGTGCAGCCCTTATAAAGACCTCTAATACCTTGTTAATCATTTCTGGAGCACGTCACAAAGAGGCTTTAGGAACCAAGTGTTGTACCCATCAGTTAATGTGCTTGTGAAGACCTAAAGGTGCAGATAAAGGGCCTGTTTCCCACAGTGAAGACACCTCTCGTTTTGTAATTTTTAATTTGATTTCAACTAGAAATCTGCAAGAAATCTGGAGACAACCGGAGGAGCACAGAGCTCACTCAGTTCTCCTGTGGTTCAGCCTGGTCAGACTCAGACCTGCAGTTAATGAAAGCACCATGTGGAGAATCCCAAGTTCAGGAGTTGTGGTCTCGGTAACCTCCAGAAGTAGCTTTGAATACTTGTTGCTGGGAAAGGTACATTTCTTCGGAAATGCCATTTTTCGGGGTTGTGTAACGTAGCGCCGTCCTCGCACCCACAGGAGCCTGAGAGAGACTTGGGGCTCTGGACTAAAAAAGAGGCAGAGGTACCACACAGTGCCAGGACTTCATTGTGCTTCAAATACAATTGCGCATCCTTTTCTTCCAAGCAAAAGTAGAAGATAAACCTCATAGCACCCTTTAAAAATGGGCAACTAATATTACCCATTTTAAATCCACAGGTCAGCTGAGTTTAAGGAGCTGGTCCGTGCTCACACAAGTGAACAATAAAGCCATTTGGAATAGAACCTGCAAGTTCAGTCCATGAGTTGCCTAGGGGAGGGTAGTGGAAATGGTTTGAAAAACATACTAAATACCAACCAGATCATTTTCAATAAAGCAGGGGGACCCTGGGAGAACCCGGGGTACAGAGCAGCGAGTCCGTGGGGCTGGGCTGGAGCCTCACCCAGCGCCAGCCCGGGCTGGCGACGCTCGCGCTGCAACCTGCTACCAGCTTTTTGCTCTTTCGGTGTATTTTTATCTTCGGATGTCTGACACGTTTTGAACCCAAGCAGTCTCTCTCTCCCTGGGGTTTCTCTGTGCTTGTATCAGACCGGCGTCTGGGCTTGTGGTTTGTGCCCCTAATGAGAAAGCTGCTTAATTTTCACAGCCAGCGGAGCTGAGCGGGGGCAGGAAGCTCCACCCGTTCTCATGGTGTAACTGAACTCTGCTCCAGCAGCAGCCGTAGCGTGAACAAAAAGATAGCACGCTGTCTATAGATGTACAGCCCTTTCTTACATTTTGCCTGCCCGGTTATACATGCTTTTCTACCTGCGGAGTTTTCAATGGAGATGTTTCTGATTTACGGAAGAGTGAGGAATGCGAAATAGAGTTCTTCAGCCTCCCAGTATTTTCCCAAGCAATTTTTTAAGAGACTGAAATACAGTTTTCTTTGTGTTGAGATAGCTCAATAGCTTTTCAGGTCATTTAAACTTTAATTTCTAACAATGGAAATGCACACGTTTGGCAATACGCGCCTTCCCCCGGGTTTACACTGTCAGCCGAGTTGTGGTTCCGTTGACTTTCCCGTTCTGCAGGATCCGGCTTGGTTCAGGAAAGGTACTTTGGTAGAACCTCAGGCACCAAGAGTCGCATCCGTGAGCCCTCCTGCATCGCCAAATGCAAGGATTTGCTCTGTTCTGTGTCGCAAGGTTCAGGCTCCGTGCGGGGCTGGCGCTGCTTGGCGTGCGGTTGAGCGTGCGCTGAGCTCTGGGGAGGCTTCGCTTTGGGGGAGCAGAGGGGCAAGCATTCTTTCTCCTGATCTCATGGTTAATTACCGCAGTACTTAATTGGAGGAGAAAATTTGATCAGACATGTCAAGTGTGGCCCTGGTTGGCTGGAGGCCAAGCTGGGCTGCCTGATCTCTGCCTGCCTTGAAATGGCTGACGTTGAAGTTCACATCCCCAAATTTCCCTTTGGAATGGACTTTTAAAATCTTTTTTTAGTAACTTACAAATCGCTCTCTATCTGGTTTGCCTCAAAAATCAATTGCTTCAGAAAACAACAGTTCAGAAGCTGAAGTCAATGTTTCACATAGCATCTCTAGGCCCACTTTGCATCCCGAAGTTTCTTATGAGAAAGTGCATATAACAAATCACTGTGCCCAGCGCAAAGTCCATTTGACAACAAGTTACTAAGTTGCCTGCAATGGAAGAAAAAACTGAATAGGAAATACGGAAATATTTATTCCAGTCTTCTCGGGGTTTGGTTCAAGTTTTTTTGTGAGTCGTTTGTGAAGATGGCAAAAAGAGTTACGTCGGATTTTCTTTTGCAACTTTGTATGTTTCATTACTTGGCAAAGAGAGAAAATGAAACAGAACCATCCGTATTTGAGGCAGTGCCGCGGTTTGCTGGCTGCGGCGGCTGGGTTGGAAGTGTCGGAGTGGGGTAGATTGTTGCCTGGAGTCTGTCCGAGAGTGGGCTGGAACGGGTGAGTCACGCCAAGAGATGTTGTGTTCGGTATCTGGTCTTGTTCCGCATCTCGGCGTCCTCCTGTATTTGGGAGCAAATCCGCTTGTGCCCGTTCCGCCGTCGGAACAGCCCCGGCCCGCTTTGCGCCTTTAGCGGGGCGTTTTGGGTGCGTTCGTGGCACGGGCATGGTGTTTGTGCAGAGGGGACAACGGTGTTTTCAGTGGGATGTCTGGGAGCAGAGAAGTCGGTGGAACGGCTGCAGGTTGTGGTCAGAAGGCTTCTGGGTCCTGACTTCCAGAGCTCAGCCCCCATTTCCTGGCCGAGCAACGCGTTGTGCCGCAGGACGTCATGGGCCGGCTGGGAAGCTGCTGGAACTGCCGCATTTTGCCATGGTTAAAATGGAACCAACGTACGTGGTGTGTTCTTTAAAGCGCGTCCTGAGAGCAACTCCTGCCCCAAGCAGCAGGTGGTTCGTGCAGACCAACGGGAGGGTGGATGGGCAGCACCCTGGCCGAGGTGGTCACCGGGTTCGAAACCGTGTGGGCAGCGGCCTTGGTTTGAGTCCCACTGGAGTGCTTCACCCCTCCAGACAGCTCTGCTTTGTGGGAGAAATGGAGGGTCCTGTGGCGGGAGAAAAACATAAATGCCCCATTTAGCAGCTGCTTTTTTCTCCCCCTTTTTCACCCCATTTATGGGGAAAGGAAAATCGTGTTTTTCCCCCATGCACAGGCCTCATTTACTGCTTTTTTTTCCCCCTCGCAGCAGCTTGTGTTTTCAGATCAATACTGGCTCCTGGCAACAAAAGGTTAAGCATCATTTCCCAGGTCTGCTGAACGGTTTTGTGCTCAGCGCCCTCCTGATCCCCGGTGTCAGCCCTGGCTGAAAGGCCGAGGATGGGGACAGGGCGAAAGCTGGAGAGGAGACGTGATTTCTTCAGGGACGCAAAGCAGACCCCTCCGTTGACATCCCTCCTGTCCCCCTGTCCCCCTGTCCCTCCGTCCCCCTGTCCCCCTGTCCCTCCGTCCCCCCATCCCCCCGTCCCCCTGTCCCGGGTAGCTGGTTTTCACGTGTGACGCGGTGCCGGCCCCGAACGGGCTGTTGGGCAGCGCGGGGCGCTGGGGAGGACGCGTTCTCCACGCTGAGTCTTGCCACCTGTTGCCTGTTCCATTCCAGGCCCCCTCCCCACCCCGCTCACAGCCCCACTGCGTCGGGGTGGGAGCAGGAGCCGCTTGCCAAATACCTTTCCAGTGCTGTCACTAATCCTGCACAGGCAGCATCTCCAAGAGCAAAACCAAATCTTTTCCAAGGCATTGTCCTGCGCTTTCTACAAAAAGCATTTAGAAATGCCTTTTCTGAGTGGAGTGAGATGGGAGGGACCGTGCCATGGCCTGAAGCTGTGCCCAGGGAATCTGCAAACCCATCGGAGCCGCGTTTGGCACCGGCACGGGCTGATTTAGTGCTTGGGGTTCCACATCCGCACGCCCATGCCGTTCCTCTGCATCCTACGCGGCAGAGCTGCCCTGAGCTCCGCAGTGCCAGGGGCGTCTCCTGGCCCCGGTGACGGGACGGGAGCCGCGGGACGGGAGCCACGGGCCACGCAGGTCACGGTTCTCGGGAATCATTTGGAGAAGCAGCCCGAGTTCCCAACTCAAGATGCCTTGAAGGGGCCTGATTTTCAGAACACGAGACGTTGGCAAATAAGATCTTTTCTTTCATTGGCAAGCAGACCTGGTTTTGAAGCATTTCAGGCTCTCCAAATGCTGCCCTGGCTGTGTTTTACAGACACACCTGTATAAATACTTGTTTGCCCACAAAAATCACAGTAAGGTGTGAGGATGAAAAAAATCAACGCAAATGTGAGCGATCAGTAGTTATTGCAGCACAGTTCTGCCACCGGGAATACGGAAAGGTAGGGAGTGGAGAATCTCAGACAGAAAAGAAAGCAGAAGGAATAGAACTGCGGTGGTTTGTCTTGTCCTTTCTCGTCATGGTGCAGCACGAGGTCCAGAACGTTCTCCGTGCGCTGACGGCCGTGTTTGCACTGGCGGGGCTTCCAGCTGGTATCCCCCGCACACCAGTTAAACCAGTAGTTACCAATTTTTTTGCAAGCCACGCTGGGACTATAGGAATTTTATTCCTTCACAGTGTTGAAGGAAAGGGGTTTCGCTTGCCAAAGGGCTTTCTTATGCTTGAGGATGATTTATGGGCCAAGCTGAGCCACTTGTGGAAAAGGCAAAGCAGCTCTTGGCAGCACCCCCAGAATCCACCGCAGCTGTGGGGCAGTGAAGTCATCGGCATAACAACCACTGCAAACAGAATAACAAAGTCTGTTCTGTTCTCCTTTAAAATAATCTTTCCAGTTCAGCAACCACATTAAACCTTACCTTTCTGCATGCAAAAATAATAAAAGGCAGATAGTTCTCTGCAAGATGGTGTGAATGTCTCACTTTTATTACTGCCCATCCCTCCTGCAATATCAGTGCTTTACTGGAGTATTTTGAATGAAGGAAAGAAGCTGCATTATGTCATAGTTTGTGCCTTGTTCTCACTCCTTTGTTTTTCCTTAGGTTTAAAAATGCAGAAAAAATTTCCAGCGTATGTTTCTTTTAAATACAGAATTTGCTTTGCCTTGTAACCTGTTTCTAAGCTGATTGCAAAATTAGTAGTTCTGTCTTTGATTTTTCCTGCCTGTCTTTGTTTCAGGTCTCTTCAGATCCTCCTGCTTCCAAAAAGCCCAAAATAGATGACTCTGCTTCCCAATCTCCAGCTTCTACTGAGAAGGAAAAACAGTCCAGTTGGTTACGGTCCTTATCCAGTTCATCTAATAAGGTGATTGCTGAATATTTTGTAATCGAGAGAGAGATCAAATTAGCAGGTGGCATCCCTCTACTGAGACCAGAAGAGAAAATGGGAGAAAGGACTTGCCCAGGTTTTCAGAGTTAGTACCATTTCTGCCCTTTTCCTCACAAACCCCGAGCTCTGTGCCGGCCTCCAGGGCTCGCTGCCCCGGATGGTGACGCTGAAACAGGGAATTCCTGACTGTGGCACTGACACGGGCGACTCTTGACTGGGACACCGAGACAGGCGATTCCTTCCTGCCTTTGAGGCACAAGAATCCCAAAAGACTCAGGAGCCTTCTGTGGCCTCTGCAAACTACACGTAACTTACTGGGAAAGGAAACGCGTGAGGTTTGACTTGAGTACAGCTCAGCTCTGCTGAGGGGGTCCTGGCCGTGGAGGAGGAGTTTTAAAGATAGCAGAATGTGTGCTGAAAAGCATCCCTGGCACTCCACTGTAATGCAGAGTTTGAAAAGATCGTATGTACTTGTTTTCTCCCCCAGAGCATTGGCTGCGTCCATCCCCGGCAGCGCCTCTCGGCTTTCCGGCCCTGGTCCCCGGCGGTGTCGGCGAACGAGAAGGAGCTGTCGCCCCATCTGCCCGCGCTGATCCGGGACAGGTGAGGGACGGGCCGGGGAGGCCGGGGCAGCGGCTCCGCAGTGCAGCTGCCAGCACTCGCTCTGTTCGTGCCCTCGCGCTGTTCCTGGTGGATCTGTCAGCCTGCGAGGATCAGAGTAAAAAGCGTCTGCAGCTGCAGGGTTTTAATTTGCAGAAGAGAAACAGACTGGTATTGATATTTTGTGCATTCATGAAATAGGTTTTCTTAGGTGAAACGTTGCATAGAAATCTGAAATGGAGGCTGCTCTGGTGACCTTCCCATCGTTTTGGGGACAGTCTTCAGAAGTTCCTGGGCTTCTCTGTTTAGAGGAAGATGGAGTTCCGGGATGGGAACGTAATTAAACTGGTACAATGAGTCACCGCCATAGCGGGAGTGCTGGTGCCGCAGAGCGGAAGGCGGCAGCGCAGTTACACTTGGACTTGGGCTTTTCAGTCTGAAACATTTTTGTGCCAGATTTCTGCCTAAGAGAAGCGGTTTCTGTGGAAAGTTTGACTAAAGTGACCAGGTGTTTGTAGGGAGCACTGTGGAGAACGTACTGTGCTGCCCTTACGAACAAGTTGCTTAGAAGCTGTGGAGATTTATTTAAAAAAAATACAAGGAAAATGAAAGAAAAGGAAGCGTACCAGAACATCCTTGCTCTGCCATAGACTTTTCAGTTAGGGAGAGCAGGCCAGCCAGTGTGCGGGTGTTGCGCCCATGGCATCGCAGGAGAAACCGGCCCGGTTAAGGCTGGGGAAATAAACCTTGAGCAGGTTCAGGAGAAACTGTAATAAGTGACTGAAGATACGTCAGGTAGTAGATGCTGAATGGGAGTTGCAAAGACAGTCTTTTCTATGTGTTTTGCAAAATTCTGTGTATTTGGCGTTACAATACTACTGTCCTTTAGAGAGGTTTGGTGGTTGTAACTGGTTTTACATACGTGCACTCTGCTGCAGGCTGGGGCAAAAATGAAAGCCTTTTGCGCTCTGGCCTTTCTGCGGGAAGTGCCATTTCCATGTTTACAAAGCGTTTGTGGGTAGAAGTAAAACTGCAGTTCAGTAACACAGTAATGCAAGAAGATTGTGACAGAACATTGTTGTCGTTTTTAGACTCTGGGAGATCTCTCTTCGGCGCTCTTAGGTTATGTGGCACTTCTAATATGATCCGTTCTGAACCGGATGGAGATTGACTGTACAAATCATCTCCGTGTTTAAATGAGTGCAAAACGCTAAGTAAATAGATAGGCAGATTCTTAGCTGGTGTAAATCAGTGGAACTTCACTGTCACTTGCAGTTTGTGTCTTGGGATTGGGAAGCATTTTAAAGCCAAGAATGTGACTGTTCTCTCCTTCCTTTTGCCTCCCCGTCTAAAGCAGCTTCTACTCCTACAAAAGCTTTGAGAATGCCGTGGCCCCCAACGTGGCGCTGGCCCCCCCGGCCCCCCAGAAGCTGGTCAGCACCCCGCCGTGCGCCAGCGCGGTGCCGCGGGGCAGCGAGCCCGGCGCTTCGGCACAGCCGCGCCGGAGGAAACCGCCCGCCGAGAACACGGCCGGGCCCGAACCCGCGCCCCCCGCCCCTGCCCCCGAGGAGGACAAGGAATCGGAGGCAGAAATTGAAGTAGAAACCAGGGAAGAATGTAAGTGACAGTTTTATCTGCCTTCATTGAGCTTTATTTGTGCTGGATTTTCCTGTTATCCGCAGGAGTTGGCTGTTCGACTTCTGTCGTGATTAAATACAATAAATATAGTACTGCAGCTCTTGTGATTAAATATAATAAATATAATACTGCATCCACAGAGTTGAATACATAAAGCAGAGATCAAGGGGCTGTATGTGCTGACAGCAGCATTCCCACGTTGGCCCTCTCAGCAAAAGGCCAAGGAACACACTGGTGTCACCACATTAATGTCACTTAGATCATTCTGCTGCTGCCCTGGGTACCTTCAGGCTTTACTCAGTGCGTGCAGTTTATGCAAAAAGAAAACATTTTACCCCCTGAAAATGGCAGGATCACGTGGGCTTTCCTGAAGAAATCTGTTTCTTCACGCCCATGAAGAAAACACCGTTTGTGACATAAGTCACAATTCAAGCGAATTGGAAGCTGGTGCCCTAAGTCAGTCAGGTTTGCATTTTCATCACATTTCAAATATCACAGTATAAAATGGGTTTTTTATTGAACGTTATCTCCTCCGTACAAAAGCCCCTCAGCATATTTTGAGTTACGTTGGCTTTAGACGTTCTGTAGTTAATTCTCGCCGTTGCTGTTTTCCAGTCACCTCCTCTTTGTCCTCGCTCTCCTCCCCGTCCTTCACGTCATCCAGCTCGGCCAAGGACATGAGCTCCCCGGGGATGCCGCCCCCGGCCCCGCTGGGCAGCGCCTTCGAGGCCGCAGCGCACCCCGAGTCCCACAGCAGCGGGCTGGAAGCGGAGCTGGAGCACCTGAGGCAGGCGCTGGACAGCGGGCTGGACACAAAAGAAGCCAAAGAAAAATTCCTCCATGAAGTGGTGAAAATGAGGGTGAAGCAGGAAGAGAAGCTGAACGCTGCCTTGCAAGCCAAGCGCAGCCTGCACCAGGTAATCCCCAAACGCGGCTTTTCGGGCCGCTGGCCGCAAACGCTCTGCCAGGTAGAATCCGTGAGGTGGGCTCATGTGAAAAAGAATTGCCTCATTTTTCCCAAATAGCAACAGCCTTTGCTGCTCTACTGTTTGGAAATTCAGCTGGGAAACCAAAGTATATACAGGAACCATTCCTACATTTTTAAGCTTGCCACCTGTTTTTGCCTTAGGGTGTAAATCCATGGTTACCAAAATCAACATCTTTTCATTACTGAAAAAACCTTCTAGTACAGCAGAGTTTAGTTTGTTTTCATTTCCCTGAGCTAGAAACGTTTCTGTCCTCATGGAGGCTTTATCTGTATTTTTAAAAGATTTGTAGAGATCCTGCCATTGCCCGGCTGAGGGAGGAGTTCCTGGAGCACAGAGACTCTGCAGCTCTGCTCGGGACCTGACCGCGGGGCTTGGTGAAGCTTTCCGTGACCCGCCGAGCGGTTCCTGCTTCAGTCACTGAAGGAGCTCCTTATTTCTGGAAATCCTTGATACCTCGGTCGTGACCAAGCCGGGCGGTCAGAGCAGAGCAGACCAGCTGCAGGGCTGTTCTGGCCACCAGCTCAGCACCGCGCTGCACACAACGGCGCAGGAACCTCTTTAATTTGAGCTGGGCCGAATGTAAATATTTACAAGTAATACGTATTTAAAGCTAATTTTTAAATATCTAAACTAAAGAACACGGTGTGTACTTAAAGTGAAGCAGGAATGAGGTGAAGTAGTGGATGAAGCAGAACAGAGTGTTGAGGCATTGGATCAAGCAGCACGTCAGGGCAGAGGGAGCGGGCTCTGGGCGGTTTCGGCTGTGGCAGCTGCGGGTTCGCGGTTCAGCGCAGACCATGTGCCGGTGCCGTTTGCGCGGTGCCGTTTGTGCAGTGCCATTTGCGCGGTGCCGTTTGCGCGGTGCCGTTTTTGCAGGGCCGTTTGTGCGGTGCCGTTTGCACCGGTACCGTTTGTGCGGGGCCGTTTGTGCGGTGCCGTTTGCACCGGTACCGTTTGCGCGGTGCCGTTTGCGCCGGTGCCACTTGCATGGTGCCGTTTGTGCGGGGCCGCGGGCTCGGCCAAGCTCTCCGTGGCCAGGCTGGGAACCGAGCGCGTCAGGAGAGTGAATTTCCCATGACCCGGGTGCAGCGTTACTGAACAGAAACACGTTGCTGTGACAGAGAGGAAATGCTGCTTCTGGGGAAAAATAAATGGAACTTCAGTTTCTAGTTTAACCATTTAGGGACAGACCTTCAGCGAGCCACATCTTTGTGCTTGTGATGAACTTGTCTTGTAACAACAGCTTTTAAAAAACTTGGGAGCTTCTTCCTTTGTTACCGCTAGGTTCCTTATATTTATCACTTCAGCTAATGGTGCTCTCTGAGATTTGAAGGCAGCGGCTCCTGTTCAGAATCTGGGCAGTGAGAGCGGCCGTTTCCAGAGCAAACCGTGGTTTCCATTTGCTGAGGGTTTTAGCGCGGAGTTTTCCAGCTGCTGTGCCAGGGCCCTCGGGCCGCTCACCAGTGACCTGGAGCCAACCAAAATTGCCTGGAGTTAGAAAAAAGATACAGAATTTTGGTTTCTTCCCATACTTGCCTTAAATGTTTTTTTGGGAGGGGGGCTTGATGCAATGGATCTGCTTACTGATTTCTCCAGCAGGTAGTGAACTTGCTTGTTCGGCTTTGCTGTGCACAAAGGGCATTCACAAATCGCATTGATCTCATAACGAATCTTCGGTGTCTTCAGTTAAAGCACAGGCGTTACAGTTGGTTTGTTTGGAGCTTGGAGCCGGTGTGGAGCATATTCCTCGGAGCTCTCTCCAACTGCACCTCATCTTTATTCACTCACAGATGGTCACAGCTATTTCGCTTGAGAAAGCAAAGTGTGGCTGTAGCATATTGCTTTATATTGTCTGAGAATTGAGGGGATCTTGAGCGTAGGATCTCGTGGTGATTTAAAGGAGAAAAGCTTGTGCGAAGTTGAGCAGGAGCTGTAGACGCGAGCCGGCTCGGTCGTAACCCCCAGAAGGTGGGAGCTTCGTTTGGGTGCGTCCCTCACTGCCCGTTCCCCGCTCCTCAGTGCTCACAGCTGAACTGCTCTTGTGTTCCAGGAGCTGGAGTTCCTACGAGTGGCTAAAAAAGAGAAACTGAGAGAAGCAACAGAGGCGAAGCGCAACTTAAGGAAAGAGATCGAACGTCTGAGAGCTGAGAACGAGAAGAAAATGAAGGAAGCCAACGAGTCTCGGGTACGACTGAAGCGGGAGCTGGAACAAGCCAGGCAGATCCGGGTGTGCGACAAGGGCTGTGAAGCCGGGCGGCTCCGCGCCAAGTACTCGGCCCAGGTGAGACCCCAGCGCTCCTCCTCGTGCGGGTGGATCTGGCGCTGAGGAGGTGTCGTGTGTGGTGACGTGTGTGTTGTGACGTGCCCGAGTTGGTGTTGAAGGGAACACTTCTAGACTGTGTTTAGCAAATTTTCTGCCGCGCGTGTTGTTGAACACACGAGCTTCACGAACCTGGTGTTACCGCCTGAAGCACGAGCTGCAGATATTTGGTGTGGGCGCCTTTAAGGGAGGGGAGGGAAGGAAAAGAAAAAGCAATAGCAATCAGAAATTCTTCTGAGCCCGGGCTCTCAATGCCGGGAAGGGGAGTGGTGCTGTCGTAGCGCTATGGGCCGCGTCTAACCAGGAGACCAGAGCGGGAAATGATGTGGGTTCCTCTCTCGCATCACAGGATGTCTCACTGATAAGAGGTGTCCAGACTAAACATAACCAGACTGAGCGCGGCCGCTCTGGGCGTTGCCGGCACTTCACTTCCACTCCAGCAAAAAACACAAGGCAACGGCAAGTGCAGATAAAAGTAGAGGCCACGCGTAGCAAGCAGGGGTTTGCACATCTGCAGGTGTGTCCGCCCTTGCTTTGTGATACGCAGGAACTTTTTTTACACTGTGGATTTTCAGTCTCCTGGTAAATTTCCTCCCTGGGAGGGAATAATTGAAGTTTCCTAATACGAAGGGCTACGATCAGCTCAAAAAAGAGTTCAAGCCGCTGAGCATTCTGCAGGTTTGTCTTGTCTAAAGACAGCGATGGCTCGTGGGCAGCATCGCCCGCCGCGTCCTGCTGCAGGGCTGGGCTTGTTCCGGCCCCCGGACGCTCCGCGGGGCCCAAGGGCAGCGGCGCGGCTTCGCTGCCGAGCTGGGGCGCAGCCTCCCGGCCTGGAACAGCTGCCCTGGTGCTGAGCGACTCCCTCAGAGATTCCTGCACGCACTTCATAGGAAAATACGGAGCTTCCAAGTCTGAATTTTACAAGAGCTAAGTCATGTGAAAAAAAAAAGAAAATTAAGCTTTAAACATCCTTTTATCTTTAATTCGGCGTGCACACAGGAAGTTTGTCACATTGTGTTAGTCACTTATTTTTGAGGAAACCACAATTCTCTAGACGGGCTTATTCTGAGAGAAATGGCATCAGACAAGCAGGAGAGGAATAAGACAACAAATTCAGGGTTGTAAATGTCTCTGTGTAAGCTTAAAGTGTTAGATGCCCAATTGCTATTGACTATCAGTGTGGTTTATACCTTTTTTCTTGATACCGAGATCCGAATACGCGTGGGGTGGTCAGGGAGCCTTCATTTTAGCCCAAACCATACGAGTTTTCCCTCCTTCATTAACTGGCAATCTTTGCTCAGTGCTGGTCGTACCTGTTTGTGGCCCAGAATCGTGTTTTTCAAAGCTGAAACCAAAAGCTGCTCTCGGAGCAGCTCTTTCTGTACATCCATTTCTGTGCAGTTACTGCACATCGGGACCTGGGCAGAGCTGCCTGTGGGTCGCTCTGCCAGACCGCTCTCTGCCTGAAACATGACAGTAACTGATGGTTCAAGCACAGGGATTGGAGTTCCATTACACTGAGGTGCTCTTCACTATTCTGTGTTTCACCCTCCTTTCTGGAACTTAAGCCACCAGAAAGATTTAAGACTGTCAAAGCAAAACAGTTCATGCGATGCACTTGTGTAACACTACAGTCCTGTATGGCGAGCGCAGGGAAAAGGGAATTCCTTCCTCCCTCAGCTCTGCTCATGTTGTGTCTGCACGTACAGGGGTTTGTTCTCTTCTCACATGTTAGCCTAGGCTAAGGTCTACAAAAATCACAGTGGAACTGAAGTATTTTTAGATCGTTTATGATGTTTCTCAACGCATTTTTCTGTAGATCGAGGACCTCCAGGTGAAGCTGCAGCACGCGGAGGCCGACAGGGAGCAGCTCCGGGCGGATCTGCTGCACGAGCGGGAGGCTCGAGAACACTTGGAAAAAGTAGTCAAGGAACTTCAGGAACAACTGTGGCCTAAATCGAGCAGCAAAGGCAGCAGCGAGAGCACGACGAGCAAGGCTGAGAACTGAGCCGGTTCCCAGCACCGGACAGACTGACGGACGCGCGCAGTAAGGGAGGACGCGTGGGGACGTGTGTAAGTGCATGTGTGAGAGTTGTGTCTCGGCACACACATCTATGATATGGATTCTCGTTAATTGGAAGGCAGACGTTACTCTTTATAACAGAAGCACTGAATTATGCCTCTTATTTTTCCCAGTCCATATAGCACAACATCTTACTGTGCCTATAAAACACAAAGTGTTTATAAACAAAATACTTTTAAGTCCACAGCAAATTTTCTACTGGCAAACTCCAAGCAAGCAGCATCGTCCAACTAAAATCAGAGTAAAAGGCAAGTCTGGCAGTTTTGATGTTGCCCTTCTGCCTGTTGGAACATTCTGGATTTTAAAAACAAATACACTTTTCTTATAAGCTATTTAAAATAATTCATTACACAGACTTGGTATTAAAAAATTAACAAGATTTTTATAATGAACCTTTAAAAGCAAAACAAACAAACAAAACCCTTCGATGCACAATTTTTAATGACTTGTTATAGGCTTTGGGATTCTCGGCATAGGACCCTCTGGTGATGATGCCGTTTCATTAGCAGTTTTCCAGCCGTCGAGGAAGCCATCGCGTTTTAATCCCATCACGGGCTGTACGAGAATTCAGAGCGCTTTGAAAAGCTGATTTTGTCCTTGGGAAGAATGATCGTCATTTCCGTCCCAAACGGAGAGGGGAAGGGGTGGGACCGCGCGGGGGGGCGGGGACGGGAGGATCGATGCTTTGGGAAGACAAACCCGGCCTTACAGATTCAGTGTTTGCGAATCGCCACCTTTTCTAAAGACGTCTCCATGAATTGGTGTGTTCAAGAGACTCACTCCATCCCAGAGCACTTCAGGAAAAGAAAGAAGGAAATAAAGGAAGGAAATGGGTCATCGGTTAAGTGGGTTGAGAAATAAAGCGGAAGACACGTGCGTTTTGAAGTCATTCTGAAGTCTTTACTTCAGCTTTCAGTTTCCTGGAAAACTCATCTTTGTTGCACCATTTTACCACAGATTCAGTATTTACCTGCTTGTATGATGAACCGTCAGTCAGGATTTCTGTGCCCAAGGAGAGCGCCACGTCGCATTGGTGGATACCACGGAAGAAAAAAACATTTTTGCTGCTGTGAATAGGCCTACGTATTTTTTAAAAAAATACTTTTTTGGTTTTGGAAAAAAATAAATTACTTTAATTTTGGGATCCAAGCCGCAGCCCTGGAATAAAAATGCAGCATGCCGTCACCTGGTCGTCTTGTTGTTTTTTTTTTAACTGCACTTTGTCAGATTCTTACTCCGCATTTGATTCCATATTTTAAAGTTTACAAGTCGAGCTTTCGAGATTCTGCCCGCTGAAGAGACGGGGGCAGCATCAGCCCCTTCCCAGCACCTTCCCTCCCGGCTGGGCGGGAGCAGGAGCCGGCCGGGCCGGAGCTGCGGGTGCGGCCGCCGGGAGCAGGGACGCTCCTCAAGTGCTTGCCAAACCAAGCTGGTGCTTTACTGACCAGAGGAAGTGATTCTCACCGTAAACTCTCCCCTCTGACACACTCGAGCTCATCAGCGGCAAGTGAAGATTTGATGGGGGCTGCAGATGTGCCTTCCAGCTCACTTCTCCTCTCAGCAGCTTCTACAGGCAACGCTGACACTTTTTTTTACCTTAAAGAACAAAAAGGAAAAAAACCCAACCAACCACACCTATGCATCATCATCCACAGAAGTTATTCTCAACAAAGAAACGCATTTCCAGTAATCTTTATTTGCTTTTGGACATTAATGCAAACTATGTAAGATTCAAAATTACTTCCCAGTAGACAGAAAGCGGCTTCCAATCCTAAAATTATAGTATTTACTTACAGTACATTAGAGAGAGGGTTTTTTTATTTTTTTTTTTTAAACAAGAGCTGTTTGCTTGAAACCATTATAATAGCCATTATAATAACTGTGAGCATTAACAGAGAAGTTCATATATATGTTTTAGGTACAAAAAAAAAAAGAAATACGAAAGGAGTGGAATTACTGGGACAGTGTCGAAGTGTTGGGAGCCAGAACCAGTTCAGCAGTCAGCGCCATGGAGCCCGTGAGCGGGTCTGGCCGCGGACACCGAGGCTCGGTGCAGATCTCCTCCTCTAAAGTGCAATGCAAAAGGAATTTTGATTATGCTTAAGCAGGTTTTTTTATTTTTTTCTTTGTATGTTTTTTTTTTTCCTGTGATTATTAAATCATATGCATGGAATTAAAATCTCTGCCATATGTATATTCATTAATGGGCATTATTACTGTCTTATGTAAAGGGTTTATTTTGTTATGCAGTATGCATCAAAATGTTCTCAGCCTTATGATTTCCAGATCTGTGTTATTCACTTATTTCTTCAAGGGAAACTAAATAATTTTAGCGTTAGTTGATCATTGTGCATTTCAGCCGTCTCACATGCTTTACTGCCATGGTAAGAAATTACACAGAGAACAAACGCGTTCCCGCTCCCAGCGCCTTGGAAGCCTTCGCTTTGGCAGTTGGGTTTGTCTGGGGTTTCTTCCCTGCTCTCGGGTCGTGTCTCTCCCCGTTCCACTCCACAAACAATGGCAAAACGGCCATCTGTTATTTTCTACAAAAGTGGCCACTTACCTGCAGCCACGCCGCAGTTTTATTTGCTCGTGTCTGGGAATCGCACTGATTCACTGGCACCGTTTCTTCTCTGCATATGATGCTTTTATCCTCCAGAATTAATGAAATCTGCATTTTCTTTTTCCAAAGGAAAAAACAGACCAATAAATAGGCTTACCAACAGCAAACAGCCTTGTCAAACAGGCGTCAGCTGGGCCTCCCAAATCCACGGGGCCAGCCTGGCCAGAAAGGGGATGCAAAAGTGAACTTAAACTATTGTTCCAAAGCCACCGCTGCTTCTCCTGCCGCATTACGGTAATTCTGTAAATCAGAGTAAACAAGACAAATGAGCTTCACTCCATTTGAAGTTAAAACTCAACAGTATTTGATCCTGGGGAGTGAACACACTGCTGTCAATTAGGGTTTAAAATCAGTGCGATCCAATGAGGTGCCAGACTGGGAACAAACGTCCTACACCAGCAGTCACTCGACAGGCCAGGAGTCCATCTGAAATAAGTTTGTCTTTCGGAAAGACATTTTAACAATAAAACCTTAATTATTTCTGCAGAATATGTAATTTATTTCTAATTCAGAATTCCCAGGAATGTAATTTATTTTGAAATTGCCAGAAGACGGCCACAGAGACACTAATTCTGGAAAGGGGCTGTTGAGAGCAAACGGGTCTGGGGGTTCTGTGTAATTTCTGTGCCCGACCCCGTCGATGGCCCCGCGCTCGGTGCACGAATTGGGAACTCACAGCTTCGCATTTCATGGGCTCTTTAGTTTCCTTTAAGAATTCAAAGGGAGAAGAGGTGTTTCCTACAGGCTGTTGACTCTCCCTCTACTTAAAAATATATTACTTAATACTTGTATATTCAGTTTAATTATTCATTGTTTCTATTACTGAAAGAAGACTTAACGAAGGGAAAAAACCAACAGCAATAACATTCATATCTATGGAGCAGCTAACTAGTATACATAATATTCTGCTTTTCAAACAGAACTAGCCAATGTAAAAAAAAAAGTTAAAAGTAAATTCAACATGTAAATACTTGTTTTCCTTTTACACTGTTGTATAATAAGTGTATATGGTGTTTACTTTTTCAAAACTCTTTCTTACCTGGTAGTTGTCTTGTTTTCCGAGTTGTGTTTTTAACTAAGAAGAACCTTTGCTGTCTGTTAGGAAAAACAAAACAAAATCTTTTTGCAAGTTTTCAATGGGGTTTAACCTTTCTCCAGCATTTGCATTTTATTTGTCCTTATTTTCACTGTAAAGTATTTTTATTACCAAAAGGTTGATTTTCTTTCCATTCTGCCCTCTCATCAGTCCATGTGTTTTAGAAAGGAGCTTTTTGTTGGTTTGGGGTTTTTTTTAGGTTTTTTTCTTTT